>OY720189.1:15415625-16015625 GCA_963082885.1 Parascotia fuliginaria
CAGCGTTCACGACTGCATCTAAACGAGCAATAATATCAGACATAGGCCGATTGTATGACCCATTAGGATGGTTAGCTCCCATTGTGGTCTTAGCCAAAATTTTTATTCAAAAGCTATGGCTAGCAGGTGTTGGTTGGGATGACGAATTGTCGGTTGATTTAGTTAAAGAATGGCATACTTACCGTAAAGAGTTATGTTTACTTACTTCAGTTCGAATTTCGCGATGGTTAGGCACTTGTCCGGGCGGCGAACTTGAACTACATGGATTCTGTGACGCCTCTAAAGTGGCTTACGCTGCAGTAGTTTATTTACGGGTAATTGATGTCACAGGTAAGGTGCATACTTCGTTGTTGGTTGCAAAAACCAGAGTGGCTCCAATCAAACAAGTTAGTATCCCTCGTTTGGAACTGTGTGGTGCAGTATTATTGTCAAAGCTTCTGACCGAAACAGCAAAAATATTAAACATTAAGGAGGATAAAATCACCGCATGGACAGACTCCACAGTAGTTCTTGCATGGATTAGCAGTCACCCTAGCCGATGGAAGACATTTGTGGCCAATCGGACATCCGAAATACTGACCACGATGAAGGCTTCACAATGGTTTCATGTAGCTACCAATAATAATCCAGCGGATTGTGCATCTAGAGGCCTACTACCGAGTACTTTTTTGGAAAATTCATTGTGGCTATACGGGCCTTCAGTACTGAAGAAGAAGGTCGTAGATTATAAAAGATCAATTAATTTAAAAACAGATTTAGAACAATCCCTGAAAACACACATAGCAATCACACCAGAACCGTCCGTATTTGACAGATTTTCTACTTTGCATAGACTACTAAGAGTAGTTGCATATTGTCGACGTTTTATTAATAGGGGACAAAATAAGGGTTATTTGAAAAAACAAGAAATAGAAAAGGCATTAGAAATTTACATTAAAAGAACACAACAGGACATATTCACACTAGAATACACAGAACTAAAGAACAACGGTTACTTACAATCAAAAAATAGTAAATTAAAATCACTTTGCCCGTACCTAGATGACAAGGGCATCATGAGAGCTCGAGGAAGACTTGACAAGTCACAATTAAGTGAGCCTGCTAAGCACCCAATCGTACTTCCTTGTTCTAGCCACTTAACTCAGCTTATTGTAGCTGACAGTCATTTAAAAACCCTGCACGGAGGCCCTCAGCTAATGACCAATTATTTAAGATCGGCTTATTGGATTATAGGCGCTAGAAATCTGATAAAACAGCACTTTCGTAAATGTGTGATATGTGCTAAACAAAGAGCTCTTACAAGAAATCAATTTATGGGTTCTCTTCCGTCTGTGCGTTGTACTCCAGCTAGACCATTCTTGCATAGTGGAGTTGACTACGCTGGGCCCATAAACATTAGAACAACTAAAGGTCGTGGTCATCGTTCATACAAGGGCTACATATGTTTGTTTGTGTGTATGGCCACTCGCGCTCTTCACTTAGAATTAGTAAGTGATATGAGCACACAAGCCTTTTTGGCAGCATTTCGGCGGTTCGTCTCTCGACGAGGTCATTGTGCAAAAATGTGGAGTGACAATGGCTCAACCTTTATAGGGGCATCTAAGGAACTGCAAGAGTTGACATCCATTCAACCCTCAATCGCAGAACACTTAGAAGCACAGGGAACCGAATGGCACTTCATTCCTCCCCATAGTCCGAACTTTGGTGGACTCTGGGAAGCAGGCGTGAAATCCACGAAACATCACCTTAAGCGTGTGATCGGAAATTCTACACTGACGTACGAAGAAATGAGCACTCTACTCAGCCAAGTCGAGGCTTGCTTAAATTCGCGGCCAATAAGCATCATCAATGTTACCGATCCTGGTGAACCGCTTCCCTTAACTCCGGGACATTTTTTGATTGGAGAGCCGATAATAAATGTGCCCGATACTAATTACGAGGCATCGAATATAAGCTATTTATCTCGTTGGCAATTGATCCAAAGGATGTTGCAAATGTTTTGGGGTCGTTGGTATCAAGAATATTTATTTATCCAATCTCATGAATCGGTACAAATGGTCATTCCAAGTGCCTGAACCAAACATTGGTGACGTGGTACTAATAAAGGAAGACGATATGCCGCCATGTCGTTGGTTATTGGGTCGTATAATCGAAAAGCACCCTGGTAACGACAATATTACGCGAGTAGTCACAATACGCACCAAATCGTCAACTCTTAAACGTCCAACTTCCAAGTTGTGTATTTTGCCAATATCAAATTAATAAATTAGATATTTTCCAACCTTGGTTGTTTTATATCCACAATTTTTATATTGTTTTATCTACACGCTAGACTTAATCATTATAGTTAATAATTACATTTGTTAGCATGTTTTAAATTTTAGGCATATACATTATTTACACATTTCGAATTTATTGATAAAGTTACGAAATATTACTTTACCTATGATTGTAGATCAACTAAAATATATTATTCTAAATAAGTTTTTTTTATAGTTTTTTATATACTAAGGTTATTATTTATAAGTTTAATGTTCAACATAATAGTTACACTTAAGCACAAATTATGAGCCTTATGCTACCTATTATAAGTTTTGAGAAGGACATTCCGCCAATAAATGTCCTTGGTGGGCGGTATGTTCACGAATAAACCATTGCCATATTAATATTTAAGTTTGAGGTCATACTCGATAGATGGCGTTGTGCCATTTCTGAATCGCGATATGGTTTCGTTACCGCTCGTAGTATATAAGTTCAACAAATTTTCGAATAAATACCAGCTTAGATCAGAATACGAAGTTTTATTTAATTCTTTAGTATTCCTTTAGTACAATTAGTGCAGCATCAATTTGGTGTTAAACAATATGTTCTTTGACCCTTTCAGCAATAGTCCGCTTAGTCTGGCCTATGTACGAACTACCGCAGCTGCAGCTGATCTTATAAACGCCCGGAGTTTGTAGGGGCAAAACATCCTTTGGCGTGCCTACCATGCTGTTTACTTTGGCCCCAGGTGTAAAGACTGTGCTGATGCTGTATTGTTTAAGCAGGTCTCCTATCTTATCAGTCACACCTTTAATGTAGGGCAAAAAGGCAGGTTGCCGGTTGACCTCTGGACGTTTATCCCTTTTTGTTGGTTGCTTCCGTCGCCTGTTCACTTTATATCCATTTTGACTAAGTACCTCCTGAACATGATCGAGTTCTTGCTCTAAATGCTCAGGGTCACACAGATCGTAGGCTCTGTTCTTCAATGAAGTCGTAACGGACTGCAAGTGACGAGGGTGGTGATGCGACGTAGCATGTAGGTATCTGTCCGTGTGTGTTGGTTTGCGGTAGACACAGTGTGATAAGGACCCATCAGTTCTCACGCTCAATTTGACATCTAAAAATGACAACGATCTTTCCGTTTCCATTTCATAAGTGAACCTTATATTTGGGTGAATGGAATTTAAGTATATTATATATTGATCCACTTCCTGTTTACCGCCCGTTACTATACTAAATACGTCATCAACGTATCTTTTCCAAAATCTGATAATCTTCGGTCCACCACTCAATGCCTTCTCTTCAAAATGTTCCATCCAGAGATTAGCAAGTACCGGGGCCACTGGGCTCCCCATAGCGACGCCATCAATCTGGAGGTAGTATTGACCTTGGAAAAGAAAGTAATTGCCCTCTAGGCAGTGTTTCAGCAAATCAATATAGTTCAACGGCATCTCGTTGTCATTTAATTTGTCCCTCACGACGTCCAGACACTCCTTAATTGGAACGTTGGTGAAAAGCGACTCCACATCAAAACTCACCATGGTGTCCTCAGGTTCCAATATTAGGGTTTTTACAATCTGTACGAAATGGCGAGAATCCTTCACATAAGATAGTGTTTTACCCACTAATGGCTGCATTACTGACGCGACGTGCTTTGCAAGGTCGTAAGTAGGGGATGCAATTTGACTTACGATAGGCCGCAGTGGCACGTCGGACTTGTGTATTTTTGGCAAACCATATAATCTCGGTGGCTGGTGTGGCTTTGGCTGATAAAGCTTATCGTACTCATCTTCAGTGAAAAGGTCCTGATGTTCCTGTATCAAAGCCCGTATTCTTCGTGTTACTCTGGCCGTTGGGTTGTATGATACCGGTTTATATACCTTGTTTTGTGATACTACGTGGAAAGACAAAAATGTGAGGGTAGATCTAGAATCTACTTCGCATACGGAGCCGTGACATCGCCACATCAGTCTGCTTGTGACCACGGCCGGTGTAACCTGGTCGAAACGTCAAGCAAAATAAGGTATGTAAATACCTAATGCATGATCGCGTGAATTCCCGTATATTTAGTTCTATTGACCAAAATAAGTATCTGAAACATGAATGTATTCAATTTGCTGACGATACTACATTAAAAATAAGATGCATAAATAAAACTGATATAGAAACCGACACTAACAATAAAATAAAAAATGCAATGAAATGGTTGGGCAAGAATAATCTACAAGTGAATATTGATAAAACAAAATTAATTCAGTTCCAAACTCATAACGCGTCTATAATACCAACAATAATACGACACAATAATTCAATTATACAACCTGGACAATCGGCTTTATTTTTAGGTATAGTAATTGACAATAAATTAGACTGGAGAGAACACGTAGAAAGAGTGTGTAACAAACTCGATAAGTTTGTATACGCCCTCCGAAAGCTTAGCCTAGTATCTGGTAAAAAAACAGCTCTAAGTGCGTATCATGGGTATGTTTCATCGGTATTGCGTTACGGTTTAGTCCTATGGGGTAACTCAGTAGATGTAGAAAAAGCTTTTGTTGTACAAAAAAAGTGTATCAGAGCAATATGTGGAGCAGACTATTTAGACCATTGCAGGCCTTTATTTAAGAATTTAAAAATATTTCCACTGCCTTGCCTGTACATTTTGGAAATAACTTTATTTGTAAAGAAATACCCACATTCCACGAAAAGACGCCACATTCTCAACAACATTTCTTCATCTTCTCCTGCCGATATATGGAAGTTCCTTAGAACTCTCGGTATCGGCAAAGTACAAACATGCGAACTTCCGGTGGGACTCGGGCTTGATGTCTTCAATAATTATTTCGTCTCCACTATGCATCAGGCTATGAATCCTCTTGTCGAGTGCCAGACGGTTGATCGCATCGCTGCTTTAGCTAATCCTAATTATGATCCTTTCAACTTTTCTCCTGTTGCTCCTGATGAAATAAAAAAAATTATACTTTCCATTAAATCCAATGCGGTAGGATGTGATAACATCAGTCGTCGCATGATTGTCACTGTCCTCGATCCACTCCTTCCTGCGATCTCCCACGTAATTAACTTTTCCCTTTATTCTGGTCAATTTCCTACCTTATGGAGGCAAGCATGCGTCCGTCCTCTGCCTAAAATTTCCAACCCCACCAACCTTGTCCATTACCGTCCCATATCCATTCTTCCTTTCTTGTCCAAGGTCCTTGAGGCATGTGTACATACACAGTTGTCCAAGTTTGTAAACCAAAATAACATTCTTTCACCACTGCAATCTGGTTTCAGACCTGGACATAGCACTGTCTCAGCCTTACTAAAAGTGACTGGCGATATAAGAGCAGGAATTGAGGACACTAAAGTCACAGTGTTGACATTAATCGACTTTTCAAATGCATTTAGTACCGTCAGTCACGAAATCCTTTTAGCCATTCTGTCCTATCTGCAGATTTCATCAGGGGCACTGGATTGGTTCTCTTCATATCTTCGTGGACGCCAGCAGGCAGTTCGTTCCGATGAGGCAATGTCTAGTTGGTGCGATCTTGACTGTGGTGTTCCACAAGGCGGAATTCTGTCTCCTCTTCTTTTCTCATTATTTATTAATCTTATTACTCATGAACTTCAGTGTACGTATCATCTTTATGCCGATGACTTGCAGTTGTATTCTCAGGCGAAATCAGATAATATTTCAACAGCTATTGACGACATAAATCGGGATCTAACCACAATTAAAGATTGGTCTAGCAGATTCGGTTTATGTGTCAATCCCTCTATACATATCACCGAATCATTATCAATAAAATTACATTATTTAGAACCATTCATAATAATATTATAATAATTATTGATTGCATAGAAATTCTTTAGTACTATAGAAGCATTTCTCTACTAGCCATAGATACAACTTGTGTTTAAATGTAGGTGGTGGTAAACATCGAATATCACCAGGTATCTTATTGTAAATTTTAATAGTCATGGGGTAATAGTTTGTTAGGTAATAGCGTGTATTTATGCAAGGTAATAGTAAAATGTCTGGATACCTAGTGTTAAAATTACAATGATGTCTATAGGCCTTATACAGATGTGGGTGTTTTTTAACAAATATACAGCATTCATAAATATACATACAGGGTACACTAAGAATCTTAAGTTTTTTTAATAGAGGTTCGCAGGACGCTAATGGTTCGGCATTACAGACGGCACGTATACATTGTTTTTGCGCAACAAACACTCGGTTTATAGTGACAGAGTTACCCCAAAGAGGAATACAATATCTTAAAGTTGAGGCTACATATCCATGATACGCTTGCAGAGCAGTCTTAGTATTACATATTCTAGTAAGTCGCCATAGCGCATAAGAAAAGCTTTTTACTTTTGAGCAGACTCTATCAATATGTGCATTCCATAAACACCGGCCATTAACATTAAGTCCTAAAAATTTTATACTTTTACATTCGTCTATAGTGTCACCATCATAGGTTATATTTAGGTTATTATTCCATATTTTTCGGTTATAGAACTGCATATACTTAGTCTTGTTTATATTTATTTGTAACTTATTTGTAGTCATCCAGTGGATTATATTACCAACTGTGAGATTTATCTCTGTGTTTAAATCAAGATCTGGTTTTTTAGAAATTATAACTGATATGTCATCCGCAAATAAGCTACAGGGATAGTTAATATAGTCAGGGAGATCGTTAATGTAGATGATAAAGAGTAGCAGCCCTAGAATACTACCCTGTGGCACACCTACTCTATTACATATTAGTTCTGATCTAAAAGCCGTTTCCCTACTTGCATCATCAATATCAGTAATTTCAACATATTGTTGCCTGTCACTAAGATAGCTACGTAACCATTTTTCAGCTAGCCCTCGAATACCATAATTACAGCATTTTGAAAGCAATAGATTGTGATCTACGAAATCAAATGCCCTTTTCATGTCAAAGAAGACACCCACTGTGGGTATCCTTTTGTCTATGCTTTCAGTTATTTTACTAATTACATTGAAGGCAGCTAAGGTGGTAGATTTACCTTTTTGAAAACCATGCTGTTCGGTTTTTATGATTTTATGCTTATTAAGGAAAGTTGTTATTCTACAATGCATGGTCTTTTCAAATACTTTTGCTAATACTGGTACCAAAGTTATTGGTCTATATTTACTAATACATTCTTCCTCACCTTTTTTGTAAATGGGTTTTACTATAGATACTTTTAATTTATTGGGGAAAGTACCTTCGCTTAATGACATATTTATTAAGTAACAAACTATAGGAGTAATCACCAATGCAATTTCTTTTAAGATAAATGTAGGAAATTCATCAAATCCAACTGACATTGTATTTTTAAGAGAAAATATTATTTTATAGATTTCATTACACGTAGCAGGCATCAAGAACACAGTTGAGTCAAGCTTATCTAGGTTATTTACGCCGACTACTTGCGACGGTTGCCTAATACAAACCTGATTTGTAGATTCAGTAAAATAACTATTAAAGGCGTTTGCTATATAAATTTTATTATAAAAGACTTTATTGCTGAGTGAAATCTTATGTATTTTATTTTTAGATTTGTAATATTATCACCATTTTGATTTATTATATTCCAAGATGAGCGACAAATATTATTCGAATTTTTTAAAATTCTGTCATTTCTATTTTTTTGAGCTGTTGTTATACACTTTCTTAAAATTCTATTATAATTTTTGTATATTATTTTTTTATCTTTATACTTTAGATATCGATATCGGAGCATTCTTTTACCAATACATGATTTTTTTTTTCCTTTTGTGATCCACGACACTCTATTTATTTTACTATTATTTATTTTAATTCTGCGCCATGGGAAACATAAATAAAAAAACAGAATCAGAATGTCATGAAAGGCATTAAAGGCCTGGTTCAGATTATTCGATTCATATACATCTGACCACCCTAAATTACCTATAATATGTTCAACAAATTTATCTATATTATGTTTATCGTAATCGCGTTTTTGAATGTAATAACTTGTTTTTGGACGTTCAATATTTTTTACGGGAATACTCAGAATTTAACCAGTCTCATGATCCGATAACCCTAGGAATCGATTTGCTCCCTCTGCGTTATCGATATTGCTAATAATTTGATCAAGACACGCATTTTGTCGAGTTGGTTGATTTATATGAATTTGAAATTTATAGTTTTGAGTTATTCTTATATATTCATTTAACATATGTGATGTTTTTAATAAATTTATGTTAAAGTCACCACATAACACAATCTTCTTTTTTGTTTTATTGCGAATTTGATTCATTATGGTTTCGATTTTTTCTAAAAATATGTTAGCCCGCGAGTTTGGTATTCTATAAATGCAAATAATTAAACACTTATATAGTGGTATATCTATCCCACAACATTCAAATGTAAATGTTGTAGCTAATTCTTTTATTTATATAATTTTCTCGAGTGTTTACTTTCTCTTCGACATGTCTTTCATATTCTGTGTATTTGCCTAATAACGCTTACGTTTTCATATACACAAAACTCACTACACTCACACTATACACAACACTTTGACACATAATTTCAAACTGCACTTACTACAAATTTGGAAAGTTTTGAAAACGGCAGCCATTAACGACCGACGCTGCGCTGACGCCATTGCCGGGGTTTTCACTGAAGAGTGAAGACTGAAAACCGGACAGTTCCGGAGCGGAGACGGTAATGTGTTGCCATATTATAAATAAATAAAATATTTCTATAAAATAAGTATTAAATTGTATTCTTATTTATCTATAAAATATACATAATTGTATCGTATTTATTTAACTTATATATGTAGCTGATGTAATATTTACTTATATTATATATATTCATTTAATTTTAATTTTTATTCAACTGTAATGCTTGGCGTCACTAGTCACACGGGGCTGTCGCTGAAAACCAGCGCTGTTGCGCTTTAAAGCGCCTCAGCATTAAGCTGAGTGACGGCCAGTTTTTCGCGTGGACGTGGCGCACATCTGCACGCGAGCTTGTGTGAAGTCCAGTGCCATGGTACTCTGTTTTTTTTTTATGTCAGTTTTATGTTTTTGTGTTTTTTGACTGTGGCTAAACATTTATTTTTACTTCTTGTGTGTGTCACCTTCATGTGAAAAATAAACTGTTTTTCTTTTCTTTCTTCTTCGATGGTGCCCAAGATACAAGCACTAGCTTAGTTTGGGACCAAAGGGACACTACCTATATTGTATATTGTATGTAATTTATATTTATCAATATTGTAATCCCGATGGAGCCCAAGATACAAGCACTAGCTTAGTTTGGGACCAAAGGGAAACTACCTATAATGTATATTGTATTTAATTTATATTTATTAACTAGCTGTGCCCGCGACTTCGTCCGCGTGGAATAGTGATTTTGGGCAGCATTTTTTGGATATATCTTTTGGTTTGTTTTGAATTATAAACATCTTCGTTTAGGTGAATAAGAAAAATCTTTACAGTAAATGCTTCTCTATCTACGATATTAGACGTATAGCCATCGCGGATCAAAGCCATACAGGCTGCTAGGATTACTTACACGTGGCAAATCCACATAAAGCTGACCATGCATGAAAAACAGTTAATATTTAGATCCACACTCATTAATTGTCATCGCGAGACATAGGCTCACTGGAAACTGAACTCGTTTAAAACTAAACGGGAAATTGTTTGGAATGAAAGGAATCCGAGGAATAAAAACGCTATAAGTTTTTTTTTATATTAGCCTGCCAAAGTGCCTCTACTCTGGCTGATGGTAAGCAGTCAGTGAAATTCAGAAGAAGTGGACACCATTCCAAAAGCCAAACTACTGGTATGGTGGCCTCCACTATGGCGGCTTAGTGAGATGCTTCTTCACGCCTCGCTTAAAAGGCCCAGGATGAAAGTTAGGTGGGAACACATGCGCTGGTAAAGAGTTCCAGGCTTTAATTGAGCGACAAAAGTATAAAGTGCTGTACCGTTTGGTTCGAGACCCTTTAGATTGCACTGTGAAAGGGTAGCACTTCAGTCCCGCACGTGTCGTTCTGGATAAAAAGGGAGAGGGTAGAATTAATTTAAAGAGCTGTTGAGAAGACTCTCCGTGGTAAAGGCGATAGAAGACGGCCGTTGAGGAGGCGATGTCTCTTCGCAGCTGTAAAGGCACAAGGGTCTTAAGCCTCCGGGCTTCCATGATACGGACTGCTCGCAAAAGGCCCCCGTACCGTCTCGAAAATGGTCGCCGGGTCCCACTATCCGGTCACCAACCTTCACGACGAACCACTCCGAGATTATGCGCAACCTGGTGGGGCAGCCTCTTTTTTTTTGGTTAGGTCTAATTGGGCCCTTGTACAATGCCGCGGGCGGCCAGCGGCACCACCGTTTATACGGGTCTCCCTGGCCGGCGGGTTGACCCACACCACTCACACAATGACTCCGCGGATACTCAGCTGGTCCCACACATGCTGCGAGGTTTGTCATCTCTGCATCAGTTGGGCCTCCGGCTCTCGCGCTTACCGAACGAAACGCAATAATATGGATACTATTACTCTTACGTCGAAAACTATGAGAGGGTAGTACATCCCTGGTCGATCCGACCCATTCATGTTGAAACCAGCGTAAATCGACTACTACTATTCCGTAATTCACTTCAATTCCACCTATTCCGTAATGAAACGTGTTAACAAACATGTTTTTATCACAAAAAATAAAAAATAAAATAAATCCAGAAAATATAAATCTAACTTGTATTTACATTTTAACTAATAAAGTATTTACATTTTAATAAAGAAATAAGACGTGTTAACCTAACTTAAAAACAAACTAAGCTAAGCTAAATACATACCACATTTATGACGTGATTATTTAAATTAGCATAACTTTTTTATTTAAAAACCGATTGACATGAAACAAACACTTAATGTTAAGTGATGCTGACCACAATGTATCAGCGAAAACCATATTTAAATCTGATAAGCCGTTTTTGAGATTAGCGTGAACAAACGCACAGACAAACATATACGATACATATTATACATATAAACACCCAGACCAATGCAAATAGACATGTTCATGCTACAAATATTTGCACTGAGCGGGAATCGAACCCGCGACCTCACAGTCCATACACAGTACCACCGAAATACAGAGGCAGTCGATTTCCCCCTGACATTCCCCTCCCTTTCCCCTGACTTCTCCCTCACTACCTCCGCACTTTCCCCTCACTTCTCCCTTCCTTTCCTCTTCCTCCTCCTCCCTTCCCCCTCCCTCCAAATTTCAAGTCGCCAACTTCAAAAGCAAAGATTTTTCCATACAATATTTCATCCCTTATTTCACTCCTATAACCACCATTTTACCCCAGTAAAAAAAAAAATTATGAGCGTATTTTTTATTTAAATAAAAGTATTCCAAAACAAAATTTCAAAGCTGTAACTTAAAAAATGAAGACGTTTCATACAATCGATTTCATCCCTTTTCATACACTTAAGGGTTGAATTTTTAATAACCCTTTCTTTGTACACTTCTACACATTAAGACAAACACACCCTCCAAATTTCAAGTCGCTACGACCAGCGGTTTAGGCTTTACGTTGTCTGTCAGTCAGTCAGTCAGTCAGGACAAAGCCTTTTATAATATGTATGGATGTATGGATTAGACGTATAGCCATCAGAGATCAAAGCATACAGGCTGCTAGTAATGCTAACACGTGATAGAGCCATATAAAGCTGACCGAAAAACAGCTAATACTTAGATCCACACCCACAACTTTTAGTGTCTTACCTTTACTTTAATTTTTAATTAGTTAATTACTTTAATTAGTCATCGCAAAACATAGGCTCACTGGAAACTGGACTCGTTTAAAACTAAATGAAAGACTGTTTAGAATGACAGGAATCCGAGGAATAAAAACATTATCAGCTATTCCGCAACCTGTTAAAATATCTGCTTCTATAAAATTTCGTAGTCAATTAACGAATGTTCGATGTGATTCTTTAAATTGGCATAACTTTTTTATTTATGAACCGATTGACATGAAACAAACACTAAATGTTAAGTGAAGCTTACCACAATATATTAGTGAAAACCATATTTAAATCGGATAAGCCGTTTCTGAGATTAGCGTGCACAAACGCACAGACAAACAGACAAACAGACAAACAGACAAAAATTTTAAAAATCATTGTTTTGGGTTCTATTTGCGTTGATATAGGTCCCAATAGTATTTTTTCTCATATATCTTCCATGTACAGACAGCGATCGGTTACATTTTTATTATATGTATAGATATAGATAGATAAAATTGAATTGAATTGAATTGAAAATATAAATGCCCTAAGGAGTCGTCTGTATTTACTGGTGAATGTGTGGCTATATTGGAAGCATGCCTTTTCATTGAATCACACACCAATATTGAGAATGCCGTTATATTTACTGATTCTCTTAGCTGTCTGCAAACCTTAATCCAGAATCCCTTTAAAGGTAAATTGTGTAGCCCCCTTATCTTAAAAATTAAAAGTTCATTACTGTCATGTGCTCGCAATCAGAAGAATGTGCAGTTAGTTTGGATACCTAGTCATTGTGGCATTGAAGGTAATGAATGTGGTGTTAAGAGTTCACAACACCGTTTAATATGTATAACGTACAGTACCTTATGTAAGTCCTTAGGTCGGTAGAAATGAAAACGGTTGGATAGAAATTGTATAAAGTTTATTTCACAAGCACTAGCACAAGCACGTATACACAAGAGTAGAATAGAAATAGAAGGATTAAGAGTAATAGTTAGAGAGTACAGAGTTCATAGCACATAAAACAAGCAATATATAGCGGTTATCGGAATACTTTAGCGGCGCGGAGCGACACGGATATCACGGTCAGAGGTTTAAAGGTGACTGAAGGACGAGCTGCGCGGGCGCTCGTTTCCCGTGTTCATAATCCTGTCTCGCACGGCGCGTTTCCATTACACGATATAAATGTTGTGAATTAAATAAACTAGGAGTAGATTAGTTTGTATATAAATATTGATTTAGATATTTTATTAATAAGTATGAATAATAGGACAGTAATAAGTAGTTTCGAATATTATATTTATATAAAGTGTATGTATGAAGGTATAGTGTAAATATATGTAGATAATTTACATTTATGTGTTAAATGTATTGTTTAGTGTAAATAGCCCCCACAAATATGTTGATGCTTTGGCTAAAGACGCTTGTTCATCTGTATTGGCGGATCTCAGACATAACTCTCATCAGTGTTACGACCTATTGAACCTCCCAAAATTGACTCTTCAGTGTTCATGGCAGGAGCAATGGAATGGTTCTAGCAGGAAGAAAGGTAGTTTTTTCTATGCAGTACAACCGTCAATAAAACCGAAACCTTGGTTTTTTAACTATAAAAAAGTTTCTAAAAGTGTAAATCTGTCCTTTGTAGAATTCGCTTAGGTTTTTGTTGTACTCCCGTCTTTTTGAATAAAATTCGAGTCCGTGACTCCTCTCTCTGTTAGTGCGGATTGGCAGAGGGGACTTTGGATCACATATTTTTTGAATGTCCTAGTAATATTACTTCTCTCAATTTATATAGTCGTCTTCCTAAATTTAAGATTCCCCTTCCTATTAATTTCCCTTCTTTACTAACATATTCCTCTCCAGATTTGTTTGTGACGCTTATGACCTTCATCCGCCACAATAATATAAAATTATAAGTCTAGTTTATGTGGGTGTGGTATACGTATACATGTATGTGTTTTAACATAATATAATATTTATGTAAATATAATTATTCTATTTGTTTGTTTGTTTCAATCCCGTACTAACCCAACAAGCTCTACTACATCGTGTCCAACTGTTATCTATATATATAAAAATGAATCCCTATTTCCCTTGATCATGGCATCACGCGTGAACGGCTAGATCAATTTCGTTAATTCTTTTTTTGTTGTGTTTGTTATTGTCAGGAGAAGGTTTTTATGCAAGAAAAACTAAGAAAACTGCGTGGTGATTTAGATACTTCACCACCATCACTACATAGTATAAAACAAAGTCGGTGCCCGTTGTCTGTCCCTATGTATGCTTAGATCTTTAAAACAAACGCAACGGATTTTGATGCGGGTTTTGTTATTAGATAAGGTGATTCAAGAGGAAGCTTTATAAATATGTAACGTGCATAATATAGTAGAGAAACATTGATAAATTTAGATGTATTTAATGTGATGTCGTAAATAAAAAATTTTTTTGCGCTTACATTGCAACGCTGGCTAAACCCTACAAGATAGATCAAAATAATGTACTACAGTATTGTACACCTTAAAAAGGTCTACAAAAGAGTCCGCGATAGTATATGTCTATCTCTAAGGGATAACCAACCATTTTTATCCTTTACATTTTATGAGAAATAATGGCTTATTGTCGAAGCGATTTTAAGCAATACAGCATTTATCCTTATCAAATTAAGTACCTTAAATACATTGTGCATTTAATATAAATCAATAATGCCCTTTGGAGCATGTATTTTAAATAAATATTTTCAAAGATATTACAGATTAAAAATATAGGGAGAGATATTGCGGCAGGGGGCCGGCATTCTGTATTAATACAACGTTCACAGCATTTGTTTTTCTTCGCACGGGCAATGCTATTACTAAATATAGTACCAGCATTGCACCCATGCGAAGCCGGGGCGGGTCGCTAGTAATAAAAATAAAATCAATCATGTTTCTACTTTTTGTCTGATTTTTGCGCTTACCACACTTGCTACTCCTTGTCACTTTGACATTGGCAGAATTGTCGACATCGGCATTGCTTGCCATCGTACAAAAATAGAATAGAACAATAGAAACAAGGTGCTACAAATGCCATCAGCAAAATCATGCCGTGAAGCACTCCTTACTTGTGTACATTGCACATTGTGGCGAAACGTGGCCCTCTATCTCTGAATGTCTAAAGAAAGCAGAACCACCGAAGTGTGCGACATGCTCACGTTTTAAAAAACCTAGTGACCACAAAACGGGAGACCCTGAATGTCCTGCTAAAAAGGCCGCAGAACACCGGTATATCAACTCCATAGATTATGAATGTACCTAAAACTGTGTTGTTTTTATTTGTAGTTATATATAAAACAGCATTAGATAACATTTGTATTATATAAAATCATTTAGCGGTGTGCATTACCCTAGCAGGAAAGTGTCTCCTAAAGTGATATGAGTAGCACGAATACTTAGTGCCTAAATTGCTGTAAATGTGCGTCGCATAAAAAGTTTGTGCGTGTTGTTGTTTTGATATAATACGCAAAAAACGATTCCTGCTAGGGTAATGTTTTTCTAGCAGGAAAATTCTAAACGAATGGTCGGAGAGAGAAAAGTTTTACTTCGCCAGAGAGCTTACATTTGTGCTTAAATGTGCGCCGAAAATATAATTTGTGCGTCTTTAGGTTTTCGAGATATTCCACTTCCTGCTGGAGTAATGTTTTGCAGAATCGCGTATCTCGAAAACCATTATATGTGCGACTGTAGAATAAACGCACATCGAGTAGCCCTTCGTTTGTGCCTATTTATGCAAAATTAGATTTAAGAAAATATCTATAGTTTTTAAGAAACCGCGCTTTCTTAAAAAATCGAAAATATAATCGTAGCAAATAAATGATGAAACTTACAAGCTCACTGAAAACTGTCTTCGTTCCTGCTTGACTCATAGAATAACCACAAAAAGTTTCAGAAGTGTAAGTACATGATCTATTAAATAATAATACTAAAAGTCAAAATGACGGTGGCAGAACTTTGACGTCAATATACAAGAAACTGGCTCAACCCAGAAGGTGTGGATTTATACCAAAAGCTTGTGCATTTATTCAATTAATATATTGCAAAGTTTCAGCTTGGAATACTTTATATTTAAAAAGATATAAACAAAAATCAAAACTTGTAAACAACGGCAGGTTAACCGACCGAATTCGAATGATTTTTTTTTTTTTTTTTTTTTTTTTTTTATTGCCTATAGTGGCAGACGAGCCAACAGCCCACCTGATGGTAAGTGGTAACTGTCGCTCATAGACTTCTGCAATGCCAGGGGCTCTGCGAAGCCGCTGCCTACCGTGATATTAATGCTCTCTTTAAACCTCGTTTGAAGAAGGACATGTCATAGCGCTCGGGAAACACCGCAGCTGGTAGTTCGTTCCAGAGCCTGCACGTACGTGGGAGAAATGAACGCTGAAAACGAACCGTGCTAGACGAGATCGTGTCCAGGTAGTATGGATGAACTTTGCTGCGATGTCGAGTGGTGCGATGATAGAAAGGAGACGATGGCACCAAGTCAAACAGTTCCTCAGAGCACTCTTCGTTGAACATACGATAGAGCACGCATAGAGAGCCAAAGTCCCTCCGCTGCTCCAGTGACTCCAATTTGTCTGTGAGATTGGGATCATCGACGATTCGAACAGCTCGCCGTTGGAGGGAGTCAAGTGGGTCGAGCTGGTATTTGGGGGCTCCTGCCCACAGGTGAGAACAGTACTCCACGTGCGGTCGGACTTGTGCTTTGTATAGCACAAGCCGTTGAGATGACGTAAAGTACCGTCTGGCTCTGTTCAGGACGCCCAGCTTTTTGCTCGCCAGTTTGGCTTTGTCTTCCAAATGACTCCCAAATTGGACCTTGCTGGATATTTGAACGCCGAGGATCCCAATGTCATCGGAGATACGGAGAGAAACTCCTTGGAACTGAGGCGCCATAACAAAAGGGTCCTTCTTCGCAGTGAACGCGCATACTTGTGTCTTCGTGGGGTTGAAATGAACTAAGTTCTTCTCACCCCATTCGAGAGCCCGCCCGAGAGAGCCCTCAACTTCAGACACAAGTTGTAACCGTCTCTCATGCACGGAGCTCCGAGGGACATTCTGTTGGCTAGTGTACCGCGCGTCACCCGTGCTGTCATCTGCATAGCAATGCATGTTCTCAATGGTTAACATGTCATTGATATGCAGAATAAACAGCGTTGGGGAAAGCACTGAGCCTTGTGGTACGCCAGCATTAACCATCATGGTATCGGAGCAAGCACCATCAACAACGACCCTAATGCTCCGACCATCCAGGAAGCTGGCGATCCATCTGCAGAGTCCCTCGGGGATTCCATAGGATGGTAGCTTCGATAGAAGTGCTTTGTGCCAGACCCTGTCAAACGCCTTGGCAATATCAAGGCTGACAGCCAGAGCTTCACCCTTGCCCTCCAAGGCTTCTGCCCAACGGTGTGTGAGGTACACGAGAAGATCACCAGCTGACCGACCGTTACGGAAACCGTACTGGCGGTCGCTTATCAGCCGGTGCTCCTCAAGGTACCTCAGGAGTTGGGAGTTGATAACTCGTTCCAGAACCTTGGACAGCAAGGATGTTATCGCTATTGGTCTGTAGTTTGACGGGTCCGACCGGTCACCCTTTTTAGGGATCGGGTGGACGTTAGCTACCTTCCACGAAGATGGAACCCTATTAGCGGTATATGAGAGACGATAAAGGCGCGTTAAAACGGGAGTCAACTCAGGGGCGCACGTCTTCAGAACCACTGCGGGGACGCCATCTGGTCCACTCGACTTGTTGACATCTAGGAGCCTGAGCTCTCGCCTGACCGCGCGTTGAGTGATGCGGATTTCCGGCATTGAGCTTTCACACCGCGAGATGTTGGGTGGTAAGACTCCCCCGTCGTCTAGAGTTGAGTTCGAGGCAAAGAATTGGCCTAAAGTGTCAGCCTTTTCCTTTGCACTATGGACCAGTCTTTCGTCTTGTTTGCGCAGTGGCGGGAGATTGGACGAGCAGAAGTTGCCTTGGGCAGCCTTGGCGAGAGACCAGAATGCACGGCTCCCTGAAGGATAGCTATCTAGCCTCTCGCCAATTCTGGCAACGTGTTCTGCTTTGGCCTCAGCGATAACCTTCTTGTTGAATCTGGAAGCGGCATTGAACTTACGCTTCTCTTCCCTGACCCGCGGGTCCTGGCGTTGCCTAGCACTGTTCCAGGCCCTATATGCGGACTGCTTAAGGTGCGTCGCCTGCCTGCAGGTTTTGTTAAACCAGGGGCGACTGCGACCGCCGACCGGAATTTTTGCGTTGGGGATGAATAATTCCATCCCCTGAAGCACCGTATCGGTAATGCAGTCCGCACATGTGTCGGGATTTCCGGAGGAGAAGCAAAGCCGCTTCCATGGGTAGGACGCGAAAAATTCACGAAGCCCATCCCAATCTGCTGAGCTATATCGCCAGACTCTGCGAGACCCGGTTGCCGAAGAGCGATCGGGTCTCACAACAGGGGCTTTACTACGAATAAGGCAGTGGTCAGATGATCCGAGTGGAGCATCGACCACTACCCTATAGCCGTTTGGGTGAGTAGTCAGCAGAAGATCCAACAAAGAAGGTTCATGACCCTCTACGTCTGGAATGCGGGTGGGCTGCATTACCAGTTGAGAGAGGCCATAGGCTGAGGCCATATTGAAGACAGTTCTGCCCGGGAGGTCAGTGGTCCGGGACCCCAGCCATTCTTTATGGTGAACGTTGAAATCACCTAGGACCACCACCTCCGCAGACGGATGCTGTTCCAATATTTGGTCAATCCCCCCTTGGACGTTCTCGGTTATTTGGGTGACTCCCATATCACTGGCCGGAGACCTGTAAAGGCACGAGTAGATTCGGGTAAGACCCCCATGGTCTACCCGCAGCCATAATAATGATAGGTCCCGGCGTTCGAGGGCCCGAAGGCGGCGACAGCAGATATCACCCCGTACGAAAACGCACACCCCAGCCTTCCGGTGGAAAGCATGTTCCAGCTCGTAGCCGGGGTATTTAAGGTACGATATATCGTCCGGGGTACATATCTGCGTCTCCGTTAAAAAGAGCAAGGCAGGCCGCGCCGACTCAAGGTGTTGATGGACGGCGTCGAGATTACTGTGAAGACCCCTGATATTGCAGAAATCCATTGTAAATGTGGATTTGGTGTCCGCCGTAGATACGTTGCTCTTTCTCTTTCTTGTGGCCATGGTTTGTAGAGAGAGTGGGGGTGAGGTGTAATTTGGGAGGCGAAGTCAAGGTGATACCCAAAGAAAGAGCGGTGTGTTGGACCCGACCAATCCGTGAGTTGAGTGAAAAGCTGACGCGGGGCACGGAAGGGCCCCCGATGCCCCCCCGCTCACAACCGCCGGGATCCACTCCGGTCTCCCATTCCGGCACAACGGCTATGAGACGGGATTTTCGCCAGCTGGCGGGACAGCCTCCCGTGCGGGATACACACGGGTTCGGGTCCCCTACTGACTGGCAGGTGGCCGACGGATAACCATTCCCATCGGGTCTCCCTGGACCCCGCGTCAACTCGTCACGCTCAACGAACAGGCCAAGACTTTTACCACCGCACGTCTCAAGCATCACCAAAACTTCGCCACCCAATTGGGAAAGGAAATAGGAACACAGGAACGGCTGTTTCCCCCTTCGTACGAAACACAGCTGAGCTGCTATTACGGCCGAAATAGGTAGAATTGTGGTACCAACCCGTGCGGGTCTAGGTTAGACCCTACCACTATAGTCAGGAGAGGGAAGGAAAGACGGGGACTTCATATCGCAGATGTATAGGTGTACGATAATGAAGGCTCGAGGTGCCGGGGGCGCGTACCCGTATCTCCCGAAAAGCAACCGGACAGGTTGCAATCCAGTCGATTCTCTGACAGAAAACGAAAATGCGACGGTTTCATACTTATCCGTATCCTTCTTAACTTTACTCACAAACCGGTTGACACATGTTGGGCCTTAGTACACTGACGTAGAAAATGACAAGTGAAAAATTAACTTTATGCATTGAAATATTCTACTAGCTGTTTTCATGAATTTGCACATTATTAATTACTATAATATTGTGTGATAAGCACACAATATTATAGTAATTAATAAATACATAACTTATTGCTTTATGCTATAGCCATGTAGGATAATAGAAAATTTCCAATTGCCGCCGCGCCGCGCGCTGCCGCGTTACCGCTGCCGCCGGCTAGTGCTAGGGATGCCAGTACGATATGATATATGGTAATATTGATATTTAATGCAATATTATATATTGATATAGCGCCTGAGAAATAAGTCGTAGTTCTTTGACTCCAGCTAAATAAATTCATAAGTAGTGTCAAAAGTGCAGTAATAGTGCAGTGAGTTAGCAAGAACAGAAGTGCATCTCAGATACTATCCGTGAGATTAAAAGGCTATCTTTGAACTATCCTACAGGACCTATTTTAAACTAATATTTCAACTCAAAATAGAAAAAATTATTCTCGAGATACCGACACATTCTAACAACTCAATACAACCACACATTTGAGCCGAACGCGTAAACGACGCGTATTATAATATTGCTTGAAATAATGTCACAATCAAATTTCGTCTGGGGATGTTGTAAAACCGGTAACAAAAAGGATAAATATATTCATTGCGGAATATGCATGCAAGCATTTCATCATAATTGCCTATCCCTGGAATTACCATTCGAAGAGTCATCTTGGATTTGTCCCTTCTGCACCTCAACCACCTCCAAAGGACAAAATAATGACGATACACCCGTCCGCTTTAATCCAAATATTACTGTGCGCTCTAGAAAAAGGCAAGCGCTTCAATCTCTACCTGATTCAGAACCGTCCGTATTAACAGAAGATAGTGTACGTGCTATAATTCAAGAAGCCATTGAATTTCAGTCTAATAACTTATTGGAGAAAATCGCATCGGCAATGCGTAGCCTGTTAAACATGGAAATAAAATCAGTACGAAATGAAATTGAACAGCTTAGGGATTCTGTTGTTCATATGAGTGCACAATACGATGATATTTTAAAGGAACATTCAGAGGCGAAACAAAGGGTAAAGGAGTTGACAGAGGTCAACGGCAAAATGTCTACCGAAATTAAAGAAATGGCTGTGCGCATTAATACTTTGGAACAGAATGCTCGCGCTAGTAACATTGAATTATAGTGTGTCCCGCAGAAAAAAGATGAGAATTTAATTAATATAGTAAAACAACTTGGCAAGGTCATAGATTGTGAAATTAAGGAAGAAAATGTTTTGAATTGCATTCGTGTCATAAAGTTTAATGCCGACAATAATCGCCCTAAATCTATCGTAGTCCAGTTCAACACACAAAGAGTGCGAGATACCTTTTTAGCTGCTTGTATTAACTTTAATAAAAAGAAAAATTTCAACGACAAATTAAACACCTCCCATCTTGGTCTTTCGGGCGAGAAAACACCTATTTTCGTTACGGAACACTTGAGTCCTACTAATAAGGCTTTACATGCTGCAACGCGTCTAAAATCAAAAGAGAAGAAGATGACCCAGACGTGCTTGTAGCCCAAGCACGTCTGGGTCAGAGGAGGCCGTATTTATATAAGAAAAACGGATGATTCAGAATATCGTATTATCAGAGACATGAACTCACTTAGCAAAATAAACTAGAATTATGTCACTGGTCATAATTGTGCATGTTTACAAGTATTGTTTTTGAAATTCGCTACTTTTAATATTTTCTACCAAAATACCCGAGGTTTACGATCTAAAATTCAAGAATTTTACAGTAATTTGGCCTGTACAAACTATGACGCATTAGTGTTAACAGAGACGTGGCTAAATAGTTGCGTTTTTAGCTCAGAACTTTTTCATAGCAATTACAATGTTTTCTGTAGAGACCGAGAAACCACAGCATTCCACAACCATAAGGATGGTGGGGGTGTTTTGATTGCGGTAGCTAAGAAGTTTGTTGCCAATAGAATGTTAAACTGGGAGAGTAATTGTGAGGACTTATGGGTTCCGGTTCCGGCTGTCAACACATAAACAACGTTGTACTGAACTCCGTTAAATTAATTCAAAACTGTGAAATTACTGTGCAAAGAAAGAAAATAACGTGCAATTATCTTATTTCAAGAGTCATTGTGCATAATAAACTATAAATCCCGAGTGAAATTACAATAGATCAACAAAAGACTTGTGATTGTGAAATTGAAACCGACAACAACGTCAAAAGTCAAAACTGACAGTGTCAGTCAGATCAAGTGACGTTTGACGTAAGTAAAGAAAAACAAAAGAAGATCTTTGACGTTTCGTTCCACACAATCGTTAAAACACCGTTATTGAGAAAAAAAAAAAAAAAAAAAAAAAAATAAAAATAAAAATAAAATAAAATATGGATAATAAAATGCAAATATTTCTTGAGCAAATAAAAATTGAAATGGCGAATCAAACAAAAGAGATTATATCGCAGATTGATGAAAAATTAATACCTTTTACACGAGAAATTGAACAACTGAAGTCTGAAAACAAATACTTAAAGGGAAAAATTTCTTCACTGGAAAAAAACAGCAGAACAAACAACTTAATTATATACGGACTAAAAGAAAACGAGCAATCTTCATCTGAGCTTGTGGAAATTTTAAAGGACAAAATACAAAATGATCTCAGTATATCTCTCGATAACAGGGACATAAATGTAGCACGAAGGATTGGAAAAATAAACAACAAAAATGGAAAAGAAAGGCCAGTATTAGTATCTTTTGTAAATAATTGGCAAAAGTGTGATATTGCGAAAAACAGAAATAAACTGAAGAACATTCATATTTCCGAAGATTATCCAAAAGAAGTCCTAGACAAGAGGAAGGAATTACATCCAAAACTTCTTGAAGAAAGGAAGAATGGAAACTATGCTGTTCTTAACTATGATAAGCTGGTGGTAAAAAAAGGTCTTATTGGAAATGAAAAACGGAAGAGAGACCATTCAACTTCGCCTGCTACATCAAATCAACCAAAAAAACAGAACGCTACATCTAAAACGAACAGGATAAACGCATTTGACATGATGAGAGGGAGAAGCAACTCTTTTTCAACTCCTTCCTCAATTGAACAGAAGCAATAGCAAATATCTATCAGCCACCGGAATAACACAACAAACGAACCTAAACTAAATTACAAGAACAAAACATTTCCCAAGCCGATTGGTCATCGTGGGAAATTAGACCACCACCCTCCAGCTGTAAGCAATGAACTAGTATTAAATAATTCAACGACGCTAAATATTTGTAGTTACAATGTAAGGTCCTTGTCAAGTATAGAGAGATATTTTGAACTTACATATGCACTTAAGAATGTAAAATGTGATATTTTGGGGCTCTCTGAAGTTAAAAAAATGGGCTCTAAAATTGAAGAATACCATGAGTATATTTTGTGCTATATTGGCCAAACAAAAGGGCTCCACGGAGTTGGGTTCCTTATCCTCAAGAAATACAAAACAAACATAATAAACTTTACAGGAATATCTGAGAGAGTAGCTCTATTGCAACTAAAATTCGATGAACTTCCTATATCACTAATTCAAGTCTATGCACCAACAGAGAGATCGAGTGAAGATGACCTTAATCGTTTTTACCAAGATTTAGACAAAGCACATTCTCTAACTGATGACAAAATAATAATAGTATTAGGAGATTTTAATGCAAAAATAGGACATCCAAGAAAAGAGGAATTCTTGGTTATGGGAAAGCATGGATATGGAAAACGCAACGACAGAGGCGAAAGATTAATAGATTATGCCTTAGAACACAAACTCTCAGTAATTAATACTTTCTTCAAGAAAAGGAATTCTCGAAAGTGGACATGGACGTCACCAGACAATAATACTAAAAACGAAATTGATTATATAATGACAAATAACCCTAAATTATTCACAAACTTTGACGTAATTAACATATGCTTTCCTTCGGATCACAAACTTATTAGAGGCACCATTAGATTAAAATTACCCAAAATTTGTAGGAAAAATTTTAACAACACACCATATATTCCAAAGACAGAAGATGAAATTTACTACTTTATAAAAAGTCTAAAATCAAACATTAAAAACTTAGAAGATGAACTAAATTGCTCTACTGACGTTCAAGTCTTTTATGATACTCTAGAAAATATTATCTTAAGCAGCTCTAAAAAATGGATTAATACGGAGAAAAAAGGACACAGAATATTTAGTAAAGACACTAAAGTACTAATAAAGAAGCGCAGTGAACTCATACAGATAAAAAATAAAAACTTAGAAATGAAAAAAGAGCTAAAAAGAATATATAAAGAAACAAGTAAATCAATCCGAAGAGACTATCAAACACATAGACAACAAGTAATAACAAGTCACTTAAACAAACACAGGAGTACAAAAAAAGCGTTTAAGGAGCTTACCATTCAGAAATCATGGATACAAAAACTTAAAAAACAATCAGTACAAACCAAAACTAGAAAAGATGTAATCGATCATGCAACAAACTTTTACAAAGATTTGTATCGAAGAAGAAACAACGATCAAAGATTAGAAGTTATAAATAATAACTGGGAACCATATATAAGCTCTGTTAAACCAATAGAGAAAAGAGAGGTATACGAACAAATAAAACAACTAAAAAATGATAAAAGCACTGGCCCGGATGGGATCAGCAATGAAATAATTAAATTAGGAGCACCAATTCTTATCCATCACCTTACACATCTATTCAATATGGTACTAAATATAGAGACTGTACCGCTACAATGGTGTAAATCTGACATCATATTGTTGTTTAAAAAAGGCGATCCCTTAGATATAGGAAATTACAGACCAATCAGCTTACTGACAAATTTGTACAAACTTTTCTCTTCAATAATATTAAAACGAATAACTCAAGATATTGACAACTCACAACCTATAGAACAAGCAGGCTTTCGTTCAGGTTTTAGTACTACTGATCACATCCAGGTTATAGAACAGGTTATAGAAAAATACCGTGAGTTCAGTAGACCACTGTACATGGCTTTTATAGACTACAGTAAGGCCTTCGATAGTATAAGTCATCTTTCAATTTGGAACGCCATGAAAATATTTGGAGTAGATCAAAAATATATCAACATACTAACATACATTTACGGGAATAGTCAAAGCTGTGTAAAACTTGAATCTAGAGGAAAACTCATTGACATCGAAAGAGGTGTAAGACAAGGCGACCCCATATCGCCAAAATTATTTATTGCTGTCCTAGAGAATATTTTTCGAAATATAGACTGGTCACAAAAAGGTATAAAAATAAGTGGTCGTTACTTAAACCATCTACGTTTCGCTGATGATATTGTATTACTAGCAGAAACACCCAGAGACCTAGAGGACATGATGCAAATACTTGACGATAAAAGTACAAAAGTTGGCTTAGAAATGAACGCCAATAAGACTAAAATAATGACCAATAGCGACAAAAAACCAATTAAAGTAAGAGGAAATATTATAGACTATGTCGAAGACTATATTTATTTGGGAAAACAAGTTTCTTTTAACAAGACCAACAATGAAGATGAAGTCGCAAGGAGAATAGCCATTGCATGGAAGAGATTTTGGTCTTTAAAAGAAATTTTAAAAGGTAACTACAGTTTACATATGAAGAAAGTCGTTATGGACACTTGTGTACTACCAAGCCTATTATACAGCTGCCAAAATTGGACCTTTACAACGAAAGTTAAACATAAGATAAATAGCAATCAAAGAGCAATGGAAAGAAGTATTTTAAAACTAAGAAAAGTACAGAAAATAAGAAACGACATAATCAGACAGAAAACTAAGATTACTGATGCACTTACACACGCACTGACACTAAAGTGGAACTGGGCCGGTCACATCTCACGTTACACTGATAGAAGGTGGACTATCGAATCAACACGATGGAAGGGACCAATGGCGGGAAAAAGAAAAGTAGGAAGACCAATAAAACGGTGGACTGATGAGATAAAAAAAGTGGCAGGGGATGAATGGATGGAGAAGGGCAAGGATAGAAAGGCGTGGAAGGAGCTGGAGGAGGCCTTCACC
Source organism: Parascotia fuliginaria (assembly GCA_963082885.1). Taxonomy (NCBI): domain Eukaryota; kingdom Metazoa; phylum Arthropoda; class Insecta; order Lepidoptera; family Erebidae; genus Parascotia; species Parascotia fuliginaria. The sequence continues at coordinate 15,441,735 of OY720189.1, forward strand.
CATACAGGGATCCATATCTTAGAATTAACATAAAAGGATTAACAATACTAACATCTACTATAAGTATCATACTAACAACAAGTAACAACTGCAATAATGTTCCTTTTTAGATGTGGAATAAATGTGGCTTTATTATTATTTATTATTATTATGGGTGACGGTCCAAGTCAAACACAACTTTAAAATAGCTTTGTGTGCGGTATATATACCTCCACCTGTTCAAAACTTAATTATTGATCACTACATAGACAATTACAATTCTTTAGTGGATAAAATCAACGAGTCTCACACCATTCTAATTGGCGATTTCAATTTAAGCCAAATCCACTGGGATGTTGTGAATGGCCTAGCAGACACTTATCGTTATACGTTTTCTCATTCTACGATCTGTCAGAAACTCATTGATTTTACGCACATGAACAATTTTAATCAGTGTAATAATATTTGCAATAACAATGGTAAGATCCTGGACTTGGTTCTCACTAATTTACCTGGTTGTAAAATAACTGAAGCTCCTTCTGGCCTTTGTAAAATTGATCCCTACCATCCCCCTTTTGAAGTCATCCTCGAGTATATACACGAAAATAACTTAAAACCGAATAACTCTATAAGACTAAACTTTAATAAGGCAGATTATCCTACTATTAAATACTATCTCAATAATACTGATTGGTGTAACCTTTTTCATGGAGTCACTGATCCCAATATTATGCTCAATATATTCTATAACAATCTCAACCAGTTAATAAAACAGTACGTACCACCTATTGCTATGAAAAAAATTCTAGACCGCCTTGGTTTAGTCATAAGCTACTAAGGTTACAGCGTGAAAGAGATAACTTTAGAAAAAGATATAAAATATATAAAAATCCATTAGACAAGATTTCTATGAAATTATGTAGTAGCCGTTGTAACATGTTAGCAAAAAAATGCTATAATTCTTATATTTATAACATTGAAAGCCAAATTAAAACGAATCCTAAAACCTTTTGGTCGTTTGTTAAATCTAAGAGAAAAGGTGTGAGTACTTATCCGAAATCGTTATCAAATGGTGATAATGTGACTAGTAATGGCCATGATATATGTAACATGTTTGGTGGCTACTTTTCATCTGTATATAACTTGATAAATCAGCCCTATGGCTTGTCTTCACAGTACTCTTATTCGCATATATCATCAAATAAATCTGATTCATTTTCCAATTTAAGTGTTGACAGAGAAGCAGTAGTCAAGTCTCTTAAAAATCTTGATTCATCAAAAGGGTCTGGATCAGACAATATTCCGCTAAGCTTTATTAAAGAGTGTGCTGACGGGTTGGCTATTCCTATAAACTTAATTTTTAATCAGTCCCTACAGTCTGGCATCTTTCCTGACCGATGGAAACTTGCAAAAGTCGTTCCTATTCTTAAACCCGATGTTGGAGCTGGTATAGTTAGCAGTTATAGACCAATTTCGATTCTTCCAACGTTGGCAAAGACCTTCGAAGCATTGATAATTAATAATATTATTCAAAATTATTTTAAAAAGTATTTGTCAAGCCACCAACACGGTTTCACTATTGCTAGATCCACGTGTAGTAATTTGGTTGATTTTGTTGAAAATATCTCAGAGTCAGTGGATGTTAATAAACAAATAGACGTGGTGTACACTGAGTTCAGCAAAGCCTTTGACAAGGTGTCACACCACATACTAGTTCAGAAGCTTTCATCACATGGCTTTGCTGGATCGTTGCTTCATTGGCTTACCTCATATCTAGCAGATCGAACTTTCTTTGTTGTGGCTGATGGTTTTAAGTCTAACGTATTCAAAATTACCTCAAGCGTTCCACAAGGATCGCATTTGGGACCAATCCTCTTCAATATTTTTATTAACGATCTCCCTAATCTCTTCCTCTATTCTACTCCGTACTTATTCGCGGACGACTTAAAAATAGCTCGTGTAATAGTCCAATACTGACGCACTGTTACTTCAAGTGATATTGACAGACTTATGGAATGGTGTAGCCATAACAATATGCAACTAAATGTAAAAAAATGTTCCCAAATAACTTTTACCCGTAAACTTAATAAGATCCATTATATCTATAATATAAATGGCGTTTCACTTGACCAGATGGACACTGTCAAGGACTTAGGTATAATACTTGACTCCAAACTAACTTTTGTTCCTCACATAGATTCTGTTATAAAGAAAGCATCAAAGATGCTAGGTTTTCTTATTAGAAATATTAAATCATTCCGATTACCTAAAACCAAAATTGTACTATATAATAGCCTTGTCAGGAGTATACTAGAGTACTGCGTCGTTGCTTGGCGTCCTCACTACGCTACACATAGCCTAAGAATTGAGCGAATCCAAAAGCGGTTCTTATATCATCTAGCCTACTTCAAGGGTGTCGCTAAAAAACAACCAAGCTACTTGAAACGCTTCCAATATTTCAAAATTGACTCATTAGACAAACGTAGGAATTCATCTGACCTTCTATTTTTATTTAAGTTATTAAACAACAATATTGATTGTCCGGAATTGTTATTAAAACTTAAATTCAATATTCCCCACAGATATCCCAGAAAACCAATTTTGCTCCTGCATCCTCCTTTTCGAAAGACAGTTTTAGGTTCCAACTCGCCCGTTCCACGGCTAAGTAAGTTATACAATCATTACAGTAAACGAATTTGGAACGACACTTCAAAGATACAAGAGCCGAGTCCATAATCTCACTATCGATTAACCATCTGCTAACTACTGTCCTATACAGAAATTGTTTTAATTAGTGCCATTGTTTCCTCGCTATTTTTTAATTTTATTGTTATTGCTTAAATAATACTAAATTATATGCATGTGGTGTTTACCTACCTAAGTTGTGCACTTAGTTTGAGATAATACTTTGTTTTGTATTTAGTGAATGTTTTGGTGTAATAACTACTGGTAAACCTTATAAATAAAAATAAAAATAATAATAAAAAAATAAATTAAAATATTATTAAGTAAGTATTTAGCAATTAAACATATAATTTGCCTAACCGGTTTTACCTATATTTACAAAGTAGGCAATCGGTAGGTACCTACATAGTCTTTTTGTGTTTTCCGTGATAGCTATTTCATAAGTTACAAAACGTTCGTAAAACCAATCTATATAAAAATAAATTTTAAATTTGCAAATAAGCATCATCATATCGACGGTTAAAAGGCTAATTGGTCTAAGCGACATTTTTTAAAAGTTAAAGGAGAGCGATTTAAAGTTTCGATTTTCGGAAAAAAAATGTTCAAACAGAATCAAAAAAAGTGAATGCTTGCTATCATAATATTAGACGTAGGCTTTTATACCATTGTTAAGATTGATCATGAATACGTAAAGATGTAATGATTAGAGTTCATTTTAAAATAAACCAATGTTTGAAATAGAAAAAAAAAATATTTGGACTATCCCAATCCTTTAACAAAAATGAATGAAATTAACAAAATTAGCTGAAAAGCTTAAAACAAGATAATTAATTATTAAGATTACAGATTGCAATAATACCACTAGTGCAATATACATTACATTATAATCTGGTTTATGATGGGGCATAGAGTACGGAATAGTGCGAGTTTATTTTTTTACTATTAAGAATAAATGAATTGAAATTAACAATAAACGAAATTAGGCAAAGTGTTAAACTTAAAATTGAACAATCTTCTTTTTAAAAAAGTATCAACTTAATCTTAGTTATACTTATGAGTATTTGTTAATTCAGTCTCAGGATGCCTTATAACACCACATCTAATCACAATGTTGTCTAAAAAATATAAACCTTTGAGGTATTAACAAAATACAGCCTCTTAAATATCTTAATTAACAATAATGCCCAATTAATCAGTCATGGCTTTTTATATGCAATGCGTGCAATATACATTACATCATAATCTGGTTTATGATGGGGCATAGAATACGGAATAGTGCGAGTTTTAATTTTTTACTATTAAGAATAAATGAATTGAAATTAACAATAAACGAAATTAGGCAAAGTGTTAAACTTAAAATTAAACAATCTTCTTTTTAAAAAGTATCAACTTAATCTTAGTTATACTTATGAGTATTTGTTAATTCAGTCTCAGGATTCCTTATATCACCACATCTAACCACAATGTTGTCTATGTGATATAGAGAATCCTGAGACTGAATTAACAAATACTCATAAGTATAACTAAGATTAAGTTGATACTTTTTTAAAAAGAAGATTGTTCAATTTTAAGTTTAACACTTTGCCTAATTTCGTTTATTGTTAATTTCAATTCATTTATTCTTAATAGTAAAAAATTGAAACTCGCACTATTACGTACTTGTAGTGTATGCGGAGAGGGGATATTCACTCTCCGTCCGGTGCGCGCATACAACGGGGAGTCGCTCCCTGATCGTTGACCGAGTAACACGTGCTGGTGCTCGGACACACCAATATCTTGTACGTAGCTAGCTATATCGTGTAGTGACAAGCCAGTGAAGTGTGGTATACTGAACACCACACGTAGCACAGATGCTACAAGTGGCGACGAGGATAAAAATGTGAGTACAATTATTATGTCTACCGCTAAAAAAAAAAAAAGGGAAGGTAAAGGAAGGAAGAAATAAGTACATAATTAATTGTTACTGTACGGTTTACGTACAAATAGTAGACTTATTCCTCTAGTGCTGATATAATAGTAGGTCGACTACTACCCAACTTGGTTTTCAGCGGTGAATTCTAGAGAATAAGCCATTAATTTGAAATTAATGTTGTGTGTTACTTATAGTACTTATCTATTCCGTGCTTACAGAACAATTTGTCTTTTATTAATTTTAACTAATGATATGAAATGGCAAATTTTAAAATGACTGATCTGCACAAGACAATGTTATTTCTATGGTGTCTTATATTATAGCATACGACAGGTTAAGAAGAAGAAATTCCTAAGGTTTAAAAAATAATTTATTTTTATATAATATTGAAGATGAAGATTTTTAGTTCATATTCACCTAAAGTAGCTTGCGGGAGGCGAAGGTCCACAACCTTATTAATAAAATTACTAAGTGGGTTATAGTTGGTATATAGAGTGCCTACCTACATTTAAACATTTTTGTTTAACACGTTAGATATATTATAATATAAAATACGGTTGGACCTAAGTAATGTTTTTAAAAATGGCCGTTTAAATGAAAGAGTAAATATTTGGCTACATGGCGAAGATAACACCACAATATCTAAATTAGATCACTTATTTGTATGCTGCTCAATTTATATTGATGGAGTCATAAGAAGTTATGGTAAAAGTAAACCGTAAAGGATAACGGTAATAAGTTTGTAGTAAAAACTACGATCGTGTGTTTGAATAAATTACTCAATTTTAAGATTTATACTATTTTAGATTGAGAGATGTGAACACACTCGTGTACTTATATCACATACGTACACAGATATTATAAGATTACAACATAATTATAAGTAAATACTTTTACTGCAATAGTTTCCAGTGTGTGATAAAATATTGGAGTACCTTTATCAAACAGATAAACAAATGACATGCTGTAGTCTTAGCTAGGTCATTCAAAAACAGTGCCGCTGCTTATGATAACATTGTCATAGCTTTAGGTTATTATTGGCTGACATTTTCATAATTAACGTAGACGTATGTGATCGGTATGAAGTGCTATGACTTTGACACATTTATAATAGGTTAGACGTTTATTTAAAAACCACGAAGTGAGTTTGTAACGAAGGGACAATATTTCATATTGTCCATGCTACGAGTATAATACTTCATTTGTAAATAATTTTAAACAGAATAATATATAAAGCTGTTACTGTAATTAGTAAAAAGCCAAGTCAATTACGAAAGTACTTGTTCCATTACAGGCTGTCCATAAACATACCTTGACACTAGGCATGTTGTGCTACACCAATAGCAAAATTAAATATGCACAGCATTTACAGACAAACAACATAAAATAATAAATTTGTACTTAAATTAAACTATAGCATCCAATTGTGATTGTCATTAAATTAACAAGATAATACAGTGTTACTGGTCTTTAAATTGATACCGTCATTAGTGGGCTGATAGTCCTGAAATTTGTGTAACAACTGGACGTTTACTTAAATCAGTGTAGACTAAATGATAAGGACATAAATAAAAGTATTGTACGTGAACAAGTGTATCTCTGCTCATTAAATTAATACAAAACATATTAATATGTGAATGGTGTTAGCTTGGCCATTTAATTAATATGGTCACAATGGTGACATGGATACAACATTGCTGGTCATTAAATTGACATACACGGTCACAAAGGTGGCGTGGTTGCAGTATTGCTGGTCATTAAATTGACATACACGGTCACATAGGTGGCGTGGTTGCAGCATTGCTGGTCATTAAATTGACATACACGGTCACAAAGGTGGCGTGGTTGCAGCATTGCTGGTCATTAAATTGACATACACGGTCACAAAGGTGGCGTGGTTACAGCATTGCTGGTCATTAAATTGACATACACGGTCACAAAGGTGGCGTGGTTGTAGCATTGCTGGTCATTAAATTGACATGTCCAGTCACAAAGGTGGCGTGGTTGCAGCATTGCTGGTCATTAAATTGACATATACAGTCGCAAAGGTGGCATGGTGGCAGGATTGTTGATCATTAAATTGATACAAATTTATAATAATATTAAAACTAATAATAATCTGCTTGTTTTCAGATATCACACTAATATTATTATGTCACAGCTGACTTTTCGGAAGCTTTACTGCGAAGGGGAACCTACATCTGTTGGTTTTCTTTATTCGTCTTCTTTCGGTCTCACAACAAACGCCTGCATAAAATATGATTGCAATATTACCTACGTCTGCGAAATATTATTACTATAGGTACTGCAAATTTGCTTTTGTTGTCTTCTGTTTTGCAAATTTATAAAGATTGAGATTTCAGGACTTGCTGTAGAAATATGTTAAATATAAAAAGAAACATTGCCTGAGTTGCCCGCTTCGTTTGTTAATTTTGGGGGTAAAAGAACTTTTCAAATCGATAGCGTAGATTTTGGGTAAGCAGAGCATTGCTCTATTAAACTGAGAACATTGGTACAATGTTACCTCTATTGAATTGGCAACATATGGTAGAAGTACAATCACTCAATACTTTCATTATTTTCAGGTTATTTCAATTGTCTTACTACAATGTTACATATGATAAGATAAAATACATAAGAGTTCTCATTAGTAATGACTAAGCATTCCTTGAGAAAATGTGTGTAGATCAATCCAGTTGCTTGAGTAATTGCCAAAGCTGTTAAATGATACTTGAGTTTTGAGTACTATTAATTGGTTAAAGAAATTTAGTAACTGTAACTCAATTTAAAATAAATTTACTTAACCTCAGAATTCTATAGTTTTGTCCAGTCTATACTAAGAGCAAAGATGAGGTAATGGTCGATCAAATACTTAATTACACTATATAAGTACCTAAAGTAATCACACCGTGGCGTACTATACACATAGATGCAAAGTTTGTCAGTTATTTCATTCGACTAATATCGATACGAAGATTAGAACGTAAAGTTCCGTATCTATGTAGTCTAACTATTGATTACTAGCTACGTTTTCATTTGGTAGAGTAATCATAGGTTTCTATGATTACTCTACTAAATGATTGATGATTTCATAAAATGATCGTAAAAAGTAGTTACACATTTTGATGACTATTGTAATTGCAATTACGATTACTTTTATAGGTACTCCATTGCAGTAACCAGAAATAAAGACTAGTAGTTTGGTTACTTTAGTTAAATAATTGTTTTTAGGTAAGTATTTACTTACTTATACATTTTAATTATAAAATATTAATTTGCCAAATTCCTTTAAGTCCTAGCTTCATAGCGCCTTCAAGGATACACTCCAACCGAGCAAAAACCAAAATAGCACTTATACATTACTCCAGTGCTCTATATCGTTCTTCTTAATCTTTTGCATCTTTCCGATATTTACTGTGGACCCGCTGTATTCACAGATAAACAACTAGGCCACCGCGCCAACGCTTTTGTGGTTGAGTCAGAAATTACAAATTAATAATTAATAATTAATTTTAATAGTTGCTACAAAATGTTGGTCAATTCGCAATGGAAGAAAAGGTACTGTCTTGACATGCGAACTTGTGAATATCAACGGTGTGGGGTCACATTAAGGTATCAGCATTGGATCATTGGCCTTATTCTCTCTACGCCTCCTGGTTGCTTCACGCTGTTGTTGTTCCGGTTGATGCCTCACCTCTGGAACATTCTAGCGCGTGATCTTTATAAAACAGTATAATCGCAGACCAGGAAAGATGTTTTGCTAGTACGATAAATCAAAGTGTTTTGTGGTTCTCGTAATTAAGTTACACTTGAAAATAGGATTTTCTTGTGCTAACGGGCAGGCATAAAATGTGATGTTAGTGTTAGAGTCGATGTTAACGACTATAGAGGCGATATGGAACTAGCATTAACTGCACGGTCAACCGTACGAAAAAAGCTTGGACTTAAATTTTATTAATAGGCAAGCTTGCGCGGTTTCTACCCTTGATGGCAGCTGATAATGTAGAACATGAGTTTGACTAGTTACAGTTAGGGAAAATTCGTCGTGTAATATGTAGATTGTAGATTTGACCAGACAAATGCAATAATTAGTAAATTCTTAGTAAGTAGGAGACTTTCTGTTAAAAAGGTGGATAAGGAACGTAACCAAGCAGAGTTGGATTCCGGAATCAAGGGTCCATTTGAGTTCCTACAGGCTCGAGATAGGTGATTGGTACGGTTTAATTGCGTTAGATTCTAGACGTCCTTATAAGCCACCGAATTGTAAAATGTCTGAAAATCAAAGCATAACTTACGATGCATGATGATCGAAATTGGGACTACTACTATATTAGTCTGTAAGTACGTGGTCGTACCAGTCAACTCTGAATAAGGTCGGGTTTCACTCGAAACCGTGCAGCCCAAGTGAGGTTCTGCGAGAAAAAAAAATAATGACATAATTACTAGTTACACTGGTTAAAATCAAAGAATAATGTAGTATAGTATAGTATGTGTATAGTACTTACATAGTAGCTAAATAAATAAAAATAAGGAAGGGATGTAGTGTATGCGGAGAGGGGATATTCACTCTCCGTCCGGTGCGCGCATACAACGGGGAGTCGCTCCCTGATCGTTGACCGAGTAACACGTGCTGGTGCTCGGACACACCAATATCTTGTACGTAGCTAGCTATATCGTGTAGTGACAAGCCAGTGAAGTGTGGTATACTGAACACCACACGTAGCACAGATGCTACAGTACTCTATGCCCCATCATAAACCAGATTATGATGTAATGTATATTGCACTAGTGGTATTATTGCAATCTGTAATCTTAATAATTAATTATCTTGTTTTAAGCTTTTCAGCTAATTTTGTTAATTTCATTCATTTTTGTTAAATGATTTGGATAGTCCAAATATTTTTTTTTTCTATTTCAAACATTGCTTGCTTACGTCTAGCGGGTGACTGATGCGCCCGCGGGGGGAAATTTTACAGTAAAGTACCTTAATTCATAATCGTACGACAATTTTTTCTTTGTTTCAAACGACGTAAGTATAATCTTTATTACTATTTTCTGATGACTTAACAGGTAACATTTTTCAATTTCAATTTAAGTAAAATGGTGTAATTACCAAAACTATAAAAGTTTGAACGTATCTCAGAAGGATTATGTAACATTAAACATCAATACCAATATAAGCAAAAATGGTTCAAACGTCATTACAAAATAAAACTGGGCCAAGTTGAAATGGTTCAACCGACCAGGCCTCTTATTAAAATGGAAGCAAAATGGTTCAAGCGACATAGCCTATCTTTATTACGTAATGCAAAAATGTCTCAAGCGACAAAACCATGTAGTCGAACAAAAGGTCAAATGTTTTAACGCGCATTGGTCATTCAAAATAGTTGTAGGAAAAATGAATCAACCGACGTATGAAAAATTCTGGGTCTAGTCTAAGTTACCAACTACAAAATATTGCTTAAATTTTGTGGCGGTTAGGCCATAGACGTCCAAAATGAGAGCAAAGTTAGTGTGAGGTTCAAGCGCCAAAAATATGCTCATAAAAATTTGAAACCTAATTCAAAAGACACATTTTTCATTTGTGGGTAGTTAAAGTAGCTAGACACATTTTTAATTGCTCTACAATTAATTTGAAATTTTAATAATATACTATTTATAATATTAATTTAAATGATAAAATATAGTTAATTAGCCTTCAATACCTGCAAGTTTTGTATTATCTCCTAATCATCTGTCACTGAATTACAACACATCACTGCACAAATATGGAGTCCATGCAAGTCTCATTATAATAATAATAATAATAATAATAATAATAATAATAATAATAATAATAATAATAATAATAATAATAATAATAATAATAATAATAATAATAATAATAATAATAATAATAATAATAATAATAATAATAATAATAATAATAATAATAATAATAATAATAATAATAATAATAATAATAATAATAATAATAATAATAATAATAATAATAATAATAATAATAATAATAATAATAATAATAATAATAATAATAATAATAATAATAATAATAATAATAATAATAATAATAATAATATTCTACCACTTTCACACAGCGCCATTTAGCCCCAAATTAAGCAATTATATTTGCTTGTGTTATGGGTACTAAACAACTGATATACTACTTAAATACATTTTTTTTTTGTAAATACATACATATTATAGATAAATTACACCCAGACACAGAACAAACAATCATGCTCATCACACAAAGGTTTGTCCTGGGTGGGAATCGAACCCACGACCTCCGGCTTAGCAGTCAGGGTCACTAACCACTAGACCAACAGGCCAGTCATTACTTGATATGAAGAACTATTTTGACGAAAGGATGGCCAAATTTGAGGGGGATCTCAAGACTAAAACTCCAGCAGACGTGGGAAGCTTATCTGAAGACTTTGCAGCGTTCAAGTCCTTTGTTGTGAAAACGCTGCAATCATTTTCAACATAGCTGCAGACTCTGGCTCGTCAGGTTGATAACATTGAGACGCGCAGTCGCCGTAAGATGCTGCTTCTCCATGGCATAAAGGAGCAAAAAGATGAAGAGACTTCGCAAGTGGTCAGTCAAGTGGTACAGGAGCGCTTAAAAATTAACAACTTCACGCCTTGGGACGTTCAACGTTGCCATCGAATGGGAAGGCAGAGTTCAACACAAAAGCCGCGTCCCATTCTAGTTAAACTCCAAAGCTCTGTACTGCGAGACAGTATTTGGTTCGCTAAAACCAAACTCAAAAATACAGGCATTACGGTATCGGAGTTCCTGACCCGACCACGCCATAGTACATTCATGGCCGCTAGAGAGAAGTTCGGTGTAACAAATTGCTGGACAAGGGAGGGCGCCGTGTATGTTATGGATGGTGATGGTAACCGGCATCGCGTTGCTTCGCCCGGCGATCTGAGCCGAATCAAGTGCGTGAACATTGAGAAGCCTCCGGTCAAGATACCGAAAGCTAAACGAGCTGCAGCAAGGAAATAGTTCCTTGCGACACATCATTACTGGGTAATTTCTTTCCACCACCTTTTACTATAGATGTACTTATTAAGAACTACCCAGCATATGTATTAATATAGTTTCTTCAAGTATGTAATAATTTTATTTTTATTATATTTTGTACTTTTTTGTTAACTGTTGTTGCGCGTATTACTTTCAACACAAAACTGGCAGGTGGACAAAAGGTGCTTTTACCTATTTAGTAGGGTTTTATTACCTTCATAAAAAAAGGATTTTTTTATTTTATATTTATTTTATTGTTAGGTTATTTTTATTTATTATATTTTATTATATTATATATTTATTATTGTATAGATATTTATAATATTACATTAAATATATTTTATGACTAATAGCGACAATGAAAGTTTTGTCTCTGCTAACAGTGAGAGCGACGGTAGCTTCATGAGCATACCGTCTCTTGCTGAAACTTTAGATGTGCAATTTTCTGAATCTAAGAATTTCAATGTTGTTCACATCAATGCCCAAAGTATTCCGGCACATTTCACGGATCTGCTGGCAAGCTTCGACTGTAAGAATGTACATGCTGTTCTCGTTTCTGAGTCCTGGCTGAAACCATGTCTCCCCTCCACTTGCTATTCCCTTCCAGGGTTCCACCTTATACGAAATGATCGTTCCACTGGTGCAGGCGGCGGTGTTGCCATATATATCAGGTCACATATCTCCTATAACATCGTCAATATGTCACCACAGCCGCCACCAGCTAATGCCGGGGAGCATCTTCTTATTGAGGTGGAACTACATCACACTAAAATCCTTCTCGGTGTATACTATTCTCCTTCACTACGCATAGACTTTTTCTCCTCCTTTGAAAACCTGCTAGAAAATCTTATTCCTTCTTACAATCATACCATCATCATGGGTGATTTCAATACCTGTCTCCTTAAAAATGATTCCCGGTCCTCTTCTCTTACTTCCATAGTAGAATCCTGTAACTTGCAAATGCTTCCCCTTAGTGCCACTCATCATTTTCCTAATTGCATTCCCTCACTTCTAGACCTTATATTGGTGTCATCAAGAGAGCACGTCGCTAAGCATGGTCAATGTTCAGCTGACGTGTTCTCTTACCACGATTTAGTTTACCTCTCATACAAAATTCGCCCACCGAAGGCAAGTACTAAAATCCTCATGCAACGCAATTTTGGTGGTATCGTTGTTGGGGATCTTCGTGAAGATGCCAACAGTATTGACTGGCAACCTCTCATTTTATCTAATTCTGTCGACGAGAAGCTAGATATTTTTACGACGGCCATCTTATTTCTCTATGATAAACATGCACCTGCCCGACCAGTCAAATTAAAACATGCGCCGGCACCATGGCTAACAGAAGAGATACGGTTGCTCATGGCGAGAAAGGCTGCCGCTAAACATAAATATAAGATAAGGCCTAATGAGGCGAATTTTGATAAGTATATTACAGCACGAAATCACTGCAATAGGGTGTGTAGGGATGCACAACGCCGGCATATACATAGTTCGGTTCAAAACGGTGATTCAGCCAAGGTCTGGAAATTTCTTAAAACATTAGGAGTTGGAAAATCACGTGTTCGCGCTATGTCATTGCCTGGTCAAGCTCTTTAACTCTTAAAACTCCTGTCAACTTGTTGCCAGGAGACCTGCAGTTGTGTATAAACCTAAAGACAGTGGCATACACTCTATGCAACGTACACAGTTTGGAATATTTTTCAAAAATATTAGCATTAGGGATAGTTTCGTCTACTAGAGTAGGCAAAGCCTTCAACTCCGGTAAGTCGTCATGAAACACTGAACCGACTGGCCAAACCGACTCCGATCGTTTGAGAAAGGGTCCATGCCACCACAGACTATTTTCAACCATAGCTAGGGGCTCGATACCTCGAGACGCGAGGTCGGCGGGATTATCGCCCGTAGGAACGTAACGCCGGGCTGAGGTATCAGTTAACTCGCCGATAGCGGCTATTCTGTTGGCAACAAATGTTTTTGTTTTGTGTGGGGACCTGAGCCAGCCCAAGACCACAGTAGAATCAGTCCAGTAAACCTGACGACTCAAGTCACACCTGAGAGCTTTAACAACCGCTGAAACCAGCTGTGCACCTAGTAAGGCACTGCAAAGCTCCAATCTAGGAATGGTGCAAGCCTTAACGGGAGCAACGCGAGCCTTAGCACACAGTAAATTAACTTGTATGCTGCCAGATTTATCTACAGATCGAAAATAAATACAACTTCCATAAGCCTGCTGAGAGGCATCACAAAAACAATGAAGTTCAATGCATTTAGAATCATTGATAAGAACATACCTAGGGATTTGACCAATTTGTTCAGCAAAATTCAACCACTGCCTCCTAAGAGGGGGAGAAACAGGTTCATCCCACTCTAACTTGTCGACCCACAATTTTTGTAAAAAGATTTTTGCTTTAATAGTACATGGGGATATTAAGCCCAATGGGTCAAAAATTTTAAATGTGGAAGATAATATAGACCTCTTAGTGCAAAGGGTGTCTGGAGTATAATTGATAGGGAAATGTAAGTCATCCCTTAATGAACACCAGCCTATGCCTAGAGTGCTAGTAGCATTACTTAGGATCAAATTAGAATCAAGGGAGTCTGTGGTTATAAGGTTTTGCAAGTTAGAGCGATATTTTCTTAAAGGAAAGATAAGTTCTCTAAGTACAGGGTTCTTCCTGAAGCGAGCTCCTAAGCTAAAAAATCGCTTCTTAGCTGTGTAATAAGAGTCGCCCAGACAATCTAAATCATCTCTTAGTGGGAGACTGACACAAAAGCGACCATCAGAGGCGCGATGAGTAGTAGAAATGAAGTGCTTCTCACAAAGCTTTTCTTCTTCAGAGAAGGGTTGAATTGTAGGGACACTTTCCAGCTCCCAAAATCTAGACAATTCGAGATTAATAGTTGAGGATTGTTCATCCTTAAGTAGAAAATTACAAATTATAGGTTTCTTTTGAGTAGAACAAGTTAGAGTAGGCATAGGACCTGCGATGAGCCATCCTAGTTTAAAGGCCTCAGGGAGATGTGACCTGGACCAAGGGAGTGTAGGTTATTACCTATTAGTTCCCAGAACAGGTCAGCACCTATGAGCATATCTATAGGCGATGACTCATTAAAGCTGGGGTCTGCCAATTTGAACTTATGTAGGTTTAGACGACTGATGTCAAATGTAGTTTTAGGCAGGTTATCACATATTGTTTTTAAAACTAGGCAATAAGTGGAAACTTGAAAAGAACTAGTGAGAGAACTCAAAACTAGTGAGCAACGCTCAGTGCTCAAATTTAGAGGGTTGTTGTTTATCCCTACAATACTGACATTTGAAGGCTGAGAAGTCAAGTCAAGTGTCTGCCTTATACCAGCTGATATAAAGGACGATTGATCAAGTAAAGCACGGGCAACTATAGACCTTTGATTTAATGGATTTGAAATTCGAACTTGGGCAGTGCATAGTAGAACTTCTGGTGAGGATAGCACGGACATAGCCAATGAGGAATCACCTGCACCCAAAGAAGCCTTGACACCAGGCATATGTTGCAAAGAGTTATGCCTTTTCCTACAGGTGCGACAAGAACCTGGCAATTTACAAGATTGCAAGCTGTGACCAGAGCGCAGACAATTTTTGCACAACTTTATTGAGGAGACCAACGAAATTCTTTCCTCAGGTGTTTTAGATTTGAAAGAACTGCACTCAAAGAGTCGATGATTGCCCTTGCATACAACACACTCAAAGTTTGGCTGTTCGGAAGTAGTCTCCTGAGAGGTCACAACTAAAGATTTGACTTGAGATTTAGGTGCAAAACTATTAGTGCTTGGCTTATGTACAGCTTGTTTGTCATGCTTGTCACGATTAACTGTTTCCAAAACGTCAGCTCTATTCTTTAAAAATGTAAAGAAGTCCTCGATAGAAGGTATCTCGGGCAAGGTATTTCTATGCTCCTCCCATTTAAAACTTGTACCATTATCTAGCTTAGTTGATAGAATATGTATGATTAGGACATCCCATTTATCTTTAGGCAACCCAAGTGAACCTAAGGCACGCAAATTTTTGTTTACATGATCAATGATAGACCTTAAGGATTTATCACTCTCTCGCATCGTTTCAATGTTGAGTAAAGATTTTAAATGATTATTGATTAAATGTCGTTTGTTATCATAACGACAACATAAAATAGACCATGCCTCATCATAGTTCACATGAGAAACCTCTAGGTTGCTAAGAACACGGGCAGCCTCACCTTCCAAGTAAGAATTGAGATAGTGGAATTTATGCACATTTATAATTTTAGGATTGTCATGTATTAAAGAACAGTAAATTTCCTTGAATTCTAACCATTTGTAATAAGAGCCATCAAACTTGGGAATAGTTATGGTAGGTAGTTTGAATCCTAATGTATTGCAAACATTGCTATCATTATGATGGCAATCATTACAATGTGAAAAATTAGAGACACATTCATCCTTCTTAGGAGGCGAGCCCCGAGATTGAATAAAATCTTGTGCTACAGAAATGCAGTGATCAAACTCTTGTTCAATTAGGTCACGAGTAATTAATTCATTGTCCTGGGTTTCAACACATCTCTATTTGACTCTGCACCAGAAGCAACAATAGATTCCAAATAAAGTTTGAATTTAGTTACACGGTCCTTAATGGTGCCGCGTTTTATAATAAGTTCTTTGAGTGTCAAATCGGAAGCCATCGCGAATGCCGACAAACAAGTGAAATTTAAATAGGTACGATACGCTCCTCGTTTCGTCGTCCGATGCGCAGCAGAGGCCAGCGGATGTCAGCGAAGATGGGAAGCGATGCTCAGCAGAAGGGCAGCCAGGCGAAGATCAGGGCACAAAGAGGGTGTTGATGTGGCCGACACGTGTCCGGCCAGCGAAATAATTGTGCGAAGATTGTCTGAAAAACACCGTAAAACCCACTGAATGCCTGTAAGCAGCAAGCGTGCGAGCAGAGCCGTGCAAAGAACGTGTCGCTTCGCAATTAATGTTAACACGACAAAATGAACACGTGGCTGAGGCGCGATGAAATTGTCAAACTTAGGTTACGAAGCGCAGATAAAAGGCTAAAATTCGCTTAAATAATTGCAAGGAGAAGCTTTATGACGTTAAATATCAAAAATAAAGAACATAGGTTTGTTGTAGGACTTAGTTTAAAGTGACAAATAGGTAAACACTATTGGGGTGCATTTATCTATGTAAAATGCGTAATAATTAGATGCAATAGAATTAAAATTGATGCTGCAAAATATACACTCGCTAATAGGAAATGAATAGGTATTTAGTTGACGGAAAAGAAAAGTAAAACGTGTTGTGTGTGCATAAAGGCTACGCTGAATATAAAGAATTAGGTACCTATGAATTGGATATAGGTTAGATAGGCATGATAGACCTTGTGGGTATTAGGTTATTTAGGTAGGCATAAGAAGTTTAGGTTTAGGTAATGAAATGTAGGTTAGGTAAAAACATGTTATTAGGCTAAGATACTAAGATAGGGGACACAAGAGGAAGGGGACAGCTCAGATTCAGGCAGGCATTAGGTCACTTAGCTTCAATTTTGTCGGCCGCGTGGAACGCAGTCTTCCCTTCAGCCTCCGCTGCAGGATGGGCGGCGCGAAGTGCCGAGTTTTAAGGCGCCTGCGTCCTTCAGCGCTGCGTTTGCGCCGGTCCAAGGGGCACCCACGCGGTCCCGCTTCAATCCTCTTGCGAATCTGCTAACATTTATTGGAGAACCGATGCGTGTGAAAGCAGGTCCTGTCACGGTCGCCACTTTTTGTTCGCGCTAGGAACAAAAGAAAAGAAATTGCGTTATTAAAACTAACCATTTATTGGTTTTTGAGTTTTTACAAAGTCGGATGCAATTATTAGCGAGTGCGTTGTGATTCTCTTGTTGGAATCGAATGGAATGAATGTTCTCGAAGATTCTCTTGATAATTCCTTTCCTTATTGTAGTCGGCTGAGAGGGAGTGTCGCTGATTGGTGAAGCGATGACAGCTTGTCCGTGGCGAGCGCGGATTGGCCAGTGAGAACATAGACAAGCGTATAGACAAAAGAGTGCGTCTAGTAATGGAATGACATTCTCGTATCAGTCTAATCTTGGTGCAGGTGCTGGTTGCATTGGCCCACGCTTTCTAGGCGCGAACATCACGTAATAGCAACATTCCCAGGACTTTAAATATTAATGCACTTAATAAACATTTCGCTGCTTCGTCCAATTTTGATAGGACAACCAAACAAAATACAATAGATTTTCTTTCATCCCTCCCAACTCCTAGCTATGATCCATTTGTTTTTAGTCAATTTACTGATTGTGATGTTAAGAAGAGTATTATGGCAATCACATCCAACGCTGTTGGAAGTGACTGTGTCAGCCGTAATATGATCCTTCCTATCCTTGACCAAATTTTACCGGTTATACGTCACATCCTCAACTTCTCCCTATCCAGTGGTGTTTTTCCAGCTATGTGGAAAAATGCCCAAATTACGCCTGTATCAAAAAAGCCAAATCCTACAACTTTCTCTGATTACCGTCCTATCTCCATCTTACCATTCCTTTCCAAGGTCCTTGAGCGCCTGGTACATAACCAGCTAAACACATTCCTAATAACCTATGAGCTCCATAATCCTTTCCAGTCCGGTTTCCGCCCTGGTCACAGTACCGTCACATCCCTGGTGAATATTACGGACGACATAAGACTCGGCATGGAATGTGGAAATCTTACTGTCCTTACGCTCCTAGACTTTTCAAATGCCTTTAACACAGTGGATTTCGACATTCTAATCAACATACTGCGCTCGATTAACATATCTCCAACAGTTATTGATTGGTTTCGCAGTTACCTGAGTGGCCGCCGGCACTGTACACGCGTTGAGGATGCTGTTTCCTCAACGCGCGGTGGTGGTATGTGGTGCGGAACATAATTATGTCGGAGTGCCCCAGGGTGGCGTTCTATCTCCTCTACTTTTCGCAATATTTATAAATTCCATTTCAAATAGACTTACTTCTTCCTACCACCTCTATGCAGATGATCTTCAAATATACTCACAAGGACCACTAGACAAGCTGTCCGACACAATAGCCACCATAAATCAAGACTTAGTTTCTGTTAGTGACTGGAGCAGATCGTATGGCCTCAGAATAAATCCAGGGAAGACGCAGGTGATTATTGTCGGCAGCTCCAGGAAGCTCTCTAAAATTAATTATACACAACTACCACAGGTTGTCTTCGATGGTACCACAATACCCTTTAGTATCAAGGTCAAAGATTTAGGGTTATTTATTGATTCTGATTTATCATGGGACACACAGCTGCAGGAAGTAAGCCGCAAAATATTTGCTTCTGCAGGCTCATTGAGGAGATTGCGGAACTTTCTTCCCACTGCCACCAAAATTGTGCTTGCAAATTCCCTATTACTTCCTATCCTTGACTATGCGGATGCCAGCTATCCAGATCTTACCGAGGACCAATGAAACAAACTTGAGCGACTTCAAAATGTTTGTATTAGGTTTATATTTGGTCTACGCAAGTATGATCATATCTCCGAATTTCGTAAAAAGCTCAAGTGGTTACCAATACGACTTCGCCGGAATGCTCATATCCTTTCGCTATTAGATAACATACTGTTTAACCCTTCGACACCTTCCTATCTTAAGGAACGTTTGGAGTTCCTTTGTGATACACATCAGAGGATCTTACGATCATCAGAGAATCTGAAGTTAAAAATGCCAATTCATTCGACGGTATTTTTCGACCATTCATTCACCGTTGTGGCTATTCGATTGTGGAATGCATTGCCGCTGGAAGTAAGACAAGCTCAATCATTAAATATCTTCAAAAATATGGTCAAGAAACATTATTTGACGTTACAATGAATCATATACCTTATTTATATGTATTTATGTATTATTCATTATATTATGTTATTATATATGTATATAGATATATATACAGAGTGTATACGACGGTATGACATTAAATGCAATTACGTATAGTATGTGACATTATAAAGCGAGACAAAAAAAAATCTACTAAATATCTTCAATAGTTTAGACACAGGACAAATTTTTTAATTTCTTTAATTCTAAATTAACACTATGTAAGTACGTCAAACGGTCACTGACTTAAGTCATAGTCCACGTCGAAGGATAAACGTTGCCGTTCATTACAGTTCAGTGAACTTGTCATAATAAAATGGTGTATTACTTCGTTACTATTAAAATATTATTTATTTTGTTAGAAAATTTCAAATTTTTGTTTTTCGTCAAATTACTTTTGTGATTAATTAGAAATCATTATATGGGCTAGTAACACCTGCCTTTTCATTTAATGTCAAACCGTCGTATACACTCTGTATATATATATATACAGGGTGATTTTGAATTCATTAGCATCCTTTTAACCTGTTATTCTATACATAGTACCAAGTACTTATGCACTATAAAATTCAGTATTAAGTACATAAAAAAAAAAAAAAAAATTTGGTCGAAAACATCATGTCTAAGTAAATTAAGTAAATTATTAACAAACAAAATCGAAATAAAGCAATAATTCCAAAATAAAAAAAAAATCGAATAAAAAATACAATAAATAAAGGAAAGTATCGAGACGTTTACGCGCTAAAATTATTACCTACGCATTTTACTATCAAGGGCGGCCGAAGTGACTCGGAGCTACAGCTGACTGCCATGTAGAGGCGCTGTACGGTCAACGGCCGCGGCCGTCTTACCTATCCGTACAATGTCTACAATCGAACGAACCAGCTGAATCAAGACCCATTTTGATGATAATAAAATTCGCTTAAAACTGTTAAACTAGTAAGATCTATCGTTTTTAATGCACTTAGGACATTTTAAATACTAGGGCCTAGGGTAACAACAGTGTACTCAGTAAAATGTCAGTGTCTAATAAAATGTTATCAAGCACGTTGCAAAAGAAATCTGTCATCAGGCGAATTTCGACCTACTTTGACAGTACCTACGGTACGCACATCACCATTCAAATACACCCGCAATATTATTTATACCAATTACCTATTTACCAATTGTAATTCGTATCTACTTAACGCACTTTTCTTAAATTGTTAGACAGCAAGTCATGCAGTCTAAATAAATTAGTTAAAATAATCTCTCTTGACGTAGGCACATAATAAAGGCAATTTTAACAGCAGATGCACCAAATAGTATTTTAAATGTTTTTTTATGATAAAATGGTAATAAAAATGTACATTTTTTTGGAATTTTTAATCCACATCCAAAAAGAGATTTGTGCCCAACGTGGGCTCGAATCCACGATTCCGAGAATAAGAGTCTCATGCTCTACCGACTGAGCCGTGTCGTGCCATGGGTTCAATCAATATCTTTACACAGAACGCACGTGTATACCTACAGTTGTGCAACGTGAACAACTGTTTTTCCAGTAAGAATTAATCACGGACTAAGTAATGTGATAAGCAGCCGTCCTGACATTGCCCTGACAATTTCGGTACCTACCTATCTACTTCCATTAAGTTAGTCTTATTGATGACTAGGCGACCGAGGTAGCAGGCAGGAAGGACGTATTACTCATATTATTAGCTTATTTTATTGTACCTACTTACCTACATGCAATTCCGTTCATGATAGATTCTTTGTGCTAATAATTTCTTGTACACATAATACTTATTACGGGCATGTAGGTAGGTACTTACTGCCCGTATTAGGTATAATGAATTTGATGTATTATTAAATTTATTACTTTCTCAGTGCTTGTGCAATAATGGGTGTAATGAGTTAGGGTTAGGGTATTTAGTTGCAGGTTAGACAATGCAGTACCTAATAATTTTTTTAGTTAGAAACATAACTACATAAGTAAGACAACGAACAATTCGATAGTAATGTTAATCAAGTAAGCATGTAGGTAGGTATTGTGTTGTTAGGTAGGTCTTATCTAGGTGTTCTTGAGAAGATATTTAAAATTACCTACCCAATTACTTAACTTTCGGTCGCCATGGTAACTGTGTTTTGTAACTAACATGTTTGTGATTTCCTTTCATAACGATGTAGGTATTAGAGAAAAATAATGTAATTATTTGTGTTAGAACATTTAGCTCATTTCGAGTGTTAAACCGTAACTAACTAGGAGATACTTTTATCAGTAATAATAAGAGCGTAGCTGTTTAGATTAAATAGGTACCTACCTACCTATTATTGAAATTTTACACACTTACTTATTTACTAGTTCGACGTTAAGGGAGTTCTTATTATTAATACCGAAATAAAGTTTTATGTTATGAATTGTTGCGTTAGTTTGTTGCTCTAATAATTGTTTTTTTTTTTCTTGAACTGTCTTGAACAGAAATAATTACTTAGATTAGATTAGATTTAATTTAGTTGTGAGCTAGACAGGTAGGTAGGTACCTACTAGACGTATTAGACAGTAACAGAATAAAGATAGCGCTCGTAAGGATTACTCGATAACGTTGGTACTTACCTACCTAATGAAAGTAAGAAATAATTTGTATCCAAGTACCTACTTTATGTTGTTATGTGCTTACCTAGATGTACTTGAGAAGATGTTCAAAGTGATCACCTCCTCTTTGCACGCAGAGTTCAGCACGGCGTTGGTGATTATGTTTTACACGCTGTGTTTCACACTCATGTTCGTAAACGAGTCTTTTGATTTCTCCCCGTATAAAGATATCTATCGTATAAAAGATCGCCTGATTTGACTCCCAATCAGGCGAGCGCGGTGGCCTCGCCACGGGAACGCCACGCCCTATCCATCGCGCTCCGAACTTGCGGTCTAGGTAGGCACGAACGTCGCGCTGGAAATGAGGCGGAGCACCATCGTGCTGATAATACAGCTCATTGAGGAACCGTATGAGTACTTCTTCTAATTGTTCCTCTACGACATTCGTAAGTAGTTTGCCCCGTTTACCCTGCCTTCAATAAAATATGGACCGATAATGGTCGTGTTTAATATGCCACCCCACACGTTTACTGCGAAACGATTTTATTTTTTATTTATTAAACTTCACAACACAATACACACAGTCACTGAATCCAACCACGAGCGTCACGGTTTGAAAGTCTACGGAGAGATGAATTTTACGTCACACTTGAAAGTAGTGAAATTCGTAACTGATAGAAAATAAAAAATTGCACTCTGACCTTGCCCCCGCACACACACACACACACACACACCTAATGCACACGCACACCGCGCCTTGGGTCGCCGGTCGCCGGCGCCGCCCGCGGCGCAACCTATCAGGAAGCAGGAGCGCGCCTGGCGGTATTTATTTCATTTCAATAGAACTGCGAAGTAGCCTACATCTGAGGTGCCGCGCGCCGCCACACGGCTCGCGCGGTGCATTTATTCAATAATAGGTTTATCAATGAATGCCGCGCGTAGGTAATACTATCGTCTTGATGGTATACAGCGGCCAAACGTTGTTGATTTGCGCGCAATATTAATTAACAATTATTAAAATGTAATATTTTTTTAGTATGTTTTAATTTTTTATTTGTTTGTTTGAGACTTTATTTACGTAGATATAATGTTTTAAATCGTTTTTAAAAAAATAATTTTGATAACATTAATTTTCAATTTTATGGTCCATAAGTACTTGGTACTATGTATAGAATCTCAGGTTAAAAGGATGCTAATGAATTCAGAATCACCCTGTATATATATATATATATATGCCTACTATATATAATATAGATTATGTACTCGTTTATATATTTATTAATAACACTATTAACGTTAATTATAATTTGAATGTTGCCTAGTTCCTATTAATCCCATTTATTTACGTTACACCATAATTACTGCTTTTCAACCGCAAAGTCCATCCAAAGGTTGTCTGAAAGAGATCGCTTTTAGCGATAAGAGCGATAACCCATTGTACCACTACCATCTGTGTATCGCATTGTCTAATGTTATGTAAACTTTACTTGGTGTACAATAAAGAATATTCTTTCTATCTATCTATCAAAAGACGCAGAAAAATTCGCTGATTCAAAATATGTATATAACTCAATATCGCAAAAAATGTCGCTTAGACCAATTAGCCTTATAACCGTCGATATTATGTGACTGCATCTATGGTTCGGTGGTACTGTGTATGGACTACCACACAGAGGTCGTGGGTTCGATTCCCGCTCGGTGCAAACATTTGTGTGCATGAACATGTCTTTTTACATTGGTCTGGGTGTTTCTATGTATAATATGTATTTACAAAAAAGTAGGTATGTATATATCCGCATTCTATAACCCACAATACAAGCATATATGCTTACTTTGGGTCTAGATGGCATTGTGTGTAGTTATTGAAATATTAAATTATATTATTAAAAGTCAATTGGAGGTGGTCACTCAAAATTATCATAATCATTTAACACATTTCAGCAAAATTATGTTATGCCTACCCCATTGAAAATGTTTGTGCACGCCACTGATATTATGTATGTATTTACAAAAAAATATGTATATAAGTAGTATATCAGTTGTTTAGTACCCATAACACAAGCAAATATAATTACTTAATTTGGAGCTAGATGGCGCTGTGTGAATGTAGTAGAATATTATTATTATTATTAATGTTACTGTTACGTTGTGCTATGTTTGTTATTTACAGTTGATATTTATATATTATTTACCCTACATCCTACGTACATTAGGTACCTAAATATTAAAGGTTATGTCATGTAGCATAATGACATTATTTTAATTTGGCGGCTTTTTGGATGTTTATGTGTCATTCAACAGTCTGATGAATTATGATAATGTTGTTACGTATTCATAATTATATTGTTAAGTAACTAACTATATTATTATTTATATACCAGCCAAATACCATATCATTGTAATAATTTGTGAACCTTCGATGTTTACAGTCAAATCAAAAAAAAATATTAATCTGTGATTGGGGTTGACATGTCCGCTCGGATAAAAACCCTAAATAAATGTACATTAAAAAAAACGTATGTAGGTAATAATGACTACACAATAATTACAAATAATTTAATTTTGATTACACTATTAGTGTTCTAAGAATTATAGGTAGGTAATTTGATTTGTGATATGATACCATAATTACTTTAAGAATAAAGATAATAATTTTCACATCAATAATCTCTTTCATTTGATATGGTCACAATTAGCCCCTAAAATTAAGTCATCATATAGATAAGCATAAATTGCAAACAAGCGTTTGATCGCGACTGTACGGGCTACAATTCAGGTGCAATACGTTAAATTAAAAAAGGTCAGCAATATGTATGAAACCGTCGCTTTTTTGTATTCATTCGAATTCGGTCGGTTAACCTGCCGTTGTTTACAAGTTTTGATTTTTGTTTATATATCTTTTTAAATATAAAGCATTCCAAGCTGAAACTTTTCAATATATTAATTGAATAAATGCACAAGCTTTTGGTATAAATCCACACCTTCTGGGTTGAGCCAGTTTCTTGTATATTGACGTCAAAGTTCTGCCACCGTCATTTTGATTTTTAGTATTATTATTCAATAGATCATGTACTTACACTTCTGAAACTTTATGTGGTTATTCTATGAGTCAAGCAGGAACGAATACAGTTTTCAGTGAGCTTGTAAGTTTCATCATTTGTTTGCTACGATTATTTTTCGATTTTTTTAAGAAAGCGCGATGTCTTAAAAACTATAAGTATTTTCTTAAATCTAATTTTGCACAAATAAGCACAAACGAAGGGCTACTCGAGGTGCGTTTATTCTACAGTCGCACATATAATGGTTTTCGAGATACGCGATTCTGCAAAACATTACTTCAGCAGGAAGTGGAATATCTCGAAAACCTAAAGACGCACAAATTATATTTTCGGCGCACATTTAAGCACAAATGTAAGCTCTCTGGCGAAGTAAAACTTTTCTCTCTCCGATCATTCGTTAAGAATTTTCCTGCTAGAAAAACATTACCCTAGCAGGAATCGTTTCTTGCGTATTATATCAAAACAACAACACGCACAAAATTTTTATGCGACGCACATTTACAGCAATTTAGGCACTAAGTATTCGTGCTCTTCACATCACTCTAGGAGACACTTTCCTGCTAGGGTAACGCACACCATTCAGCGTCAAATTAATTAGCCAGCCTTCTTGTCGCCAACATAAGTATTTCTGACTTAGCATTTTTGCATATTAATTTCGTACCTACGTGATTTATGTACCAACCTAGATTTTAATATTGCTGACCTCTCATCTTTACTCGTATATCATAAATGATAATTAGTAGACTTTGTAATGTGTAAACTGCACAAATAATTTAAAAAATAGGTATATTGTTTATTTGACAATTATTGTATATGTATGAATTTTATCTTTGTAATTTATTTAAATCGTATTTAGTCTATATTATAAGTATGTAGATAGTCTTAAAATATGTATAAAACAATTGTAATCCCGATAGAGGCCAAGATACAAGCAATTGCTTGGTTTGGAACCAAAGGGAACCTACCTATATTGTATGTAATTTATATTTATTAATTGTAATCCTGATGGTGCCCAAGATACAAGCACTGGCTTAGTTCGGGACCAAAGGGAAACTACTTATATTGTATATTGTATGTAATTTATATTTATTAATAAATTGATTGATTGATTGATTGATTGATTGACAAAGAAATGAAGATGGCATTCTTTCGGTGCGGTTGTAACGAACGGTCGTATTTTGAAAACAAATCTGTTAATATTTAAACAATCATCATTTGGTTTGAGTTTTAAAGCTTAGATTCCTTTATCTCAGAAGTAGATTAAGTTAACACGCGCACGATTTTGAAGAAATTGCATCAATTAAGAAAATATATGTACCCACATATAATCACATATTGCTGTAGTGCACGAAAATTGCGCGTGTGTCCACCGAGTGATAGTGATGGATACAAGCAGCGTTAATCGCAAGCGCAATAAGCGTAAACATCGACGTGACTGAAGCAGAAAATCGAGATCAAGCAGTACTCAGGAGCAGAAACGACGAAGCCAACGATCAGAAGATGATTCGTCGAAATCTTCGCGTGGTGGGGGCCGCAGTCACCACGAGCGACCTACGAAGCGTCGCCATCGGTATCGGAGTCACAGCTGTGACCAGTATCGTAGTCGAAGCAGCAGTTATGAGCAACAACGCAGACATCGCTCCAGCCGTGGCCTGGATAGGAACCGCAGCAAGCAAGGCCGCAGCAAACGCTCAGAGTCGAGCGTCTCACGATACACGCCTGCACCGCCTGGTCACGTGAGTACCTCCAATGTCCTTAATCACACACAAGCGTTTTTTACCACGTTGGTGGAAGCTTTAACTAGTAGTCGACCTCAGGGTAACAAGTTTTCTATGTTGGGAAATGTGATTTCAGACTTTGATCCCATGGTTAAAAGTCAAACTATACTCATGTGGCTCAATAATGTAGAGGAGTGTGCTAGGCTTTATGGTTGGGGTGATGACCAAATAATACATTACGCATTACCGAAACTGACAGGGGTTGCAAAAACCTGGTACCAGGCCCTCCCGTCTATGTCCTATTCATGGTCTGAGTGGAAGGTTAAGTTGGAGGAATCATTTCCAACTAATGAAGACTATGCCGAACTACTTACCGAGATGTTATCGAAACGTGTTAAATTTAATGACTCTTTAGAACACTATTATTATGAAAAAATTAATTTACTCAATCGATGCGAAATACATGGTAAACGAGCAGTAGATTGCTTATTGTACGGGATTGAGGATCGATCGTTAAGGTTAGGCGTCAAAGCAGCAAAATGTCAGGAACCGGAGCAAGTACTAAAATATTTTCAACCAATCAAGCAACAACCTTGTGAACCTGACAGGTCCAAGTCTAATTACGACAGACGCAACAACACTTCCTCTTCCGTATCCACCAATAGTTTTAGGTAGGCGGTAAATAGTCAAAATAGTAACGAAACTAAGAATCCGCGACCACAAAATACGTCGATTGCGTGCTTTAACTGCAATGAACCCGGGCACTTCAGTTCTAAATGTTCCAAAAAAATATTGAAGTGTAATGTTTGTGCCAGACTAGGTCATCTGTCAATTAATTGTCCGCGATTGCCCCCTGACCAAACTAATAATAATGATAAATCTAAGGATAAGGATGTTATGCGTATCGAAACAGATCAATCTAATAATAGTAAATATTTGATATATATGAAACTCAACGGTGAGGTCATTCAAGGTTACGTGGATTTGGCTAGCCAATGTACGCTGATCCGTCATAGTGAGGCCGCGAAGAGAGGGATAACGTGGACTGATAGAAACTTACCAACTATGAGAGGAATAGGTGATAATGTAGTAATACCTTTAGGGGTCTCTAAACGTTACTATTGAAATTCAAGATATTATGGAGGAAGTTAGTGCATACATTAATGATAATGTTATTAAGTATTCAGTCTTAATTGGACACAGTTTCACAGAAAAACCAGGACTATATCATAACAAAAACTACAGATTCATTGATATTTTCCCGTAAATATTCTTTTAAATTACAGTTGAGTTTGAAAAACGATATTATGATACCTCCTAAAGAAATGTTTTTATTACCGTGTAC
The DNA here is from genome assembly GCA_963082885.1 of Parascotia fuliginaria. Classification (NCBI taxonomy): domain Eukaryota; kingdom Metazoa; phylum Arthropoda; class Insecta; order Lepidoptera; family Erebidae; genus Parascotia; species Parascotia fuliginaria. The sequence continues at coordinate 15,469,917 of OY720189.1, forward strand.
ATCTACGAATAAATATTCGGGTGTAATTTGTGTTAGTGGTTCATTACGTAGTGCGCCTTATAACGAATATTATTTGATGCCGGGTGAATATTAATTGGAGAACGGAGAAGGCTTGATATTAGCACAAAACTTTAGTAATAATTCAGATCTTTTAAAAAAAGATAGTCTTGTAACTCGAGCTCTTTGTACCAACAATCATTTAAGCATAAACTCATTAGATCTTGAAAATGCGGATACTAATTTCGCTCTCAATTTTGGCAAACAACTTAACGAAGATTAAGTTAATAGATTACATCAATAGTCTTTATGGTATTACACTTACACTTAATATACACTAAGATAATAATAATAATAATAATAATAATATGTGGACACTATCACACACCGTCATCTAGTCCCAAACTAAGCAGAGCTTGTGTTATGGGTACTAGATAACTGAAATATAATACATATACATACTTTTTTTTTTTGTAAATACATACTTAGAATACATAGGAAACACCCAGACTGAAGACAAATACAAATGTTCATCACATAAATATTTGCCTTCCGCGGGAATCGAACCCACGACACCCGGCGTCGCAGTCAGTTACACTAACCACTAGACCAACAATGCAGTCGATACTAACATTGTGAGAGACCAGAGCCTGTGGTAGGTTTTAAACAAACCTGAATTACAGGTCTCTGGGACCCTCCCGTTGCTAGAATACAGAGTAACATCGAGCGGGTGAATCGACATTTAGTTTCTGGATGTAGGTATTTAAAAGAATAACTAAATAAAGAAAATGAGTAGAAGTAGTATTTGCCAGAATGTGTACATTAAAATGAGAAAAAAAAAATTACGAAAAATTATATTACATATTTCATAAAATGATAATATAACAAGTGTGTCTGTGTATTGTGTTGTGTTATGTGTGCGTGTTATGTGTAGATTTTAAATGAGATAGTACATGCGAGATCTGAAATGTATCATGAGAAAACAAAGGGTAAGCTCTGAACTACAAAAATATAAAATAAATGTTAATAATTTTAATTTAATTTTTAAATAATTGTTAATAATATTATTAATGATACTGGTTTATTTTAAAATAGACATAGCGAGCTCAGTTTCTTCATAATTGAGAGTTTTAAGATAGATAGTGACAGTCACTTTACATTTAGTATTTGTAAGGGAATAAATATTTAGAAAGGCGTTAAATTTATTGTAAAGATAGGGACCCAAGAAAATAAAAAAAATAAATTTTGTGCCAGTGATGTATTAAATTTAGGCTTTTCACATACTTTGTTTTTACGACGTTTGTCTTGCAGTAGATTTGGATCGTAATGTACTAGGGAATGTTGTTTTAGAATTGTGCGAAGGATGAATGACTTACGAACTATAAGAACATCCCAGATTTTGTATAGATTATCAGTTGGATGTCTAAAGGATAAGCCAGCTCCCACCTTAAGAATAGCACGTTGTGCTCTCTCAATCTCAATCAGGTGAGACTTGGCTGCTCCTCCCCAAGATGTGATACAATAATCTGTCAGAGATTGGCAAACTGAATGGTAAATCATTTTGATGATCCGTTTGTCTGCTACGTGCTTAAGAGTCTTAAAGATCGATTCGTCGTACGCTAATTGCCTAGGACGTCACTGTGTCAGTTTACTCCGCATTTACAATTCCAAAAACCTAGTTTAAAGTAATTACACCTAAATTATAATTACACATCATTCAAGACAAACTCTTACTCTAACTAGTGCCGAAAACCGAATTAAGAAAACCCAGCGCGTTACGAAGATATAAGCAAAATCATTTTGAAAAATATACAATTTTTTGCCGTTAAACCTGACCTACGACAACTTGTGTGTCATCGCTGCCGCAGCCGCGGCGACCGGTTTAGAACTCGTACCCGCCATCAACTTGCTATCTCGCTCAGCTGATCGTCGAGGCGCAGGCACACGGCACGTCATCTGGTGAGTCATCAAGGATTGTTTATCACATAGTGACAAACTCAACTAGAAGCGAACCGCGCTGCAAATCAAGATAGTCTGCGACTACAAGTATTCACAGAAGTTTGGCGCGTGTCAACCAAGATGCCGTCTACATGTAAAGCTTGCGGTAAGGATATTAAATCAGTTAATTACATGACTTGTTTGAAATGTAATGGTTGTTACGATTTGGAATGCGTTAATATAACTCCAGAGAGTTTCTTAAAACTCCCTGCACAGAACATACATTCGTGGAATTGCCCAATGTGCGTTAGCGCATTACCAAAAAAAGACAACACTAACACTCCGATCCGTAACCCCAGTATATTATACTACGATAACTCCTACTGCAATAACGTGAACTCAATTCGAGGCTCACGAGGGAAATCTACTGCGACTTCTGATATATCTATTTCTGATGTATTGAAAGAAATACGGGAACTAAGACAGGAAGTGAAGGAACTAAAACAAGGTAACAGCGACTTGCACCTTTTAAGACAGGACATGAAGGAGCTAAGGGAACAACTGGATAGCCGTTTTACGGGTTTCAACAAAATACTTGATGACAAGGATAAAGAAATAAACAATTTGAAGTTATCAGTAAATCAACTGCAATCCACTATAAGCACTATGGAACAAAATTCGCTGAAAAATGAGGTTGAAATCTGTGGTATGCCCGAGGTAAGCAACGAAAACCTTATGCATATAGTCCTGACCCTTTCACAGAAAATGAGCGTTGAGCTACAAGAATCGGACATAAACGATATTTCTAGAGCAGGTCCTAAACTACTACCCAACACCAGTTTACCCCGTCACCGGCCTATTATAGTAAAATTAACCCGTAAACTCAAGCGAGACGAAATTATTGTGGCTGCCAGGTCGAGAAGAAATTTAACTTCTGAAAACATTGTCAATGGCTCGTCGTCAAATGTTTATGTCAATGAGCGACTTACTAAGGAGAAAAGGTTGTTATTTCGTGAAGCTCGATCGAGAGCTCAACTCTGCTCCTTTCGTTACTGCTGGCTACGCAATGGGACAATATTCGTCAAAAAACAAGAAGGACATGCCGCAATTCGCATACAGTCATATGATGATCTTAATAAGGTTACAAATGCTTCCAAATCAAATTCTAACGTCACAGAAATTAATTAATAACTTTGTTTCTCTTTTATTGTTTTTGCAACTTACATGCCTAACACATAATATTAAAGTTATGTTTATTTTCTCAACACAATTTAATAGCTGTTTTAAGTTTGTTATTCAAATATCTGCACAAAACCAAATAGTTCATAACATAAGTATTATAATTAATTTTAAGCTAGTTCTTCTGTTTTTACTGTTTTTGAAAGATCATGTATTCGCGCTGATATATCCTTCTCATTCAAATTACACTACATTCACACTCATGTATTATAATGCGTCTACTCACTCAAATTACACTACATTTTCACTCATGTATTATTATGCGATCACAACAACATATTCCACTCTGTCACTCATACAAATCATTTATTTAGTTATTTATAATTATTTATTTTTATATACAAACATACAAGGCTTCCTGGGTGTATGTTGTTTAGAAGTTATATACACACATCCAAGGCTTCCTGGTTATTTATTGTATAGAAGTTCTTTAATACTACATATGTATGGCAACCTCCCATGCACCACACATCCATTCATAATACTGTACAATGAATCTTACCATAGGATGGCATTTAACGTGTTTTTTAAATTATTAATATTCTCAAGCATAATTATACTACCTTATGGCAACACTTGACATAATAAAATGTATTGACAACGCGTTCTCAGTAAAATGCCATTCTGTAAGTTGTGCAGAGGATTGTTACAATATTATACACAAACACAACATAAAAATTCTAACATTAAATATTCGAAGCCTTAGTCGCAATTTCAATAGCTTGCTTATAACTTTAAAAAGAATTAATATGGATCTAGACATTATTATACTCACGGAATGTTGGTTACAGAGAGATTCTATACAGTATCACATGGAGGGATTTAATGTTTTTCATACAACAAAATACATAAACAGAGCAGGTGGCGTTGTTGCATATGTAAGAGATGTTTGGTCCCCCCAGATTCACGAACCTGCACTAGAAGATGCGGATAGATATTAGAAGATAACTATTCCAAACGCTATACACGTGTTAGGAGTCTATAGATCGCCTTCGTTTAAAAATACAGACCGATTCATTGACTCAATTTATGACATAATGCAATCCATCAATCCCAAACCGTGCACTGTCTTTACAGGGGACATCAATATAAATATAATTAACAGTACGGAATCAAGTGCTTACCTTTGCGCTATGGCCCAAGTAGGTTTGAGACCTGCTGTCGACCTACCTACCAGGAAGAATGCTTGTCTTGACCACGTTTTTGTCAGCGGTCAACAGCTTGTGGAGACTATTGTTTGTCCATCAGCTATAACAGATCATGATATTGTAATCACTGGCTTAAGCACTATCACTACTACGCCCGTTATACCTGTTACACTAAAGCTGCGCCTCAACTATGACTCGATAGCAGAAGAGCTAAGCAACGTGGATTGGTCCACTTTATATGATATAGAGAACGTGGACATCCAGCTGAATGTCTTTATCAACATTACAAGGAATGCTATTGAATCCAACTCCACATCAACAACGATTAGCCGCTCGAAAAGATTGATTAAGCCGTGGATGACCGAGGGATTGCTAAGATGCTCACGAGTACGTGATAAGCTCCATCTAGAGACCAGAAATAGTCCAAGGGACATTTCAAAGTCTCTAATCTACTCTAGATATCGAAACTTCTTCATCAGTTTATTACGTAAAATAAAAAACAACTATGAATCGGCTCTGCTGCAAAATAATAGGAAAAAACCACGTAAACTATGGCAAGCAATCAACACAATCACCCACAGAAAACGTGGCAACAACCCCAACGCATCCGCCCTTTTATCCAGTGACTCTTGTCCACAAAGAGCGGTTGATCGTTGCAATGGGTATTTCGCAACAGTGGGTCATCAACATGCTGGCAACATTCTACAACGTCTTGGTACAACACAAACAGTACTGGCCAATAGATTTGACAACCCTCGGTCACCCGTTAACTCTTTCTTTTTCAAGCCTACCGATAAAAGAGAAATAGAAAACATTATCATGACAATTAAACTAGATTGTGCACCGGGTTTGGACGGCATCAATAGTTTGCTTACAAAAAAGATCAAGGATCAAATATTGGAACCTCTGACATTAATAATAAACCAAAGCTTATCGTCCGGGATAGTGCCACAAGCCTGGAAATCTGCTGTCGTAGTTCCGATCCACAAAGGGGGTGATAACAACCTTCCGAGCAATTATCCACCGATCTCTCTTCTACCTCTATTTGCAAAGATTATGGAGAGAGTTGTTAACAAGCGTTTGGTTAAATATCTGGCAGAAAACAAAATTCTTTCCCATACTCAGTTCGGCTTCCAAAAAGGAAAATCCACGGAGGATGCGGTGACGTTATTGTGTGATGAAGTTGTTTCTCACCTAGAAGAAGGACGCGCTTGCATCGGAGTCTTTCTTGACATTGCAAAAGCCTTCGATACGGTGGCTATTCCTATCTTGTTGCGAAAGCTGGAAAGCATAGAAATACGAGGTATTGCACTTGAATGGTTCGAGAGCTATCTAACTGGGAGAAATCAGCGACTCAAGGTTGGCTCCTGGCTTAGTAACCCCAAGGTTATTAATTTTGGTATACCACAAGGAAGTGTGATCGGGCCTACTCTGTTCTTGCTGTACCTAAATGACCTAGCTTCCATTCCGTTGATTAATACAAAAGTCATCTGCTACGCAGATGACACTGCGTTAATCTTTCATGACTCAACTTGGAGCGGGTGTACACAGAAAGCGGAACACGGTATGGCCTTAGTAGCTGCATGGCTAAATAATAATCTTCTGACTCTAAATACCAGCAAAACAAAGTTCCTTTGCTTTCACAAAACGACTGCGTCATCTCCGTCAAGCAACCCTATTCTTAAGATCCACACCTGCGGCAAAGACCTAATCAGTCACGACATCTCATGTGACTGCAGCGAGGTTTAACGAGCTAAATCACTTAAATATCTGGGCATAACAATAGATGAGAAACTAACATTCAAAGATCATGTTACTGCACTTTCGGCTAGATGTAGAAAGCTAATCTATGTTATGAAAGAGCTCAGAGACATCGCCAGTACAGATCTTCTCAAAACAGTTTATTCCTCGCTCTGCCAATCTATCATAACATATTGTTTAAGCGTCTGGGGTGGCACGGCAACATCTCACCTACTACAATTAGAAAGAGCACAAAGAGCCACACTAAAAGTTATGCTTAAAAAACCAATTAGGTTTCCAACTGTAGAGCTTTATAAAGAAGTAGATCTATTAAGTGTAAGGAAACTTTATGTATTAAATGCAGTCATGTCCATGCATAAGCTTGTCCAGAGCCCCCCCTATTACAAACTTATGTTAAAAGCAAGAGTATTTAGGCTCCCCGTCCCAAAATGCAATACAACTTTCGCCAGACGATTTAAAAAGCATATGTTCCCATTTTTGTACAATAAGTTAGTAAAACCATGCAATCTGAGGGACTGCACTTTGATAGAAGCTGAAAAAGAAATAAAAAAATATATCGCTATTCTAAATTATAATGACGTAGAAAAGCTACTAAAATCTATTTCCTAACTAATCATCCTTGCCACTCATTCACATGCTATCACAAATTCGCACTCGCACATACACTGTCATACACTCACTCACACATACACACACACCCTCGCACACACACACACACTCGCACACAAACACACACACACACACTCACACGTATTTCTCATTATCATATAATTCAATGTTTTATGTAGGTACAAATTATAATTTAATATTGTTCTTTAATAGTTTAAGTTGAGTCCTAGGCCTGTTTAAATCGTGTTCTTTGATACCACGATACAGGCTATGCCTAGTGTGGGTGTCTTAGCAAATATGTTATTATGTAAATTAATCTGAATAAATTATTTCTTATTTCTTATTTCTTAAGATGTAAATTAACTTCCGTAGCCGGTTGACAAGATTATTGATGTGAGGTTTGAAAGTAAGGCATTGGTCCACTGTTATACCCAGATATCTAATGCAATCCGTCTTATCAATTGTTGTACAAGAACAAACTGTGGTGCCTTTCAGCCCACAGGTGTGGTAAGTGATAGAGAATGTTGATGAAGGTAAGCTATTACTCCTATGAGCGAATGTAATATATTTCGTTTTACTGACATTCAATGTCTGAGAGTTAGACTGAAGCCAACTACTAATTGTGTCCACTCCTTTCTGGGCCAGATCAAACGCCTCAACCTAGCTGTCACCAGTGAAGGAAAGAGCTGTGTCGTCTGCAAACGTGATTATTCTTCCCCCTCGAAGCTGGATCCGACAAAGGTCATTGATATAGACCAAGAACAATGTTGGTCCGATAATGCTGCCTTGAGGCACACCATATTCTATAGGGAGCTCATCACTAATCGTCTGATCAATTGTAACCCTCTGTCGTCTATTTTTCAAATAATCAGCAAAAAGCTGCAAAGGAACGCCTCTAACACCGATTTGTTCTAGCTTATTAATTAGGAGAGGAATCGAGACCGTGTCGAATGCCTTTGCCAGATCCAAAAACACCGCTACGCATCTTTTCTTTTTGTCCAGATTGGAGATTATGGGTTGCAAGAGTTCATGTACTGCGTCATCTGTGGACCTGTTACGACGAAATCCAAACTGGTTGGGAGAGAGAATATTATTGCTCTCTAAATAATTGATAAAACGAGTATTTATTAACCCCTCAATTGTCCAATGCGACCACAGTGCCAAAAATACAATCCTTTCATTGTTTCGTGCAACTGTAGTGGCAGGTGTTCAATTTTTGTTATTCGAATATAATCTTTTGGCCCTGTAGATAGAGTCCTCTTGTAACGTATTTATACCAAAGAGAAATATATTCTTAGTAGAATGAAGCATAAATTTTAAACATGACGAAAGAAATATTTCATGGAACTGTCAGTTGAAGTTCAGTAAAGTTTTGTGACGCTTGTGGTATTCAAGGAGCTGAAACATAATGCCGTAAGTACTGTATTTTATGGATTTCTTTTATTATTCATACATAAATTTGATCTTTATCTAATGTTTTATTGTTCATAAGTAATATTTTCGATGAAACTAAACTAAAAAGTAATAAATTCAACATTTCCAAAATACATTAAATTTTGTTGACCTTAACGTTAATTTTCTATTACATTATATGAACATAAATACATTGGTTTTTTTTATTATGAGTTAGTTTATGTAATATTTGAATGTGATTATTCAATTTAAGATATTGAGCCATATAAACTATTCTACAGAAAGAAAATGATTGCGGAAATAAAGTCGACCGGTAAGATAATGACCTATCGAAGTACTATTGCAACTGTGGTTGCACGAAGCGACGTGTATGTATTGGGTTAGGGTTGGCATGCGGTTTATTTGAAATGTGTTTTTTTGCAACTATTAGGTGATGGTCATAGCTGACATACTTATTTTATTTTATTTTTTTATTCTTACCGCTAAGGTCGGAGTACTACTAATTATTTAAATATTTATTTTTAACTACTCTTTTTTTTAGTAAACAAGCGATAAATAGTGTTGAAAGCGGTCGTGGCACATTCAAATGTCCGTCCAATTCTGGACGGGAATCATTTTAGTGGTATTGGGCCATCCAAGTATGCATCGTGTGTCTGGTGCAAGAAAAGCCGCACGAAGTATATTTGTAAACAGTGTAAGGTGTCACTCTGTTTACTAATATGCTTTGAAGAATACCACACGGCTCCTGAACCACGTAGTCACAATAGCACAAACACACAGACAGACACACACACATAAACAGACACAATCATACAGATAAACACACACTCATAGTCAGACACAAACACACACGCGAGTTTCCATATTTTTCTTAAATCTTAGTTTTTTTTTTATTAAAAATGAAAATGGTGTACAATAAAGAGCTTTCTATTATATTCTAAATATGTGTAGCTGAATAATTGCGAAACAATAAATATGTATTTTGGTTTTATAATTGAAGGAGCCAACCGTTATAGTGCCAACCCTAGCTTATACCGGCAGCCATCTTGGCGATTCGTATGACAAACGCTCGACGCCATAAACGTTTTTGATTGTGATTTAGGTATAAGCATTTTATTTTTAATTAATTATAAATTAAACTTTAGTAAAATTTAATCACTATTTTGAAAACTTCAAAACTTCACGTGTTTATTGTACAGTAATTATTGATTGAACGGTGAACCATATTTTTTAATTCAACAATTTAAGTACGTAATGAAAATTTGCTAAAAAAATACGCCGTTTATTTTTAACTGGCAAATTAAACAGAAATTTATTAACAATCATATAAACTATGATATTCATATGATAGTCAAGAAACTACCCTTTATGGAAGCGGTTATATTTTTGTTCTGCGTTTTATAGGTTTTACGCAAAGTAGCTTAGATTATACCTAACAATTTTGTGATAGATTACGCAATCCGTGAATTATGCGCCAGGTTTTACTTATTGTTTTTAATGTTTATTTACATATAAATTGCATTTAAATATTGTTAAATATATTGAATAATGTATCTAGTTTAAAAATTAATTAAATTACTATACTGTTATCGATCATATTTTTTAATAAAACCCGATGTTTTACAATAAGTCGCTAAAATGGCTAGTACATCAAGTTTCAAGGCTCAACAAATATTATTGTAACAAGATTTATTATAATATTAAACAGAGCTTTGTTTCTTGGTTCATTAGCTATTCATAACAGTTAAAATTCTTACAATGCGTCACCCAAGCACGTCATAAATTAAGTTTTAATGATGCCGGGTCGAACGCGCGTCAAACACTTGAGATTATGGGCAAAGTACGCGACCTTTTTTTTTATCGCGTTCAATAGAGCGGTTAAGCGCTCCAAAATTTTTGACAATGTCGGCAGAATGGAAATAGGCCGAAAGTTTCCGACACAGTCTCGACTCCCGCCCTTATGTATGGGCTTAATAAGTGCTAGCTTGAATGCTGTAGAAAAGATACCAGTTGATAATGATAGATTACATATATGTGTAATGGGTATAACAAGTATGGGTAAAATATCTTTTTATGACTTTAGCTGATATGAGATCTATTCCCACAGCACAGTTTTCTTTTAAACCTTGGATGATACGAGTGATTTCATCGTCGTCGGTAGGTATGAGAGCTAGTGAATGAAGAGGTGGAATAGAGTGGTTGAGATGTGAAGGTTGATTATTAGGTATAAGAGGAATTAGTTTAGCAAGGTTACTTCCTATGGTAGCAAAGTATTCGTTAACGTCATTTATGCTCTTAAGAGGATTATTCTTGGATATAAGACTAGAAGAGTTTTCTGAAGATTTCTTAGAACCACTGATTTGTCTGACTACCTCCCAGAGCCGTTTTTTGTTGTCCCTAGCATATTCAATTTGAGTTCTTTCATAGTTACGTTTAGCTTTTTTAATAAGATTAGAGCAGAAATTTCGGTAACGTTTGTATGTGACATTCTTGACCTCATTTGATGGATCCCTTTTTAGTTTTTTATAGAGGTTGTCGCTATTTTTCAAGCATCTTAATAAATCCTCAGTTATCCATGGTTTACAGACCCGTTTCCTGTTCGATATTTTTACCTGCTTTGCGTTATTCTTTATTGCAGTGCTTATAAATGATACCAAAAAATCTGTTGCAACGTTGGCGTCTTGACACTTGGTAATAAAATTTACATTTAATTTTTGCATAGTTGTATCTAGGCCATGATAGAAAATTTTAAAGATTGTTCGATTTGAGTATTTCAAGGATTAAACAGTTTGCAGTCGCTTGTCTATTAATTTTTAGATTTATATGATCTAGGCAGGTGCGGTTACGTGTAGGTATTACATGACCGGGAAGCAAACCGTGACTGGCAAGCATATTCAAATATTCATGTGATCGCTTGTCTGTGCTATTAGGAGCAATATCTATGTTTAAATCACCACATAGTAGAATATTTTTGAAGTTACTCAGTCGAGATAGTAATAAGTCCAATGAATTGATAAATTTAGTGGTGTTTAGTTGACTTGGAGGACGATAAATACCTATGATACATATGTCAAAGTCTAGTTTTAGGAGAAGACAGTTCGCGTCGTCAACAATCGGCTCTTCATACGTTGTTACAAAATCTTTATTATAATAAATGACTACACCTTCGTTTTGTGATTTGTGTAACGTAGTGGCTATATAGTTGTAGTTATCCAGGTTAGGTATCGAATTGGAAGACTGGAGCCAACACTCAGAAAGGACTAATATGTCCCAGTTTATCTGTGATCTTTGTAGGAGAGTGATGAAGTTGGGCATGTTACAATTAATGCTACGAATATTCTGAGCTAAAAGATTAATTACATTTTTACAATTCAGTACATAATTTTTGGCATTATCGATGTCACAGACAATAGGTTTAGCTAACTGTAAGGTGTCAAGGTCGAGGTTTATTGTTTCAATATTTTGCATTTAAATATTAGCCTATAAATGTTTAAAAATAAGAGTACATGTCACACATTTTATGTGACATGTGAAAATAATGTTTGAGAATAAAGAAAATACAAAACCCCGAACCGAGACATACAAACTGTCCTTACGTGATGCTATACATTGTACTATGACTAATGATCGAAAATAAAATAATACAGTTGAGAGATACTCGCAAACTAAATGTGTAATATGTTGTGTGAATTGTGTGATAATTATTGTGAATTGAATATGTTCTGTACATACTTAAAAGCTATGACATGTGTTTCTCAGATAACTTAGCAGATCTAGGGTTTACAAACATGACTGGGTCATACAAGGCGTCCTTCTCCCTGGTGTCGTCGTGACGTGTTATGCCGACGACACCCTTGTCACGGCTCGGGGGAAGGACTACAGGCGCGCTGCCATTGCAGCTACAGCTGGTGTCGCGCAAGTCGTGGGTCGCATCCGGCGGTTGGGTCTCGAGGTGGCCCTGGCCAAATCAGAGGCCGTTTGTTTCCACGGTCCCCGAAAAAGGCCACCTCAGGGCTCCCACATCAATGTTGGGGGCGTCCGGATCGGCGTCGAGTCGACGCTGAAATATCTCGGCGTCGTCCTCGACAGCCGGTGGAACTTTGTTGAGCATTTCCGCCGGCTGGCGCCCAAGTTATTGGGCGCCGCCGCCGCCTTGGCGAGGCTGCTCCTCAACCTCGGGGGGCCCAACTCAACCTGCCGAAAATTGTATAGAGGGATCGTGCGGTCCATGGCCCTGTACGGAGCGCCCGTATGGGCTGCCAACCTGGCGACCCGGAACGTTGCCGTCCTGCGGAGGCCGCAAAAGGCCATGGCCGTGCGCATGGTGCGCGGCTACCGCACGATCTCCTTCGAGGCTGCGACCCTATTGGCCGGATCCCCGCCCTGGGACCTAGAAGCCGAAGTCCTCGCGTCGTTATTCCGATGGCGCGAGGAGGCGGCGGAGCGGGACCTGCGACCTCTGCCTCGAGAGATCGAGGCGCAGCGGTCCCAGCTCCGCACAGTCCTAGTGGCGGAGTGGAAGGCGCGACTTGCGCAGGGCACGCCACGGTGGTGGCGGTAAGTCCCGTCCTAGAGGAGTGGCTGGAGAGGAGGCACGGCGTCCTTACGTTCCGGCTGACACAGGTACTCACAGGTCACGGGTGCTTCGGCACGTACCCGTGTCTCATAGGCCGGGAGCAGACGTCCGTGCCTCCATTGCGGGGTCTGCCCGCGCGACACGGCGCTCCACACGCTCGTGGAGTGTCCAGCGTGGGCGGACCAGCGCCGTGACCTTGTTGCGGCACTCGCGACGGCCGTGGTTCTGTCCATGGTCCACAGCGAGAGGTTTTGGGAGGGAGTCGCCTCCTTTTGCGAGCAGGTAATGCTCGCCAAGGAGGCGGCCGAGCGGGAGAGGGAGCTGACGACCTTGCTCCCTGCCCGTCGCGCCCACCCCGGGCGTCGCCGTGGGGCACTCCGGGATCTCCAGCCACCGTAGGAGGATGCCTGCGGGCGGCGATTGGGCAATCGCCGCTCGAACAGCACAGGCCCCGAGAAGGCGGCGTACGTGTTCCACGAACGCCTCTCGATGGAGGAAGGGGGGCTAGGCCCCCCAAATCAGACGGGGCCGGCTCACGTTGAGCGGGCCGTGGCCCGTCGGGGTCGCGGATGAATGTGCGAGCGTCTCCCGTGACCCCGACACTCTGGCCATCTGGAGAAACACCGTGGATTTTAGTCGGTATGCCGGCCGCTGTCTCATTGTGGCCGGAAAGTCCGACATAACCCCCGTCTCGCCCAGGCGGGTGCGTACGCGTAATGCGTTTCCCACGAAAAAAAAGGGTTTACAAACATAGTTCAGATGGAGATCGACTTAAATGACTCGCAACCAGTAGTTTACCGTCCTTATAGGCTATCCCTTCCTTCTCCAGCCACCATAGCCACTCAAACGTCAGGAGACACATAGGTGACCAAAAAGTTTTTGTCATCTTACGCCCGGGTACACTAGAGTGTCACCTAATCAATCAATCAATTTTTATTTGTTAAACATGGGTGGGTACATGAAATAGTCTTAAAATAAATATAGTGCGCCATGCTTTGTCATTTGACATACAAATATTATTTAAATAAATTATAAAATATACAATAATAGCATTTAATTAAAGCAAATATTTTCATTTTTCATTTCATTATCTAATTAATTATAGCATTGTCATGTCATTAGATATTAACATCATTTAGAAAATCTTCTACTGAATAATAACATTTGTCAATAAGCAGACTAAACAATGCCATTTTGAATTTATTTAGAGGAAGACTCCTTAACGTTATGGGTAATTTATTATATATTTTGGGTGCCATGCCAAAGAAACTCTTTTGTACTAATGCAGTCTTGCAATGCATATTGCGTAATTTGTCAATATATTGAGCGCGTGTAGGACCCTTTCGCACCTCAGATACCTTTGTGAACAGATTAGTGTTATTTTTAATGAAAAAAGCCGTTTCCAATATGTACAACGATGGCAACGTTAATATTTTTAATGATTTAAAATATGGTACACAGCTATCAGTAAATTTTAGGCCACACATAGATTGGATACATCTTTTCTGCATTCTAAATATTAATTCACGATCTGTTGATTGCCCCCAAAAAATAACGCCAAACCTTAGTACCGACGCCACTAATCCATGGTAAGCTGTTAATACAGTTTCACGGTTAACTTTTTTGGAGAGTTGTAAAAGTGCATATGCAGATTTATTTAATTGTTTGCACAATTCTTCTATCTGAGGTTTCCAGGTAAGTTTTTTGTCAATGATAACTCCCAAGAATTTGGCCTTGTTTACCTCTTCTATTTTATGGTTATTATAGGATACATTTATGTCAGGTATGTAACAGCGTTGATGGAAGTGCATAATTTTTGTTTTGGTCAAATTGATTTTTAAGTCATTATTGTTAAGCCAATTTATAATGTCATTAAGCGAATCATTTATGTCAATTTCATATTTATTCAAATTAGAGCATTTAATTACACATGTGCTGTCATCGGCAAAGAGAACCATATCATGTTTTGTGGAATGTGGAAAGTCATTGATGTAAATCAAGAATAGTAGCGGCCCAAGCACGCTACCCTGTGGTACTCCATATTTTATAAACCGAGGTTCTGATATGTATTTTTTATTCACTTTAGTTTTTGTACATATTCTAGTGATTATCTATAGGCAGTTATACAAATCAGCTTTATACGGTTATAATAAAGATCTTTTTTGCATATAGTCTAGTATTTAAGACGCGGAACTAAACGTAGATGGCGCCTATATATACAAACACTACATTTCTTTTTGTTCTGATTTTATACGTCAGTTTAAAGTTGAGTGATTTTGTGTGTGCGTTACGCTGAGGATTGTCCGCAATAATGTCGTAATTTCTTTTTTCATAATACTTAAATCGTATAGTGTATTATACAAAAACTTTTCTAAAGATTTGCTCCTTCCAATGATGTAAAAAAATCATAGTTTTATTTGCATTATGGTTGAAAAATTATTTGATTACTTTAGAGATGGTCCATCGTATGTCAAATGGCTGCAAATTTTTGGTGATAAAACCTAAGTGAACACATATTTTGTGATTCAATTAATGTCATTACTTTAATTATTTTATGTAGATTAAGTGTAATAAATGTTTTTATACAATCCACAGTGTTATATGCAGATTCAAAGTAAGTAAATAAATCGATAGAATGCGCTCACGCAATGGACACTGGAGTGTCCTTGGACGTTTACGTGTAAAACGTCTGTGCAGACGAGATATTGGTGTCGGATTTTGTGTTCAAAATATTATTTTGTTTGCCTCTTTTACATGTCTGTTTATATTAATGCACAACAATGTAACAACTTTTTTACCTATAGGGTATTAATTTAATTCACTAAAATAGTAAAGTAGAACTGCAAAATAATTTAAGTAACATTAGAAAATCAAAGAAAGTATCTCGTCTGCACAGCCCAGGGCGGCCATTTTGCACATTCAGACATCTCGCGATTGCATCGAAAATCACGATAACCAGACCTCTTTTGTTTAATTTATCAAAAATAGTTATGATGCATAGAGCATAAATGTTTTGATCTCGTTTTAAAGCAAATATAGTCTAGTTTCTTTCACCATAGTTGTAACTGTTGCAGATTGCATGGTGTTTTTACAAAAAACCAATAATGTTGACATAATTATGAGGAAAAATATCTAGATATCTAAAGTTCTCCATTTATTTTAAATTTTTCAATCTGGGCTTGGAGACTATACTTTAAATAATCATATTGTCTATACATTAAGCTATACTACGGTATTTTTAATTTTAATATAGGTCGTGTAACTTCCTTTTGACAAACGTTTTTGTCGGTAGACATACCGAGCGATTTCTAGCGCGAAATTAAACACTTTCATCGTGACGTTTCTGTGCATTGACGGTTCGCGGCGTGGACGTTTGAGTGGATAGGAGGATGCCTGCGGGCGGCGATTGGGCAATCGCCGCTCGAACAGCACAGGCCCGAGAAGGCAGCGTACGTGTTCCACGAACGCCTCTCGATGGAGGAAGGGGGGCCAGGCCCCCAAATCAGACGGGGCCCGCTCACGTTGAGCGGGCCGTGGCCTGTCGGGGTCGCGGATGAATGTGAGCGTCTCCCGTGACCCCGACACTCTGGCCGTATAGAGGAACACCGTGGGTTTTAGTCGGTATGCCGGCCGATGCCTCATTGTAGCCGGAGAGTCCGACATAACCCCCGCCTCGCCCAGGCGGGTGCGTACGCGTAATGCGTTTCCCACGAAAAAAAAAAAAGACTATCCCTTCCTGAGCGTAGACAGGTCCAAACTATGGTTAGTGAAATGATCGATGCGGGCATAGTATGCGAATCAAACTCACCTTATGCTAGCCCAGTCCTACTCGTAAAGAAAAAGACTGGTGAAAGCAGATTACGTGTAGATTACCGCGCGTTAAATAATAAAACTAAAAAGGAACACTATCCGTTACCTTTAATTGACGACCTACTTGATAGGTTAGCTGGTAACTCCTTGTTTGTAAGTCTAGATCTTGCATCTGGATATTACCAGATACTAGTAGAGGCACGGTCTCAAGACAAGACTGCATTTGTAACTCCGGATGAGCAGTATCAATTTACACGCATGCCCTTTGGCTTAGCCAACGCGCCTTCAGTCTTTCAACGAGCCATGAGTAAGATATTGCCGAAGGTTAGCTATACGATTATTTATATGGATGACGTACTAATTCCATCCCAAATGTTCGATCAGGAAGGTGATTCTCTACGCATTGCGTTAAAGATGTTGACAACGACGAGCTTCACGGATCTTTCGTTCATAAGAACGCTTTTAAAAACAACGTTGACAAAATCGGTATTCTCAAAGCATAAATACTCGTTGACGATCTCTCGGATGCGTGATCACAACGATGTTGTCTAAGATGTTAAGTGTTGTAGTAGTTCAACCTAAATGATAGTCGAGGAAATCTCGATTATCAAATTATAGCGTAAATTATCATATTTAAAATAATTTATATACAAAATAAATTATAGAAAAATACGAGGTATTTATTAAACTATAGCTGGATAATTAGATCAAAAAATTTAATCATACAACTTCCCGTAATTTTTTTTCAACAAGCAGTAATAAACATAAACATTGGCTGGCTGACATTTTGACAGTTATCGTTTTAGCTAAAACAAAGTTTTAACTTTTTGTTACAAAATTCCAAATAAGTTAAGTGGTTCTAAGTGGTGCCTTGTTAATAATGAACTCAAGAATAAATATGGGTTTTTATCCACTTCGAGTCACCCTACCACGCACGAGTGCGCTTTATTTGAGTTTGTTGTGTGCTACAAAGAAGTTCTTTGCAAACAAGTTAAAAGTAAGTGAATTTTAACTTTAATAATAGATATCTCTTGCCAAATCTGCACAATACTGTACCTGTACTGTAAAGTGTCTTATTGTAGTGATCAATAGTCATAATACAATGCCTAAACGTTTTTTTAGTGTCTCGCAATGCAGCTCCTTCAGCAGGCCAGCTTGAAATGTTGGTGAGCCTTTTAGAAGCTAAGCCTTGGCTTGCTACAGGCCATGTTCGAACTGCTAATGCTCGCATTCGCACTCGTGAAACTTGGTCTGACATTGCAACAACCTTAAACTGCGATGGTAGTGGTTGTGTAAAATCGTCTGACCAGTGGTATAAGGTTAGTCTTGTGTTACTTTAAAACAATAATTTAGTCCATGATAGTCAGAATTCGCTAATGGCCCTAGCCATATCATTTAAATAAGTGTAAATCTATTGTATAGCATATTATTTATTTTTTATAGTACTGGAAAGATAAGAAAGGTGCTGTGAAACGCAAATCCAGCCAAATTATAATAGCAAGGCGGTGAACTGGCGGTGGGGTGGACAATGTGCCCGAGCTCAGTAATACTGAGCTCAAAATCTTAAATATGATGGGAGGAGAAGGTTTTGCCAGTGGAGACCAGCGCTTCGAAATAAATCCTTTCCAGGTATTAATGACATTAATTCTCTATAGTTACTAATGTAATTTTTAATGTTTCTAATTTGTCAATAATGACACTATCTAAACAAATTAGAAACATTAATGTAACATTAATAAATGTTATTCAATTTATTTTAGGTCATAAATAGAGATATGCAAATAGAGGAGTCTCCAAGTATATTAGAAGTAAGTTCAAAATAATTTAAATAAAAAAAATTAAGTGTAAAAAAAAGTTAAAACTTTTCTTTTATTTATAGAATATTGCTAATGATGATTCAGCACAAACTCTGCAGCCTGCTACAGAACACTACCAAGTTGAATGGGTAAATTTGCTTCATTTTTATTATTTATTATATTTATATTATATATATGTCGACGCGAAAGCGTAGATGTTTATATTTAAACCATTTACTTAGTATTTTTAATGTTTAGATTACATGAATTTTGCATTTCTTTAATGTTAATTCACTACAATTATTTATAGACATGAATTTATATTGCTTAAACTTTATTTATTTTAAAATCTTTCAAATAACATGCAAATGAAATTTTATATACTCAAAAAGCAACGTACCGTATTACTTTAGATTATTTTATGTAAGGTGTTTTTATTTGCCTAAATTTTTAATAATTGATTTTACACGCAGCTTGATAAATCTGTAGTAAATTAAACTTGTGATTGATTATTTTGTTGCTTTTTGAATATCCGTTGAAACTTTTATTTAAGTTGTTGTTTATAAAATGATTTCATAGTTTTAATATTCATTTTAATTTAGTTTATGAATTATGAGAGCCGAACTTCATTTATTTAAAAATAAAAGTGAACACGTGTTAAATTCCGTGTGTTCCGGTGACGGTAGGCGACCATATTGTTTTACACAGCATTAGTTTCACTTTTGCTCGTGATTCTGGAACGAACGGACGTGTCTTGTGAGTACCTTGATATTGAATTATTATTTAGTTATTATTATTATTAAGTTGTTATGAACATAGTTTAAAAATTAGGTAAATGTGAATAATATAGTGGTAGTAACCATTGATTGTCGTAATAAAGTGATTTATAAATTGTGGTGTGTATTTATCTGCATCAAGATATCATGAGTTTGAGAGATAACGAAAGTGGTGACGTCAGTAATGCTGACGTCACTCTTTCTAAAAATTCGGTTGGGCTCAACCCCTCGTTATCAGAAGTGGGATCACCACCCACTTCTGCCGGACATTCTGATCTACCTTCCGTTGTAACAAATACTTCTGTTAACGGGGTCCCAGCTGAGTTTTTTGCTCAAATGATGCAGATGATGAAGCACATGTCGGATCGTGTGACGTCATTTGATTCTAAAGTAAAAATTAACGATGTCTTTTTGCCGTCATACGATCCGGACTCTAACATAGGTATACGTGAGTGGTGTAAGCATATAACCACTGCAATGGATACTTGCAAGCTGAGTGATTACGATGTGCGAATGAAAGTAGGTAGTTTATTGAAAGGTCGCGCTAAATTATACGTGGATAGTTGGCTGGTTTCCACAAGCTCTTGGTTGGAGATGCGCGATATTTTAATAACAACGTTTGAACCAGAAAATCGGTATTCAAGAGATATAATTCGGTTTAGAGAGCATGTTTACGATAATAGTAAAAATATAGCGCAGTTTCTGTCGGAGGCCTGGATATTATGGCAACGAATCACTAAAGATAAGTTATCGAGTGATGACGCGGTTGAGGCTGTCATTGGTTGCGTTAATGACGAACGATTGCGTATAGAATTATTAAATGCACGTGCAAAGTCTGTACCAGAATTAATTTCTGTTGCGTCATCTATACGTCCCACAAAGCGTACAAATTCGAATCAGTTGTTACAAAATCCAAACAAGCGCCCACGTTTGGCAGAAAAATCTAACTTGCACTGTCAGATATGTAAGAGGACTAACCACGATACACGGGATTGTCGGTTCGCGAATAAAAGTACAGCTTCTCAGCCACGCCATGACTCAAACAAAGAAACTCAAAATGCCGTGAAGCCTACCTGCACATTTTGCTCCAAAGTAGGCCATACGTTTGAAACATGCTATAAACGTGAACGTGCGGTAGTTTCTAATGTAAATTTCGTAGGTAAACCAAAACTTACTTGGATACCTATTACTATTGGAGATTTTAAATTAACTGCTATTTTTGACAGTGGAGCAGATTGTTCTTTAGTGCGTGAATCGGTAGCAGCAAAGATTCCGGGTAAACGTGTAAATGAAGTTCATTATTTAAAGGGCATCGGTCAGTTTACAGTGGTGTCTTTGACTGCATTAGTTGCTGTTTGTGGTATTGATAATTTGCGTGTAGAGTTACAATTTCATGTAGTTCCAGACTACGAAATATGTTCTGACATGTTTATCGGGACAAATCTTATCAATGACACAAACTTAAGCGTACTAGTTACATCACGGGGTGCTAAATTGATTCATCAACCGGTGGTTTACCATATGCGATCACAAGATGAAAAATTCGATAAACTTGAAACTGATTTATCTGATGAAGGTCAGATAAATGAATTAAAAATATTGTTGACTAAGTATACACATTTGTTTATTCATGGGTACCCTCGTACACGAGTTAATACTGGGAAACTGGAAATACGCTTGAAAGACCCCAATAGATATGTAGAGCGTAGACCATATAAGCTGAGTCCAGTTGAACGTGAGAAAGTTAGACAGATTGTGACAGAATTGTTAGAACATAATATTATAAGAGAGAGTAATTCTTCTTTTTCTAGTCCCATAATCCTAGTCAAAAAGAAAAACGGGCAAGATCGCATGTGTGTGGACTATCGTGAGCTGAATAAAAACACCTTGAGGGACCACTATCCTTTGCCGATCATTTCGGATCAAATTGATCAATTATCAGGAGGGTTTTACTACTCTACTTTTGATATGGCGGCAGGATTTCACCAAATACCAGTTTCAGAAAGCTCAATAGAGAAAACCGCCTTTGTAACACCCGATGGCCTTTATGAGTATTTGTCCATGCCATTTGGTTTAAGTAATGCTGTTGCAGTTTACCAAAGATGTATAAATAGAGCTCTCGGGTCTCTTCTTTACGGGTCTGATCCAATATGCCAAGTATATGTTGATGACGTACTTACAAAATGTAGAGTTTTTTCAGAGGGTCTATCCCGCATTGAGAGAATACTGATCTCTCTACAGGAGGCTGGGTTTTCGATCAATGTAGAGAAGACCGTTTTCTTCAAACGTTCTATTGAGTACTTGGGAAATATTGTATCAGATGGGCAAGTTAGCCCTAGTCCTAGGAAGATAGAGGCCTTAACAAAAGCTCCTTTACCTACAACCGTTAAACAGGTTAGACAGTTTAACGGATTAGCTGGTTATTTTAGGCGTTTCATTCCCAATTTTTCCCGGATTATGGTACCTTTATACGAGTTAACCAAAAAGGACGCAAAATGGGAATGGAACGAAAGACATGATCAAGCTAGGAATTACATTATCCAACATTTGTCTACTGCGCCTACTCTTTTAATTTTTCAGGAAGACGCGCCAATCGAACTATATACGGACGCAAGTAGTATCGGCTACGGAGCGGTGTTAGTGCAAATGGTCAACGGGCGACATCATCCAGTTGCCTACATGAGTTTGCGTACCACTGAGGTTGAGAGTCGATACCACTCCTACGAACTAGAAACCTTGGCAGTGGTAAAAGCAATCAAACATTTTCGCCAATACTTATACGGCCGAAAATTCAAAGTCATAACAGACTGCAATGCGCTGAAAGCATCAAAGTTCAAAAAGGATTTATTGCCACGAATACATCGCTGGTGGGCGTTTTTACAGAACTATGATTTCGACATAGAGTATCGAAAAGGCGAAAAACTGCAACACGCGGATTTCTTCAGCAGAAATCCATCAACTTATAGTACGGTCAACCTTATGACGAGAGACATGGAATGGATTCAGGTAGAACAGAGGCGAGATAATGACCTTCGTTTTTTGATTGAAGCCATAACTAACGGTAATCCAGTAGAAAACTACGTTCTGGTGGAAGGCGTTCTGAAGAAAACTCTTCGTAACCCATTACTCGGTAACTATGAAGCCATTGTTGTGCCGAGGTCATTCCAGTGGAGTTTGATAAACTCCTACCATACAGCTCTCCAACACCCAGGATGGGAGAAGACGTTACAGAAATTGAAAGAGTCGTATTGGTTTGACAAAATGAGCACAGTTGTCAGAAAGTTTGTTGACAATTGTATTGTATGCAAGACTTCAAAAGGTTCGTCGGGTGCCACACAAGTACAGCTTCACCCGATACAGAAACCAAATGCGGCGTTTCAAGTCATCCATATGGATATTACAGGTAAACTAGGCACTAGAAACCGAGAAGGTCGAGATGAATATGTGATTGTGACTATAGATGCATTCACCAAATATTTGCTGCTTAGTTACTCGAACGATAAGAACCAAAGTAGTAGTCTTGCAGCATTAAAACGCACAATACATTTATTTGGAACACCAGTGCAAGTAGTAGTCGATGGTGGAAGAGAATTTTTAGGTGATTTCAAAAATTACTGCGACAACTTTAACATCAATATTCATGCCATTTCACCAGGAGTTAGCCGAGCGAATGGCCAAGTTGAACGTGTAATGGCCACCTTGAAGAATGCGTTGACCATGATTAAAAATTATGAGACTGAAGATTGGCAGACTGCATTGGATGCACTTCAATTAGCATTCAACTGCACACCACATCGTGTAACTGGAGTGTCACCACTTACGCTCCTGACACGAAGACAACAAAGTGTACCTCCACAGCTATTGCGACTGGTGAACATTGATGAAGAGACTATAGATTTCGACCTCCTTGACCAACAAGTTCAACAGAAAATGGTAGCTGCTGCTCAGTACGACAAACAACGGTTTGACAAAAATAAGGCTAGAATACGACCATTCCAAAGAGGAGATTATGTGTTGATTAAAAATAATCCACGTAATCAAACATGTCTTGATTTAAAGTACAGCGAACCGTACGAGATTTTACGTATTGAAGACAATGACAGATACACCGTCAAACGAGTTACTGGAAGAGGGCGACCACGTAAGGTTGCTCATGACCAGTTACGTCGCGCACCGCAACCAGGCGAGCAGGAAACCATGTCGACATATTCTGACAATGACCAGCAACACAACCTGGAAGACTTGCAGCTCCAAGCAATCACGACCGAACCGCAGCCATCAACTTCACAAGCTGCGACGACGTTTGATACTTAACAAACGGTGAGTTCTTTTTATAACATGGTTTTGGGCTTATGTCAGATTGACGCATTTTTTAAAATACTCTCAATAATTGCTTATGTCAAAGAGAGTTTTGACTCATGAACTCACTTTAGCAATTAAATTTAACAATAATCTTAAGACTGTACTTTCCTTTCAATTCCAGTTTCCTACAATAGACTGTCATTTTCAGAGCCTCTGTAGACCACGGCGAAAAAGGCCTAGACCACAGCATCGTCCTTCCCACATCCTTTAGAGCCCCTGTGGACCACGGCGTACATGACCGCCCAGACCACAGCAACATTTTATTTGAGCATTTGGGTTATGAACTGATTTAATTATTTTAATTATTATTTTTATAAACTACTACTAAAATACTGTGTGGACCATAATGTACGAAACCGCTCATAACCACAACAGTAAATAATAATTAAAAACATTTTCAGAGCCTCTGTGGACCACGGCGTACATGACCGCCCAGACCACAGCATCGACCAAATCCCTATATCCTTTAGAGCCCCTGTGGACCACGGCGTACAAAACCGCCCAGACCACAGCTTCATTCATGATTATGTAACAAAAATGCAAGTATGCGTGGAGACATTTGCATTTAATAACAAGAATAAAACGTGTTATAAAGTGCGTGGAGCATAAAACACGGTCTACGAGAATATTTAACCTTATAGCTCATTCCCAAAGTACAGGAACAGTTGTAGTAACAATACATTACCATTGTCCACGTACCTAATGGTATAAGAAATCATTAGCTTAAATATCTGGTATACATTACACACTTACTTAAATTGCATTCGTTATTTATTTCAGATAACGATGGATATAAGTGTTAACCCACCTAGTGTAGGTATCTATGTACAGGTACCTAGCTGAAATCAATAACTTTTCATTTCCAGAAACGTGGCAGGCGCAGAGCACGCACCGCCCCGCAGAATGGCCGTGTCGACGCGAAAGCGTAGATGTTTATATTTAAACCATTTACTTAGTATTTTTAATGTTTAGATTACATGAATTTTGCATTTCTTTAATGTTAATTCACTACAATTATTTATAGACATGAATTTATATTGCTTAAACTTTATTTATTTTAAAATCTTTTAAATAACATGCAAATGAAATTTTATATACTCAAAAAGCAACGTACCGTATTACTTTAGATTATTTTATGTAAGGTGTTTTTATTTGCCTAAATTTTTAATAATTGATTTTACACGCAGCTTGATAAATCTGTAGTAAATTAAACTTGTGATTGATTATTTTGTTGCTTTTTGAATATCCGTTGAAACTTTTATTTAAGTTGTTGTTTATAAAATGATTTCATAGTTTTAATATTCATTTTAATTTAGTTTATGAATTATGAGAGCCGAACTTCATTTATTTAAAAATAAAAGTGAACACGTGTTAAATTCCGTGTGTTCCGGTGACGGTAGGCGACCATATTGTTTTACACAGCATTAGTTTCACTTTTGCTCGTGATTCTGGAACGAACGGACGTGTCTTGTGAGTACCTTGATATTGAATTATTATTTAGTTATTATTATTATTAAGTTGTTATGAACATAGTTTAAAAATTAGGTAAATGTGAATAATATAGTGGTAGTAACCATTGATTGTCGTAATAAAGTGATTTATAAATTGTGGTGTGTATTTATCTGCATCAAGATATCATGAGTTTGAGAGATAACGAAAGTGGTGACGTCAGTAATGCTGACGTCACTCTTTCTAAAAATTCGGTTGGGCTCAACCCCTCGTTATATATATACATATATATATATATATATAATATTAATATTTATGTTTATTAGTGTCTTGTTTGTTAAAACAAAAATTATTTCCTTGACTGACTGACTTGACTGCACCGTTGGTCTAGTGGTTAGTGTAACTGACTGCGACGCCGGGTGTCGTGGGTTCGATTCCCGCGGAAGGCAAATATTTGTGTGATGAACATTTGTATTTGTCTTTAGTCTGGGTGTTTCCTATGTATTATAAGTATGTATTTACAAAAAAAAAAGTATGTATATGTATTATATTTCAGTTATCTAGTACCCATAACACAAGCACTGCTTAGCTTGGGACTAGACGACAGTGTGTGATAGTGTCCACATATTATTATTATTATTATTATTTCCAGGATCTGTCAAACATTACTGTTGCGGTTGAAGAAATTAGACTCACTGAGCGATCACCACCAGTCATAGTTGGTCATACTAGTTAGAAACAAAATTTGGTTTGTAGCTTTTATTTTATGTTATTTCGTGTGTTTATTCTCAAAATAGTGCATCATTTTACTAACTTATAAAAGACAAGAGATTTACCACTGTTCAGTGAATTTATTCCCTAAACTTTACATGCATATTATAAGTACCTATTATATTTAATCATGTCATAAAAATATATTTTACACTCCTGCAAAGCCGGGGCAGATTATTAGGCACACTATATATGCATATGTTATATTACTACTAATGCAGGTTACTGAAGGCGAGGCCCCACACACTCCCCAACAGCTACCAGTTGATGTACAAATAGGCAGTGAAAGTGAGGAAAATTATATTAATTTTTCTATAATGTAAATATAATAACTATGTATTAATGAAAGTTTTCTTTGCAGCACCTACACTTTCACAAAGCCAGAGACGAACACGACTGTACGGTGAAACCATACACCTCACACATAAGCAATTTTACCTGACTTACTAATAAATTATAATGCACAAATCAGTACTCGATTAGCGATCATCGCGCGTGCTCTCTCGCTCCTTTATATTACTCATAATTTGGTCCGCTTAATAAATTAATTATTAGTTTACCTCAAAATCGTAGTATCATTATATCAGCTAACTTATCAACCCTTTACATGGTCCTTCGAGCCGGATAGCGGGACCTCGCGAGTTTCGTATTCGTTAATCCATAAGGAGCAACGTGTTTAGTGAACTTGTGAGTGACCTCGTTTCAACATCAGCATTATAGTGAAACGTGTTCACTGCGAATATCGTTTCGTAATAACGGGACTTTAACAAAGCGTTTAGGAACAAAAACTCGAGCAGCAAAAGGGTGGAGTTTCTAGACAACTACTAGCAACTTTGTTGGACATCTCGATCACTGGGACACCAGCAAAGGACATCAGCGCCTCAAGCACAAGGCAACCAGCATACCGAGTAGCAACACTCGGTACCTACAGCATCAGCACGCCTTAGGAAAGAGCGTCGCTGCGCACAGCAAAGCGGCAATAATTGCAGATTTCACAAGTAAGATCATTCCTTTATTTTCATCGTAAACTAGCTAGCAGCGTAATGGAGAGACTCTACTATCAACAACTCGAACTGAGCGAGTTAATTAGAAAAATACCTATTATTATTATAAATATTAAGAAAGATAGCGCCGAGAGAAAGTCGGATGATTACTTTAAGCGACGATTAGAGTTGTTAGAGAAGTATTGGTCGGATTTTCAGAATAATCATTTAGCTATATGTCAGTATGGGGTCAAAGAGCACGTTTATTTTACAAATTCCGAGCATGAATCGGTTAGTAAAGTCTATACAGCAGCTAAGTCTTTTATTAACGAGCAGCGTTTACAACTGTCGAGCAAACAGTTGCCTTTAAGCACCATTAGGAGTACTCAAGCAAGACAAGAAGATATAGAAGAAGCGGGACCTTCAGGAAGCGAGCAATCAATTAAATCAAGTATTTCTCGAGCGATGGAGTCAAAGGGCTCTAGCAGCAAACTAGATGAGATGATACGCAAGCAAGCAGCAAATTTTAAAGCTTTTAAACGAACAGTTAGCATTATTGATCTTGACTCTATGTCAGAAAAGTGGGAGATGGAAGATGCTTTGAAGACGTTACAATCACGTTGGTCACAAATTGATTCCCTTCACTGGGAGTTAGATAGCAAGATAGGTGGAGAAGACGATGACTACGAAACCTTATATATACAACATGAGACATCATACATGCTTCTAAAGAAAATGACCAATAAAAAGCTTTGGAGTGTTTCGCATCGGGATCATTCAACACCAAAAATGGATATTCCGGTATTTTCAGGTAGCTATCAGCATTGGACATCGTTTAAAGACCTGTTTACCGAAAGTATTCATAACAACCCTACCTTACCTCAAGCTCAAGAAATGCAATTTTTGAAGGGAAAGGTACGCGGAGAAGCTGAAAGAATTATACAACATCTTCCCATAAGCTCTGAGAATTACAATACCTGTTGGGAATTATTAAACCATCGGTATAACAATAAAAAGCTAATTTTCACCTCTATTGTGAATACTTTATTAGGGTTACCTAATACACAGTAGCAATCGCTCAGTCATATTAAAAAATTACATGACGTAGCTCTAGAAAGCATCCATGCCATTCGTAACTTAGGCGTGGATATCAGCACCTGGGATCCAATTCTCGTACATTTACTGTCACAAAAGCTAGATAGTGAAACATACGGCGATTATATTGATTCCCTGAAAAATTCTAGAGAGCTACCGGTGTTACAGGAATTTTTAACCGATTTGGAGAGCAAATTTACGAGCCTGGAAACATCACGCAGGAAGCTAGACCAAGTATCATCGAAATCTAATAATTATACTCCCAGCGATGCTCCTGAAAATCATAAAACAAAACGCAGTAATCCTTTCTTTGCTAATAAATATAACAAGCCACAATCGTCTTCAAAAACCTTACACGTGTCTTCGATAAAATATCAATTTTGCAATCAACAGCATGCTCTATTTAATTGTGTAAAATTTTAAAAGTTGCCTAATGATATCAAATTAAATACCGTTTCAAAATTGAAACTATGCAAAAACTGTTTATTCGACCATAATGGCCAGCAATGCATTTCTGTTAGGCGATGTCGCAAATGCGCAGGGAATCATCACTCTGTTTTACATGACGCATGCGCTCAAAATATGTCGCAATCAAATAACGCAATAATAACAACGATTGACCAAGACCGTCAAGAAGAACACGTGCCGATAACTGCACATTTGTCTCAGAGTTCTCCTGGCATAAATGAAGTATTGCTTGCTACAGGTTTAGTAAAAGTTGCAGCTATAGATGGGTCCTATCATGTGTTACGAGCTCTCATAGACCCAGGATCGCAAGTGTCTCTATTAAGAGAAAGCACAGCAAGGAAATTAGGATTAAAACGATCTAAGTTTAACGGCTTAGTATGCGGTGTAGGTGAAGTCGAAAACAAATGTAATGGTGTGTCTACACTATACTGTACCTCGACATATAATGATTTTACATTTGTCACCGACGTACTAATAATGACCAACATTTTAAAAGATGTACCACATAAGTCCTTTGACACATCGAAATGGTCTTATATCGAAAATATCAAGATGGCAGATCCATCCTTTAACATTAGTCGTCAAGTGGATTTCTTGCTTAGCGCACAAGTTCATGGCATGATACTGTTAGGAGGATTGATAAAAGGTGAGAGAGCATCGCTGCCTATTTTGCAAGAAACTCAGCTTGGGTGGATCATATACGGCGGTGGCAAAATGTCATCACTTCAGTGTAGCGTAGTATTTAACAATATCTACGATATACAAAAGTTTTGGGAGATCGAAGATATATCTGAAAAATCAACTTTATCAGCCGAGGATCAAAAATGTGTAGACTTCTACTTATCCACTACAAAACGTCGTGAAGATGGGAGATATGAAGTGAAACTGCCATTAAAACCTGAAATAAACACAAAATTAGGTTCATCTAAAGAAATGGCCATAGCGCAATTCCTACGTTTGGAATGAAATTTAGCAAACAGCCTCTTTTAGCAGTGCAATATAAGGCATTCATAAGTGAGTACATAGCTTTAGGACATATGGTGCCTTGTTACAACGATTGTAATAATGAAGAGCGCTCATGTTACTTACCGCATCATTGTGTGGAACGCGCGGAATCTGCAACTACTAAGCTACGGGTAGTATTTAACGCATCAGCAAGGACGTCGAGTGGATATAGTGTAAATGACCTGATGTATAAAGGGCCTAATTTACAACAGGACTTACAAGAACTAATAATAAAATGGCGTCAATATCGGTATGCGTATACATCTGACATTGAAAAAATGTATAGACAGATAATGATGAATGAAGCACACCAGCAATATCAGCAAATTATCTGGAGGTCTACACCAGAACAACCATTGCAAACATACAAGCTCGCCACTGTTAGTTACGGAACAAAATCAGCACCTTTTCTAGCGCTAATGAATCTTAAGCGTCTGGCCTCTAATAGCCGGAATAGTTATCCAGAAGCGGCTAAGATATTAGAAGAGTCATTTTTCATGGATGACCTTGTACATGGATGCCACGTCCTTTACCAAGGAAAGTAGCAAATTAATGATTTAATTAAATTATTAAAATCGGGCGGTTTTACATTAAGAAAGTGGTCTGCAAATCATCCAGATCTGCTTAAAAATATCGAGCACCATAGCACCAATAGTAGTGGTGAAATCATTTTTAATTTCAATTCGGAAAGCACGTCAAAAACGCTAGGCCTACGTTGGAACGCAAGCGATGACAAGTTTACGTTTAATTTCTTGTTAGCCAAATCAAATGAAAAAGTTACTAAAAGGCTGCTTTTATCCGAAATATCTAAGATATTTGATCCTCTAGGATGGTTATCTCCGCTGACAACTAAGCTTAAAATAATATTTCAACAGCTCTGGCTAAATAAAATGCATTGGGACGAGGAAGTTCCGCAAAGCATTCAAAAGGAATGGGTCGCGATAAATGCTGATATGGAATTTTTGAAACAGTGTGAGATACCTCGCTGGATAGGATATCAGCCTAATAATATCTTAGAGCTGCATGGTTATATGTTTGATAGTAAGTTCTATACTGAACTTACTGATTTAAATATAGAATGGCATTTTAATGCCCCATCGTGGCCAAGCGCAGGTGGTTTATGGAAGCGAGCTGTAAGAAGTTTAAAGCACCATCTAAAACGTGTAATTGGACGTCAGAAATTAACCTTCGAGGAATTCAGTACTATATTAGCTCAGTTGGAGGTTTATTTAAACTCAAGGCCATTATGTGCCTTATCAGAGGACGTAGAAGATTTAGACATACTTACTCCAGCCCATTTCTTAACTGGTCGGTGTGGGTCCGGTATCATCGAAACGGAAGAAGATGCTAGAACTAGGTGGCATCTCCCCGCCAAGCCACTAAATGATATCTGGAAGAAATAGTAGTTAGAATACCTAACGCAACTATCCATCAGAAGCAAATGGCAAACCACCGAGCCCAACATAAAAATCGGAGATTTAGTGACCATACAAGACGATAACTTGCCTCCAGGAAAGTGGATGATGGGCAGAGTAATCGAAACTCAGCCAGGGCTGGACGGATTAGTTCGTGTAGTCAGTTTAAAAACAAAAGGTGGTATCATCAAGAGGCCTATCGTAAAATTATCTATTTTGCCGATTACGCCCGCATCATGTAGTACAGAAAATAAAGATGAAAATAAAGACAAGACGAAGCCGGCAGTACAGTCTAGATACAGCAAGCCAAAATCTAACTTTTTATCGTTAGCGATGTCGTTTATATTCTTCTTATCGTTATTTACATCATCGCACGCTATGTTCAATGTTTCAGTTTTACCTAATAATAATTCCCTCTATTTTGAATCAATAGATAACATGCAAGTTATACGAGACAATTGGAACCTTATTGTTTATTACGATATGGAACCCTATTGGGAAGGGAATACTGCTGCAACAAAGATATTAAATTATGTAGAAAAGCTCTGCTCATCCCAAAGCGATAAAAGTTATTGTAGTACAATAACGCTTCAATTAAATCATGATTACAAAGAATTACAACACTATAACCAACTTATGCTCAATCAGCAGTTTGACGCGCGTACGAGACAGCGGCGCGGACTTATCAACGGTGTCGGTTACGTGGCGAACAGTCTGTTCGGCGTATTAGACGAGCGATTCGCAGAACAGTACCGTCATGACATAAACCTTGTTAAACAAAATGAGCAACACCTGGCTTACTTGTTAAGAAATCAGACCTCCGTAATTGAGGCGGAATACAATGTACTAAAAAGAACCGAACAAACTATTCAATTACAGCATAAAACTATAAACAAACATTTGAATCAATTAGATGTTTACCACGGTAAATTCAATACCCACCTATTGACTCCAAACCAGTTACAACGAGAACTACAATTTATTTCGGGTCAGTTACCTAAGGATATAACCTTACCGGTAGACAATATTCAGTCAGAATTAAAGTATATTTATAGCATGTTGAAAGTCAAAGCAAGAATGTTAAAAGAATATTTTATATTTAAGATTACCTTTCCTCTAACTAGCAGAGACAGCTACAAAATTTACAAGATTTTACCTGTCCCTCAGCAAGTTGGCAACAATATGATCAGCGTACAACCAGCTGCTGAGTTTATTGCTATCAATTTGAGAAAAGACGCTTTCTTTACGTTATCATTTTTAGAACTACAATTATGTCTACACAATGATGACTCATATTTATGTCATTATAATAAGCCAATTAACCACTTAGCCATTGATGAAAAATTTTGTCAACTCGACAATGATATGAAACAATGTTCTGTAATTAAATCCCCTTGCCGCGACATATGGCTTGAATTAAATGTTCCGTCGAGGTATTTTTATTTTTGCTGCAATACTAAGTCATTGCGTATCATATGCCAAGATAAAGTTGCATTTAAACAGGTGACTGGCGCTGGTATTATTGAGCTAGACTCAAAATGCATGATAAAAACGAAAGATTTTACTCTGTATTCTCATAGCCAATTTGATAATACTATTAAATCTAGCTCTGGAATAACAATCCCTCAGATAGCCGAATGAAATCATATCGTAAACATATCATTATCACACTATTCAGAATATGACGACCCTTTAAATAGCACGTTAGTCAACATAGGAAAACGTATAGACCAACTGAAATCCGCCAATACTCACTCCCTAGATGACACTCTGTCTACGCACGACATTCATCAGTATAGCATCTGCTATGGCTTGCTGGGTGTGGCAGTTTTGTTGGCAGCATATCTTTTATGGAAAAGAAGACAAGCGCGTTCTTCGGTTGAACTATCGCAACGTGTCGAAAATAGTGAAGTGAACTCGCGAAAGCAGAGTACGGTTGACCGTCAACCGAGTGAAGTGAATTGTGTAATTAATAGTGTGGCCGTTGAATCTAAACGAGACACAGCTACGTCTCCTATTATGAAAAAATGTCGTTTCAATTTAGAAGACGTATAACCAATTTGTATCTTTTTGGCCTGTGAGCATGTACGGTGAAACCATACACCTCACACATAAGCAATTTTACCTGACTTACTAATAAATTATAATGCATAAATCAGTACTCGATTAGCGATCATCGCGCGTGCTCTCTCGCTCCTTTATATTACTCATAATTTGGTCCGCTTAATAAATTAATTCTTAGTTTACCTCAAAATCGTAGTATCATTATATCAGCTAACTTATCAACCCTTTACAACCACAAAGTCGCCGACGCGCTCGTCAATGTCCACGCGGTACAGCAGCGCGCCGGCGACTATTGCGTAGGTCTCCACCGTCACAGCGTCGCTCAGAAATGGTAAAGAGCTGAGGCAGAGGTTATGATTGCCCGAGCAATTAGTCTTCATGCTGAAAATGAATTGACTACTGCTCGGGTTTTTTTCGGCGGTAGGCGTAAAATAAGTTAAGACGTACTTGAATTTCGTAAATTTTAATAAATTTGATAAAAGCAATTAATGAACATTACATTGCGTAATTTTTGTATCACTTTACATACATTTGGAATACTTACATTTTTTACTGAAACTTACATGTTAATGTAAGTATTGTGATCATAACTGTACACCACCTGCCAGCTTATTGACACACGGTTTGAAACATTCACAAAGTTAACTAGAAAGCACCACTGAAACACTATCACCATGTCACAACTGGATGAAATTAAGACCGCTCAGGAGAATTTAGAAGAATGCTTTAGTAAGAGAATGGCTGAACTGGAAGCGCAGCTGAACACTGGTGGACCAGCTAAAGAAACTGTCGCTAAGGTGGCTGAAGAGTTCAGAACCTTCCGGGAGTTGATGTTTGCCATGCTGAAGATCATCCGGCAGCAAATTGACGAGTGCTCCAATGTGGTAGATCGGATAGAAACAAGGCATCGTCGCAAGGCACTCCTTGTTCTAGGTGATGCTGAGGTTGAGAAGGAGGACTGCAAGGACACTGTGCTAAAGATCACTCGCAAGATAGGTCTGGCAGATATCCAACCACATAATTTCAGCGTCTGCCACAGGATTGGAGCTCCCAATAAGGACAGTCACCGACCCATCCTTATTAGATTTTCTTCTGTAGATCTGAGGGCTTCGGTATGGAGGGCAAAATCTAAGTTTAAGGGTACTGGCACATCTGTTAAAGAGTTCTTAACCCGGCCCAGACAGGCTGTATTCAGCAAAGCCAGACAGCACTTTGGAATGCGTGCTTGTTGGACACAGGACGGCGTCATTGTGGTGCAAGTCGCCGGTGGAGGCCGTCACAAAATCACCACCATGGACGAACTGAAACCCCTGATGCAGAAGTATTCCAAAGTGTCAGGCGATCCCACAGGTAGAAGTGGATCTGGCAACGCTGTGACAACCGGGGCGAGTGCGAAACCACGTAAATAGCTTTATTACTCTCCATTTATTCTTTCCTGTTATAATTTTCCTATATCACAATTTATTTACGTACAACTTTGTTATTGGCTTCCTTCAGTAGTAATATAACACTATATAGTTATATACAATTTTATAATGTAGGTTTACCCCCTTTTTTGCAATTATTTACATATTCCCTTCACTAAAATTATTTTAATTTTACCAACAACAAACTTTATTAAACTTTACTATAAAAATTTGTCAAAACGTCAATGTCAATGTTTCGGGTGCGTTCGGAAGCTTATATTTGTAAAAATTGTTTATATATTTTCTGTCCTTTTGTGTTTCTTAGTTTTATTTTGTGTGTTGGCTGGCGGGTGGTGCAGAGATTTAATTGCTGCACTACTTTTAGACAAATATTATTTTTTTATAGACAAATATAATAAACATATATATTATATATTTAGAAATATTATT
Organism: Parascotia fuliginaria; assembly: GCA_963082885.1. Taxonomy (NCBI): domain Eukaryota; kingdom Metazoa; phylum Arthropoda; class Insecta; order Lepidoptera; family Erebidae; genus Parascotia; species Parascotia fuliginaria. The sequence continues at coordinate 15,504,448 of OY720189.1, forward strand.
TAGTATTTATATTTAATACTTTATTTAGTATATTAATAATATGAACCTTGATGATTCTTACTTTTCTGCAAACAGTTGCTCTGACACTTCTAGTGATGAGAGTTTTTGCTCGGCTAGTGACGACACACTGGGGGACTCCTTGCGCCAAATATTTAACCAAACAGCTTGTTCTCTGTTCAATGTTTGCCACTTTAACGCGCAAAGTATCCCCAGTCACTACAGCGATTTATTGGACACATTCTCTGGCACTAATATACACGCCATCCTGGTTTCGGAGAGTTGGCTCAAACCAAATATGCTCTCTACTTCTTATTCTCTTCCTGAATTCATTCTGATCCGTAATGATCGTGTCGGGCGAAGAGGTGGTGGCGTTGCTATCTATCTTCGCAGTGACTTACAATACAAAATTCTAGCTTCTTCGCCTAACCTTCCCTCTTCTCCGGAATACGTTTTCCTTGAGATCAACGTCAAAGCGTCTAAAAGCGTTATTGGCGTTGTCTATTGTCCACCGTCAATTGATTATTTCTCCAGTTTCGAATCGATTCTGGAATCTTTAGGGTCTAATTACTCACATCACATCATAATGGGTGACTTCAATACCAATCTTCTTCCTAGTCTATCCTATCGTGCCCGCAAATTCCTTGATATCACCAAGTCAGCCAGTCTCCATGTACTGCCTCTGCACCCCACTCACCATAATACCGAAGGGCAGGACACTTGGCTTGACTTAATCCTCACCTCTGCCCCTTCCTTAGCTTCATCCTATGGTCAACTTTCTGCTCCCGGTTTTTCCCACCATGACCTTATTTATTTGTCATATGTCCTAAAACCTCCCAAACCTAAGCCCAAAGTACTGCACATGCGTTGTTTTAATCGTTTAGATGTCGATAAGTTGAGTAATGACGCCTCAGAAATCAACTGGGTTAATGTACTGACAGCCGACACAATTGATGATAAGGTGAACATCTTTAATAGCCATATCCTTAGTTTATATGATAAACATGCACCCGTGAGAAAAATAAAGGTAAAATGTCCTCCGGCTCCATGGATTACTCAGGGAGTTAGAATGTGGATGAGGCGCAGGGATCGAGCCTTTCGAAATTTCAAGAAAGACCGCAGTGAAGAAAACTGGACAGCTTTTAAGTCTGCAAGAAATCGATGCAACCAGATGATACGTAACGCCAAACGCCGACATATTCTCAATAACATCACTTCTGCTTCCCCCTCCGATATCTGGAAGTTCCTCAATACACTAGGTGTCGGCAGACAGCCTTCTGTTGAATTGCAGGAGACATTTGGTTTGGACGATATCAATCGTCATTTCTCCTCTACATTTCTGATAGATCACCAAACCAAGTGTCAAACTGTTAGTTACATAGCTTCCTTACCTCGCTACAACATACAAAGTTTTCGTTTTTCTCCAATTGAAAAAGATGAGATCAAAAAAGTTATCCTCTCTATCAAATCCCATGCAGTTGGCTGCGATAACATCAGCCGACGTATGATTACTACTATCATTGATCACCTCCTTTTTCCTATTGCCCACATCATTAATTTTTCCCTTGTCACTGGCGTTTTTCCATCCATGTGGCGCATAGCCTGTGTCATTCCCCTACCCAAGATCGCAAACCCATCTCTTCCCAGTCACCTGCGTCCCATATCCATTCTTCCTTTCTTGTCTAAAGTGCTCGAGAGCTGTGTACACAAACAGCTCTCCCAGTTTGTCTATCAAAATGCCTTGTGGAGTCTTGCCGTGACCCTATGACCACCGAGGACGTTCACCACAAATCTTTGACTATTGAAATTCAACACACCGCATACATACCTCTTCTACAAAAATCTTCTCACAGAAGGCTTTTTCAACGTGCCGATTATGACGCCATTAAATCCTCTCTAGCGTCGGTTGACTGGCACTCTAAACTCCCTAATGTTGACAGTGTTGATACTATGGTTCAGAGTTTTTATCATGTTATCAACAATTTAATCTCTCAGTATGTACCGACCAGAAAGAAAGCAAATTGCAACCGATGTCCTGTATGGTATAGTAGCGCTCTAATTAGACTAGTGAAGGAGAAAAGAAAGTTTCATTCAAAATGGAAACGCTATGGTAATCCTCTCGATTATCAAACTTTCTCAACTCTTCGTAGAAGACAAACAAAGTTGGAAAAAGCTGATTACAACAAGTTCATAACTTTTAGTGAGGAAAAAATAAAAACATGCCCCAAATACTTCTGGTCATTCGTTAAATCAAAATTACCTAATAGTGAAATTCCTGAAGTGGTTAGACTTAGCAACCGTGTTTCAATTTCCGGTGAAGACATGTGCAACATTTTTAATGATTATTTTAATTCTGTTTATGTCAATGCTTCACCCCGCCCTATAAACTATGATTCAAGTAGTACCCCGTTGGACTCTCCTGTAGACATTGGGTTTGTGAATGTGAGCAGAGATCAAACCTACAAAGAGCTCAAAGAGCTTGATCTAAATAAAGGAGCTGGACATGATAGCATTCATCCCTTATTTATTCGTAGATGTGCGGTCCAATTATCATTACCTCTGAGTATTATATACCGTAAATCTCTAAGTGATGGCGTCTATCCCATCTTATGGAAAAAAGCTTTAGTCACTCCCATACCAAAAAATGACAAGAGAGATGATGTAACGCAATACCGACCCATAAGTAAACTTAACGTGTTTGGCAAAATAATGGAAAAAATAGTAACAAATGAACTTTCAAACATATTACAAAATCACATCATCTCAAATCAACATGGTTTCTGTAGGGGGCGGTCTGTGGAAACTAATCTGCTCACATTTACGGATTTTCTTGCTAGAGCGATGGATAGAGGCCTCCAAGTAGATGTAGTGTATTCCGATTTTTCAAAGGCATTTGATAAAATAAATCATGACTTGCTTATAGAGAAACTTTGGAAGGTCGGAATACACGGCGATTTACACCGTTGGATTAGTTCGTACGTTAGGAACCGCTCTCAGGCAGTATCTGTAAAAGGTTATGTATCAAGGTTCTTGGGAATCCCTTCTGGTGTTCCTCAAGGATCTCATTTAGGGCCATTGCTCTTTATTCTCTATATTAACGATATTGGTAATTTTATTCGAAACTGTAACTTTCTTCTATATGCAGATGATGCAAAAATTTTCAGAATTATATCTCACACAGATGATTGTCTGGAACTGCAGTCCGATCTGGCTAACCTCTTCAATTATTGTTCGTCGAGCCAACTCTTTTTAAATTTAGACAAATGTTCCATAATAACATACACGCGTAATCGTAATCTAATAAATTTCGCTTATCATATTAACAATAATCTTCTTCAGCGAGTGAATTCTGTTCGTGATTTGGGAATAATAATGGACTCGAAATTGTCATTTAACTTGCATATTGATCACATAGTTTAAAAATCACTTCGCCAACTCGGTTTCATTACTAGAATATCTGGGCCCTTCAAACAAGCTTCTACTTTCAAACTACTTTATTTTAGTTTCGTACGTTCTATCTTGGATTTTGCATGTATAATATGGAATCCTTTTTACCATTGTCACAACTATCGCATTGAAAGAATTCAAAATAAATTTATTAAAGCTTTAGATTTTCGCTGTAAATATCCCCATATATCATACGAAAATTCACTTAAACATCACAACCTAACCTTGCTCTCTGATCGTAGAAAATATTTCGATCAAATGTTCCTTTATAAAATTATTAATAATCATATAGACTCGTCTCCAATTCTAGAATCAATTGTTTTCAGAGTGCCCAGACCAAATTCTCGATTAAAAACACTATTCTCAGTACCCTCATATAGGACAATATATAATGGCAACAGCTTCTTTAGACGCAGTGTAAATGACTACAATAACCTATTTACAGATCTCGATATATTTAATGACAGCTTACGTGAATACAGATCTAAAATTAAAGAAAAATTATCAGCATCTGATCAAACAGTGGTAATTTAGTGGTAATTATTGTATTGTTGATGTGTGGTGTAGGTGTAATGTAACAATAACTCTCAAATTGTAGTGTATTCGTAATTTTCTAAAATTATCATTTAATTTTTGTACAAAATTTAATCTCTTGTGACTATTAATGGTATTTTCCTTTTAGTTCTATTAATAAGAATTTGTTACTTATATGGAACTGTAAGTCTATATTTAATACTCATTTTGTAATAATTATTGTATAATGACTGTTTGTTTCCTAAATAAAATAAAATAAAATAACAATAAAATAACCTCTTGAGTCCTTTCCAATCCGGCTTTAGACCTGGTCACAGCACTGTTTCCGCGCTCCTGAAAGTGACTGGCGATATTAGAGAGGCTATGGAAGACACCAAAGTCACAGTGCTAGCTTTGATTGATTTTTCGAAAGCCTTTAATACCGTCAGTCACGACATCCTTCTATCTATCCTCTCCCACTATATGGTCTCATCCGATTCTTTGAAATGGTTTTCAAGTTATCTTCGAGGTCGTCAGCAGTCGGTTCGTTACAAAGATTCAACATCGTGTTGGGCAAATATTGACGCTGGCGTTCCTTAAGGCGGCATTTTATCTCCTTTATTATTTTCAATTTTTATTAATCTCATTTGTCCTAATCTTCAGTGTGCGTATCATCTGTATGCTGATGACTTGCAGATTTACTCTCAAGCCAGTGTTAGCTGCGTTACGTCTGCGGTGGACATGGTGAATGAGGACTTAGCTTATATCAAGAACTGGTCGGATAAATTTGGCCTTGTCGTAAACCCAACCAAGTGTCAAGCCATCATCGTTGGCAGCCAGCGCCTACTCTGCAGACTTGACCTTCTCTCTCTGCCCTCAATCACATTCAACGGTGTCAATGTTAATTTGAGTACAGCAGTAAGGGATCTGGGACTGTACATTGATACCACGTTAAATTGGGCAGCTCAAGTCACACAGGTAAGTCAGAAGGTTACCGGTACCCTGCGAGCTCTGTATCGACTAAAACACTTTCTTCGGATTAAAACTAAAACAATGCTTGTGCAGACTTTAATTTTCCCGATAATCGATTATGGTGATGTGTGTTATTATGACCTGAATGCAGATCTACTCAACAAACTCGATCGTCTTCTTAATAACTGCATTCGATTCATATTTAATCTTCGCAAGTATGACCATGTGGCTACCTATCGTTTACAACTGAAATGGCTTCCAATTCGTCAGCGTCGTAGTCTTCGCGCACTCTCTACCCTGTATTCCATCCTTACATCTCCCAATACTCCCTCCTATTTAACTCCTCAGTTTCAGTATCTATGTTCTACTCATGACCGTAATCTCCGCTCTACAAATAATCTCCTTCTTCTTTGTCCTTTTCACACCACCGATTTCATTAATTCTTCTTTTCCAATACAGTCCATCCTTCTTTGGAATGCTCTGCCTCCAGAAATCAGGATGTGCACCAGTCGAATCGTATTTAAGGCAAAAGTTAAGTCACTACTTCTAAGCAAATTAGCAGAATCATCAGAATAGTAAGATAATTATATATGTATATATTTATATATCTTTATATATAATTTTAATAATATGTACCTACTATTTATGTAAGTAATTTATATTTATATTGTGAATTTATATACGTACTGCATATTTGTATGAGTATTTATATTATTACACATTTTATCATTTTCTAGTCTTAACTTATGAATCTACCTCGCTTCATCTCTGCATCACCCAATAGGTTGACTGGTAGAGAATGCCTCAGGCATTAAGTCCGCCTTTATACATGTTTTGTATATGAAGTTTAAATAAATAAAATAAATAAATAGATTAGTAGATGTTTTAATAGATTATTTAAATAAGTAAATAATGTAAAATAAAAGATAAGAATCTTCTATGTAAAATTAGATATTAGGATGTTGTAAATAGTTTGGTTTAAGAATATTTTAATTATTTAGGTAAGCTATGTAAAATTAGTTATCAAGATGTTGTAAATACTTAGGTGATTATTTAATTATAATATCTAAATACTAATACATTTGTTAATTTTCTTATATACAATGTTTTATTTTCTTTTAGCCAATTAAAATGAATATTTCAATTTATTACAGGTTAGTTGACAGAGTAGAATGTTGTAACTCACAAATTACTGCCAACTATATACTAGGATAATAATAATAATAATAATAATAATAATCTTTATTGTACACACCACATAATAATACAAGTAAAAGAAGAAAGAAGACAGCATACAAATAGGTAGGTAAGTACAATGGGCGGTCTTATCGCTTTAAGCGATCTCTTCCAGACAACCTTTGGATGGATTTTTATGATGTAGATAACAGCAGTTGTTGGTGTATTATAAATACGATTATATTAAAAGCTATAATAGTCATACATATAAAACAAAAATAAAATAAAATAAAAAAACAAAAATATAATAAAAAATACATACTAAAATATAAATAAATATATATACTACTACAATGAGTAAGAAATAAAATAAATACAATTAAGTTATTATAATGACAAATAATGGGTTTTAGTCATGGATTTAAATGAAGCTAGTGTTTGTGCTCGTCTAATATTCAAGGGTAGTTGATTCCACAGACGTGTAGCCAAAACTGTAAATGAATTGTCGTAAAAAAATATAGAATGTGACGGCATTTTTAACTGTAAGTTTTCTGATGATCGTAAGGATCTCGTATGTGTTTCATGTCAAAGTCAAAGTCAAAGCATTTATTTCATTTTGATCATATAGTATGATGCTTATGAAACGTCAACATTACATTTTGTCAGCCAATTGACCTACAGCCAGTTCGCTGACGAGGTAGAGCTGTGAGAAGAACTGGCAAGAAACTCAGGCCACTCTTTTCAATGGCCAGATAATTACAGTTATTTGAATGAGTTACAATTTAAACACTCAACGCAACCAAAGAACCATACAAAGTAATTATTACAAATTAACTAATTAATATAATACTAGGATTAAAGAAAGAAAAGAGAGGATTTCTATTATTCAGTTTCAACTAGTATGGTAATTTGACTACGTATTTTAATTAAACTGGTAAATGCACCTCCTGGTCACATTGAACGACAAGGTAATACTGGATTGAATATTAAATGTATGCCATGCCAAGATTGACCAGTCATCCCAAGTAGCACCCGTTCACGAGCATGACGCACGGGCCAGCCATCATCACCCTCGCCATATTAAAGAGAAGGTGATGACCCGGCCAATACGACACCACAAGCAATGACATTTTAGTGAGCATGAAAATGCAGGGCATGGTGGTAAAAGAACCCTAATAAAATGCATGAAGGAACTCAAAGCGTTCCTTAAGATAGGAAGGTGTTGAAGGGTTAAACAAAATATTGTACAGTAAAGAAAGGATAAGAGCATTCCGGCGAAGTCTTATTGGTAACCACTTGAGCTTTTTGCGAAATTCTGAAACATGATCATACTTGCGTAGACCAAATATAAATCTTATGCAAACATTTTGAAGTCGCTCAAGTTTGTCTAGCTGGTTCTCGGTAAGATTTGGATAGCTGGCATCCGCATAATCTAAAATGGGAAGTAGTAGGGAATTTGCAAGCGCAGTTTTGGTGGTAATTGGGAGAAAGTTACGAAAACGCCTCAAAGACCCTGCTGCCGCAAAAACTTATCGGCTGACTTCCTGCAATTGTGAAACACAGGTTAGTTCAGAATCAATTAAAATGCCTAGATCTTTCACTTTATTACTGTAAGGGATAATAGTACCATCAAGCACAACCAGTGGCAGCCGTGCCCAATCCACCTTACAGATCCTCCTAGAGCTACCAACGATAGTAACTTGAGTCTTGACAGGGTTTAGTTGTAGTCCATGCGATGTACTCCAATTGGTTATTGAAGCTAGATCTTTATTTATAGACATAATTGCTTCAGACAGCTTGTCCAATGGAGCCGAACAGTATACTTGTAAATTATCTGCATAAAGGTGGTAGGAAGAACTGAGTTGATTTGGGATACTATTAATAAATATTGCGAAAAGCAGAGGAGAAAGTACGCCGCCCTGGGGCACACCAGTATACGTATTACACCACGAGGAAAGGGCATCCTCAGTCTGTATACGCTGGCGATGACCGCACAGGTAACTACGAAACCAATCGATTACCATAGGAGATATGTTAAGCGAGCGAAGTTTGTTAATCAGAACGTCGATATCTACCGTGTTAAAAGCGTTAGAAAAATCAATTGTTGAAGCTTGATGCTTCCAAAGTTAGTAAAAATCTCGTAGTTTTCACCTGTTTTATTGCTTCTTGAATTTAACAGTGAATTTGCATAATTTGTAGGAACGTGTGTCTTGAAAAAGAATGTCAGTTGAAGATTGAGAGTGAATGAATGTTGACTGTTGGCGCGCTCACGATGCACAGATAATAGAGCGAACTGATTGGGAATGACATGCAGGCGTAGACATCAAGAAGTGCAAAAACAGTTAGATATCCACATTCCACGGCAAATCTTATGTCGTCCGTAATATTTACCAAGGATGTAACTGTACTGTGGCCAAGACGGAAACCAGACTGGAAGGGATTAAGGAGGTTGTTTCTGGAAAGAAATGCACTGAGCTGGTTATGGACGAGGCGTTCAATGACTTTAGAGAGGAAGGGTAAGATGGATATAGGGCGATAATGAGAATTTGATGAAGGATTTGTCTGTTTAGGGATGGGGATAATTAGAGCATCTTTTCATAGAGTTGGAAAGACGCCATTGGTTAAGGAAAAATTTAGGATATGACAAATATCAGGAAGGATGTCGTCAAGGATAGGAAGAATCATATTACGGCTAACATAATCACATCCAACAGCGTTGGAGGTGATCGCCATAATACTCTTCTTAACATCACTATCAGTAAAAGGATTAAAAACAAACGGTTGATAACTAGGTGTTGGAAGAGATGAAAGAAAGTTTATTGTATTTAATTTGGTTATCCTGTCAAAGTTGGACGACGCAGAAAAATGCTTATTGAGCAGCTCAATATTTACTGTTTTTGGAATATTATTAGAACGTGGCTTTCCAAATCCTAATGTTTTCAGAAATCGCCATACCTTAGCCGGGTCCCCGTTCTGGACCGAAGTGTGAATATGACAGCGTTGTGCGTTCTTACACACCTTATTGCAGTGATTACGTAGTGTAATGTAATTTTCTAAAGTTCTTTCATTAGGTCTCGTTTTGTACTTAAATTTCGCTGCAGCCTTACGTGCCATGAGCAACTTAATGTCATCTGTGAGCCACGGAGCAGGTGCATGTTTAAGCTTTACAGGTCTAACAGGCGCATGTTTATCGTACAGCTTAATAAGAGATCCTGTGAAAAAGTTTACCTTATCATCAATTGAAGTAGCTGTGATAAGTGGTGACCAGTCAATATTGTTGGCATCTCCACGAAGGTCTTCAATGTTTATACCACCAAAATTACGCTGCATAAGGATTTTTGATCTAGCCTTCGGTGGGCGAATTTTGTAAGAAAGGAAGAGTAAATCGTGATAAGAAAACGCGTCAGCTGCGCACTGGCCGTGCTTAGCAACGCGTTCTCTCGAAGAGACCAATATAAGATCAAGAAGAGAAGGAACAGAATTAGGAAAATGGTGAGTTCCACGAGAAGATTCCACCAATGCGGCAAAGGATGAGGAGCGGGAATCATTTTACGGAGACACGTGTTAAAATCACCCATTATTATAGTATGATTGTAGGAAGGAATTAGGTGTTCTAACAAGGTTTCAAAGGAGGAAAAGAAGTCTATGCGTAATGAGGGACAATAATAGACACCGAGAAGGATTTTGGTGTGATGAAGTTCCACCTCAATAAAAAGATGTTCACCAGCATTTGATGGTGGCGGCTGTGCAGACACATTAATAATGTTGAAGGATATGTAAGTTCTAATATAAATGGCAACACCGCCGCCACCGCCAGCAGCACGATCATTTCTTATAAGGTGGGAAAAGGAAATGGTAGGAAGACATGGTTTTAGCCAGGACTCAGATATAAGAACGGCATGTATGTTCTTACTATCGAAACTTGCCAGCATATCCGAGAAGTGTGCCGGAATACTTTGGGCGTTGATATAAATAACATTGAAATTCTTAGCCACTCAAACGTCCACGCCGCGAACCGTCAATGCACAGAAACGTCACGATGAAAGTGTTTAATTTCGCGCTAGAAATTGCTCGGTATGTCTACCGACAAAAACGTTTTTCAAAAGGAAGTTACACGACCGGAAATACCGTAGTATAGCTTAATGTATAGACAATATGATTATTTAAAGTATAGTCTCCAAGCCCAGATTGAAAAATTTAAAATAAATGGAGAACTTTAGATATCTAGATATTTTTCCTCATAATTATGTCAACATTATTGGTTTTTTGTAAAAACACCATGCAATCTGCAACAGTTACAACTATGGTGAAAGAAACTAGACTATATTTGCTTTAAAACGAGATCAAAACATTTATGCTCTATGCATCATAACTATTTTTGATAAATTAAACAAAAGAGGTCTGGTTATCGTGATTTTCGATGCAATCGCGAGATGTCTGAATGTGCAAAATGGCCGCCCTGGGCTGTGCAGACGAGATACTTTCTTTGATTTTCTAATGTTACTTAAATTATTTTGCAGTTCTACTTTACTATTTTAGTGAATTAAATTAATACCCTATAGGTAAAAAAGTTGTTACATTGTTGTGCATTAATATAAACAGACATGTAAAAGAGGAAAACAAAATAATATTTTGAACACAAAATCCGACACCAATATCTCGTCTGCACAGACGTTTTATACGTAAACGTCCAAGGACACTCCAGTGTCCATTGCGTGAGCGCATTCTATCGATTTATTTACTTACTTTGAATCTGCATATAACACTGTGGATTGTATTAAAAACATTTATTACACTTAATCTACATAAAATAATTAAAGTAATGACATTAATTGAATCACAAAATATGTGTTCACTTAGGTTTTATCACCAAAAATTTGCAGCCATTTGACATACGATGGACCATCTCTAAAGTAATCAAATAATTTTTCAACCATAATGCAAATAAAACTATGATTTTTTTACATCATTGGAAGGAGCAAATCTTTAGAAAAGTTTTGGTATAATACACTATACGATTTAAGTATTATGAAAAAAGAAATTACGACATTATTGCGGACAATCCTCAGCGTAACGCACACACAAAATCACTCAACTTCAAACTGACGTATAAAATCAGAACAAAAAGAAATGTAGTGTTTGTATATATAGGCGCCATCTACGTTTAGTTCCGCGTCTTAAATACTAGACTATATGCAAAAAAGATCTTTATTATAACCGTATAAAGCTGATATGTATAACTGCCTATAGATGACACTCTAGTGTACCCGGGCGTAAGATGACAAAACTTTTTGGTCACTTATGTGTCTCCTGACGTTTGAGTGGTTAGATACATCAGAAAACTGTGCTTCCAACCGTTAAGATAACGTTGGTACGCTAACAAAACTACTATCACTGCTAATAGAGACAAAATAGTCATCGCTACTTGTCATTATAAAATAAATATAAATAAAATATTAAATATACAGAGTGTATACGACGGTATGACATTAAATGCAATTACGTATTGTATGTGACATTATAAAGCGAGACAAAAAAAAATCTACTAAATATCTTCAATAGTTTAGACACAGGACAAATTTTTTAATTTCTTTAATTCTAAATTAACACTATGTAAGTACGTCAAACGGTCACTGACTTAAGTCATAATCCACGTCGAAGGATAAACGTTGCCGTTCATTACAGTTCAGTGAACTTGTCATAATAAAATGGTGTATTACTTCGTTACTATTAAAATATTATTTATTTTGTTAGAAAATTTCAAATTTTTGTTTTTCGTCAAATTACTTTTGTGATTAATTAGAAATCATTATATGGGCTAGTAACACCTGCCTTTTCATTTAATGTCAAACCGTCGTATACACTCTGTATAAGTATCGGTATGTATAAAATAATAATACATTTTAATAATAAGACGTAACTTGCTGACTTTGACAAATATCCACCTGCCAGTTGTGTTTTATTATGGTAGGACAATATTACACTAAAATAATATAGAAATTGTTTAAAAACAATAACAGAATATAAACAAAAACTCAAAACAGAAATAGAATTATGTAGCGACGAATAAATTTGAACAGACATATCACCTTAGAGTATGAATAACTAGGTATAGAGCGCGTGTTCACAAGCGGGTGAGAACATGGCATCGTTCCGTCCGTAAGTGCTAGTAGTCGCACAACTACTAGCGGCGTGAGCGGCCATTGCGAGTTCTTGGCGGATATTTTACTTTAAAACTTGTAAAAATGGTTAAAATTGCAATAGAATCGTGTAAAAATGATACTCGGAAACACACCAAACAGAAAGTATAGCATCACATTTCACCGATAAGCCATCTTTTAATACTTTTAAGTAAAATATAAATCAATTAAATCACGCTTCGCGGGAGTGAAGGAGGCGTGAGGCGGGGGGCTACATGCGCCCCCCGCACTGCCCCGCACCGCCCCACTTTGATTGCGGACTCGGATAGTGATGTGCCGCGTACGGTGTAAGAGTCGATATAATATTTATATTTCGATAATATTATTTTTGTTAGTCAATATTTGTTATTGGTACAGTGAACAAAAATTTTGAATACACCGGCACGGCGTACTCTCTGCGTTTAAGATAATCTTTAGAAGTTCTAGTAAAAAAATAAATAGAAAAAGGGATCTGCGAATGATTTAGATTTGAGTATACTTTATATTATATTGTTTGTTTATGTAGACAGATTTTTATAATGTCGCACGAATGATTAAAGGAATCTTTTATCCCTAATACCATTTACATTTTACATTTAATCAATGTGTATCAGATATTCATGAGAAATATAAAATTTTAGGCCAAATGTTAAATTATTTCACGACTATTTAGCCTTCAGTTTTTTTTAGTGAAAACGGGTAAGAAGTAAGCATAAGGCTCGCCTGATGGACAGCGGTTCCTGTCGCCAACATTTTAATGACGCTGTAAATTTCTCCCTTCCTAAATTAAAAAAAATATATATTTAATATATTGTCTAATATTAACTAAATTATTTAAACCCTTTCACACTATTTAAATAAATATAATATTAGTATTGTAAAAGATGATTAAGTGATCTGTTCTCTTTCTTTTTAATTTTTATGTGTACCACGTGGATAATAGTGTGGGTTGTGCTTGCTAAAATTATAAATACAACTTCATTGTAATATTTGGCATGTAACAGTTTGTTCGTCCATAATAAATAAAATAAAGTTAAAATAATCTCTTAAATAAGTCTTTAACTAGTATTGCATTAATACAAAATGAGTTTACACCAAACAATTTAGGTAACTACTTACTTACTTACTTACGTACTTACTAGACACAACACAACACACATATACGCAAAGGTTCTCGGATAAAATAAAATTACATTTAATTGGTGAGACATTATTTATTTTTATTGTGTATCTAAATACTACAAAATTAGCAAAGTAGAATCAAATCAAATCAAATCAAATCAAATCATTTAATCAGTTTAAATAAAATAGAAATAGAATAAAATAATGATTGGCAATTACCGAACTACTGGTACATATTGGTACTCATCTTCATTGACGTAATTTGTGAATCTTCAAGCGAATTAGGTACATATCGCTCATTTGGAACGACAGTGACACAACTGCCAATTTGTAAAGTTTACACAACGCCATTATTAAGATTTTTTCGTAACACTAATGAAGATTCTATATATATCGTACAGCTAATGACTATCTCTTTTATTTTACTTTTGTACTTCGAACTTTAAGCTTGAAAATAGACTCACATTTTTTTTAATAATCAATCCATATCAAAGTGAAAAAAAAAATAAACATTTTAATACTTACACTTGCGTCGTTGTAACCCTAAAAAATGAAAGTTTGGGTAGTTATGACAGTCGTTGTCTTAACATAAAATGAAACAAATTTTGATAAATCAATACAATTAGCTTTATTCCAATTAAACATTATAATCACAGTAAGTGGCGACATAAAATTGGCAATTTAACAAGATACAATGTCGCAGGGCTTTATCCTAATAACACTTTAATATTATGAACTATTCAATAAGTACCTACTAAATAACAAAATAGGATACAAATGCTGTTTTTTTTATCAGAAATCGTTAGTTTAGAATTGTAAGCTGCTCTTAAACGTATTTCAGTAATATTTAAATTATTATCTAATCGAGTTTTACGCGTATTAATGGTTGCTTTTGATTTTACAGATATCCATTCAGCCTCATACGAATATTTTAGATCATAAGTCTCACTATTTTTAACAAATCGTATAGCTTTTATTTCAGATAATTTAATCTGGTTACCTTGCAGATCTTTGTTAACATTTAGTGTTATATCCTCAAACAACTTTTTTAAATCATAAAAATCGTCATAGTTCAATTCGTTAACTACAAAAGCATTTCTAGTTTTATTTGAGTCTCGTATAAGTTGAACATACTGGTAAGGAATGTAGATAGGACCAGACTTTTTTGCTCTTTTAATTGACTTTTCGATTAGTGAATGAGCATTGTCACCCTCGTTCTGTGTGTGGCCACGAATCAAGTAAACTGACGGACTCATAAACTGCATCAAAGTTCAGGATTACTTTGAAATGATTTTTTTTAATAAGTATGCAAACTTTTTAGATTAAATTATATAAATATGGAGAGACTGGCTCATAATCTTCAAAAAACCAAAATTTAAAAATAGAACTGCAGTAAAACAAATGAATATAGCCGGGAAAAAAAAATTTACTCGTAGTATCAGATTTGCGTGTTATTTAAAGCAAAGTTTTAAATTGATTCGCACTGATTTTTTATTCTTTTGTCAATTGAATTATTGTTACCAGCAGAATTGTTGGGTTAGTTTTTTAACTCATCGAGAGTTTTTGAACCATAATATGGATACTTCGTCCGAACAAGCGGCTCAAATTGTAGCACTGGTGCGGGAGGGCTTGGATCAACGAACTGTTATGAGCCTCAATAGAATTCGATTTTTAAAAAATAAAACTAAGAAATAGAGTTGATACAACCGTCTGGCTTGGATAATAGGATGAGACTGGTGGACGGGCTATGGTTATCTTATGCTTAGACTAAGAAATGCTGACTGTGCAAAAAGGAATGTAAGGTATGCAAGAAGGCGTACAATGGAAATCTATAACACCTCCCTGGGGTAGACTAAACATCGGGGTAAAATTTTCGATGTTTAGGAAGACAAGTATCGAGAAATTCACACATTTCTCCTAATACTAGGAGAAGGAAGATTTTCTATTTCAGAATTACTTTTGCGGATTTTTGTGGAAATGACAGGTTGAGGTTCGGTAACTTGATTTGAAGGTAAGTCAACTGAAGCTGGGCGAAGGAGAGTAGGGAGTTTAAAGGTAAGACGGTTGTACGATTTAACGTATATAAACAATTTAAAAATACAGAAAATAGAAATAATTGAAATAATAATAATGATTATAATTGAGTAATGAGCCTCGTATTTTATTATAGGATGTTGATTTAGGATTTCGTCTGTTTCATCAGATATAGATTTTAATTGTGATCTTGTGTCTAATGTAAAAACATCCAGGTCAATATTTTGTAATTTCAACGGCGGCTCATTACTTTTTAAATCTTTAAACTTAACTAAATTACAACAAGAGTCGTATAAAATGTTATCGGAGTGAACGACAGTAGTGTTAATCTTTATATTATTTAATTTAGGTATTAATCTGGTACTTTTACAATATGCGATACAGTTATTCGGGATACTTAAAATGCCTGTGCCAATAATACTTATATCGGTTATTTTCTTGCTAGGACATTCAATGTAAAGTTTATTACTACGGGATTGTACATAGATCCACTCGTTACTGTGAAGCGGTTTCCATAAGTCTATATGTCCGTGAAGAAAATCGGTTTGACACTGCACTGGTAAAACACTTATCATATTTGATAATAACTCACTTTCGCAACTCGGGTTCGCACTAGATTGGAACACGGTCATGACGTCACAGATGAGTACTCGCTTGAGCTTATCGCTGTGCATTCCTTGAGGGAGTCATATTCTGATTTATCTTTGGTCATTGCTAAATATCTGCTGCTGGGTATTATAAAACTAAAAGAGTTTGGGTACACACTGTTATGTGGAGTAGGTAATGCAATGTTGTGATATAAATTATATTCTTTAGTCGACACTAACGGTATCCTTAATACAAAAACAATCTTGTTGTTTAAACTATAGCAAACTACATTAGATGTGTTCATTAAACTATGAATATTACTTAACGCTAAGCTTACAGGCAACTTAAGATTTACAGGTAAGTATCTATAGTTATTGACAATCTCTTTATATAGCTGAACGGGTGATATTACGGCTGGGTGTAGGATGTTTTGACTACACGATAGTATGGCATTTGTTATGTCTTCTAATTGGAAAGATAAGGTGAGTAAAAATGCTTCCAAACTGTTCAGGATGGAATTAATATTTGTTTTTATATTTAACTCGTCTGAAATAGCGGTAATATTTTTTAATTTTAAGGAGAAATTGTCGATAGCTTGGTTAAGGCTGGCCTCATTAAGTTTTATGTTATGTAGTGTGTTATTAAACTTTGATAAAATAGTGGAAGTTATTAAAATGTTTTCTTTCATTAATGAGCCCAGTCTTTTTTCATTATCCTGAATATTTTGAATGGCGGTGTCGTATTTGACAGCGTCATTTTCATCTAGAGTACCGAATATAGTTTTGGACAAAGTGCCAATGCCACCTATCCATGCCCCTCGTTTGAACCTCTTGTTAATTAAAAGAGCGATAGCAGAATACTCGAAAACAATATCATGATACCTAACAGTTAATGGTTCCAATATATTGTGACAATCTAAATTATTTGAGGTCTCTACTTGGATTTGATTACATGATAAACGTATTGTACCTAAGACCGAATTTATGTTCTGTATGTGAGGTTCAATGTACGAGATATCGTATGGCGTTACTATGTCCAAATGGCTAATACGAATTTTGAGTTCGCCAATTAGGTCAAGTATATGCCGGAGCTCGCTTTGATTTGACGAAGAAATTCTGATTGACCTTGGGCCAGTATGCTGTAATAAAAGAAACATAGAAATGACTTTCCACAAAATAAGTAGGTGTTTACGTTACGTTTGTATAATGATTGTATATTTATTACTGTAAAACTTAAAATAATAATAGTTATAAAACAAAGTGTAAAATTAAAATGTATAGTACCTAAATTAACCTAAGATAATAGAAAAATAAAACGTTTTTAGACCTTTCAGGTCGTAGTAGGTATTTATTGAACGTCCACATGCTTAACTTCATCGAAGTGGTGTTTCACATGTCGTCGATTGATAAGTAGTGATAATGTATGGTTACCGTGTACCTTAACAACCTTGTATGGGCCTTTCCATACGGGTGATAAGGCTTTACGGAGTCTAAGATGGTTCTTTAATAAGACGTAATCGCCGACCTTGTAAGTCACGGGGCGAGTATGAGAGTCGTAGTACGTTTTAGAGTTAAGTTTAGATTTTTGTATATATTCTAGAGCTTTATCACGCGTATGTTTCATACGATGTTGTAACATTTTCACATACTCGGGGTAGGTAGTAGTAGAGCTATCGTTGTAGATGGAGTCAGGGATGTGAGGCTTGTGTCCGAACAGTAGTTCGTATGGTGAGTAATGCGTGGTAGTATGTACCGTTGTATTATATGTTAGCATAGCCGTATACACATATCGAGGCCAGTTATCTTGGTTGTCATTTATAAAAGGTCTTAAATATTCTTTCCAGGGCACCTTGTGTTTGCGGATGGTAAGGCGTGGACCATAACTGCTTAACCTTCAAAAATTCACAGGTCTTTTTAAACAGATCGGCTGTGAAATTTGTGCCTTGGTCGGTAAGTATGTGTTTTGGGATGCCAAACAGAGAAATAAAATTAAGGAGACATTCAAACGATTCTTCTGCCGTATTGCTACGAAGAGGGTAGGCTAAAGAGAATTTAGTTAGGTCATCTTGCATAGTTAAAATGAACCGAAGTTTAGCTGAGCCAGATTCAGGTAGGGGCCCAACTATATCAATAGATAATCTTTCGAAGGGGGATGTCGAGGAAGAAGTTATAACCATGGGTGCTCTGTTTATTTTGCGTAAGGCTTTGTTTGTTTGACACGATGAACATTTTTTAATATAATTTTCGATGTCGTTTCTCATATCTTTCCAGTAGAATCTTTCTTTGATACGACTCAACATTCTGATTGTTTCTAAGTGCCCTGCAATAGGGATGTCATGGTTTTCCTTAAGGATTTGCGGTATTTCACTACGCGCAGGATATATAATATTATTATGGTATATATGAATTTTTATGTTAGTGCCGTCAAATAGATAGCTAAACATATTATATATTTTCACAAAGGAGTGTTTATCAAACGGGTTTTTAAAATCAGATGCGCTGATTTCGTTTATCGTAGGATACGACATCATGACTTCGTCACGTGCATATTTAAGAGAATTTAATATATCAGGATAAGAATAGTCGTCAAAATGATGAACTTTTGTAAATAGAAAAAGGTATGTTTTATTTTCAACTAAAAGGGGCAAACATGTACATAAGGTTTTGAGGATTGATGTAGGTATTATAATTAATTGTTGCGTGGTTTTAAGTAAATTTTCGTTATGTTCGGTAATAGAGGTATTATGAGATTTTGTGTTTGATTTTAAGAATTTAGTATAAGTTGCTTCGTCTGGAGATAAGTTTTCAGGAGTTCGAGGGATTCCCGAAGGAGATTGTTGAGGAACAGGTAGGGTTTCGGGGTCCTGCCAGCTAGTGGAAGGTTGCGGTTCTGAATCCGCTCTAGCATGACGTGGCTCATTGTCGAAAGAACGCAGGTAATCCATTACCTCGTTTTCGATCTCAGGATTTATAAGGTCAGCATCAAGGCTGGATGGCGGCGATGCAAGAAGGCTTTGCAGGTCACTATTAATGTCATTAGGAGATCCCGAAGGTTGTGGTGTTTGTAGTGGAAGTTTGTCGTTAGAATTAAGGGTCGGTAAGGCTTCATTTTCAGGATGCACAGGATTTACTGGATATCTAGAAAGAGCGTCAGCGGCGGAGTTTAGTTTCCCTTTGCGGTAAACTATCTCATAGTCATACTCCTCCAGTTTCAATCGCCATCTTTGGAGTTTACTGCTGGGGTCTTTATGATTTAATAGCCATCTTAAAGGCCTATGGTCGGTGATAATAAGGAATTTATTTCCATAGAGGTAAGGACGGAATGTTTTACAACCATACAGTATGGCCAACAGCTCTTTCTCAGTAGTGCTGTAATTAGACTCACTTTTATTGAGCGTGCGTGAGGCGAAAGCTACAGGTTGGTCTTTACCAACGGGTCCTTGTGACAGAACAGCTCCCACGGCATAGTTTGAAGCATCGCAGGTAGAATAAAGGTTTTAGAGAAATCAGGATGAATGAGAAGAGGAGCTGAGGTTAATTTGTGTTTCATGGTATCGAAAGCGAGTTGCTGTTGGTTTTCCCATTTAAATGGAACATCCTTTTTGAGAAGGTGAGTAAGGGCTTTAGCAGTTTTAGAGAAGTCTGGTATAAATCGGCGGTAGTACGAAACAAGTCCGCGAAATGATTTAATGTCTTTAGGGGTTTTGGGAACTGGAAATTCGGCTACAGCTTTGACTTTTAAAGGATTGGGTTTGACGCCCTGTTCAGTAATAATGTGTCCGAGGTAACATACTTCACGTCGAAGGAATTCACATTTGTCGGGTTGTAATTTCAAATTAAAATCTTGGAGTCTTTGGAAAATTGCTGACAGGTTACAAATGCTAGATTTGAGGTCAAATCCATAACAAACTACATCATCCAGGTAAACAAAGCATCGAATGCCTTGTAGGCCTGATAGAACAGAGTTCATGAGCCTCTGAAAGGTGGAAGGGGCATTTTTAAGCCCAAACGGCATTCTTGAAAACTGAAAGTGCCCTTCAGGGACGGTGAATGCGGTTTTAGGTTTGTCAGCTTCATTTAATTCAATCTGGTGGAATCCTGATGCCAGATCTAAGGTTGAGAAGTACTTGCTGTTACCGAGCTGATCAAGGCTTTCTGTTATTTGAGGAATGGGATATGTGTCACCGATTGTGACATCGTTGAGTTTACGGTAATCGATCACCACTCGCCATTTCTGGACGTTAGAAGCATCAAGTTTTTTGGGAACCACCCATATAGGTGATGACCAGTGATCGGAGTAGGTAGATTGATTTTTGGTACTTGTATCATAAATGCACACAGAAAGAATAACATGGATAAGCCATTTTCCCGGAAAGTAATTCCGGTATTTCCGGATTCAATTAAATATTGTTAATGTTGGTAGTGATATTATTCCTACTCAATTCAAAATTTAAAGGAAGGTATCAAAACTAAATTAATTCATTATTTATCTGTTGAATAAAAAACAATCGAATTCTGATCGAAGCTTTAATTTTTATTTTTTTATTTTTAGCCTTTTATGGCTAGAACTTTTATAGATAGACATAAATTGTTGCACTTAAATTTAAATATTTTCATAGGGGTCATGGTAATTTGCATTAAGGGTAGAATAAATGACGGGGCCCCATAGAAGGCCAATGCTTGCTGGGGTCGTGAGACTGTTCTAAGGATGCACCACGACTCTGAAACGTAAAGGGCATACGAAGGAACAGGTTGATTTTAGTCAGATTTTAGGACCAAAAAAAAGGGGTAGAATAAAGAAAAAAGATAAAAATCAACATTGTTTATTGTTAAATATGTACATTTTACATTTATTCACATTTTTAATCTTCATCGATTACAATGTCAGCATCCTGGTAATCCTGATCTTTACAATTAAAATATATAACTATGAGTTTCTCTATATTTTCTATTTTCAACCTATTTCTTTTAACATCTAAAGTCCATTTATAAATGGAAAAAGACCGTTCTACATCTGACGATGTCAAAGGAGCAAATTTTAAAAAAGGTATTAAATTATGTGCTTCATTTTTTTCAATGGCCTCACTATATTCTCTAAGTGTGTCTAAATCTGGGTTTCGTTCCATAACACGTTCTATTTTATTTTTTATATTTTCTGAATTGCACTGATTTATAGCATCTCTGACGTTGTCAAATGCTAAAAGTGAATCTGTCAACGATAAATTATGCTTTTGCAATTCTTTTAAAGACAAATGAATTATAAAATAATTGTCTTTAATGTAATTTAAATCTTCTTTTAAATTTTCTTTTTCTATAATATTTTTTGCCTCTCGAATAGATACCGCATCAGAGCTGCTTAAACAAGATAATACTTCTTTTATTTTTTGACTGGCCTGTTGGTCTAGTGGTTAGTGACCCTGACTGCTAAACCGGAGGTCGTGGGTTCGATTCCCACCCAGGACAAATCTTTGTGTGATGAGCATGATTATTTGTTCTGTGTCTGGGTGTAATTTATCTATAATATGTATGTATGTACAAAAAAAAAAAAAAAAGTATATAAGTAGTATATCAGTTGTTTAGTACCCATAACACAAGCAAATATAATTGCTTAATTTGGGGCTAAATGGCGCTGTGTACATGTGGTAGAGTATTATTATTATTATTATTATTTTTTCAAAGTTTTGAGCGTAATAAAATGCTGCCTCTAACCAAGTGCCCCATCTTGTAACAACTGGTTGGGGAGGTAGCGGCAAATCTGGATATTTTTCTTTTAAAATTTTGACTCTACTTGGGGCTTTCAAAAATACCTTTTTAACATTTGCTATTAAAATGTTAACATCGTGATATTCTAACCTAATTTGCTCAGATACGCGATGAAGAGAGTGCGCCAAACATGTTACGTGCTTCATTTCAGGTAAGTATTGTTTTAAGTTTCGTCCTGCAGACAGCATATATGCAACGCTATCAGTGCAGAGGACAAGAATGTTACCTACCTTCGATTCAAAAGAATCTTCCCAAAAGTTTTCCAAACATTCTAATACAAATTGCGTGATTGTTTGTCCATTAACTACAGTTAGCATTTTACATGCTACCAAATAAGGTCTAGTCAAATTGCTAGGATGTAATGGTTTTATTAAAAAATGGACTATATAGCGACCTAAAAAGTCTGTCGTTTCATCTAATGATATCCATAGTTTCTCATTTTTATAATTTTGCCGAATCGAATTGATTTTATTCTTAAAAAACTTGTCCAAGTAAACTTTCCGTAACTGTGATTCATCTGGCAGAGTACGATTAGTACACGTACAACAACAGGTACTACACATATATTTTTTAAAGAAATCTTGAAAAGTAGTATTTTTCATCTGAGACCACGGAATATTGCATAAAATGAGAAATTTTATAAGATCGAAATAAAATTCCTCTTCGGGCCGCTTAAACTTTCCCTGGTGTACTGCTCCTTCGATATGTCTTTTAACGTTTCCTTTATTTATGGTTTTCAAATGGCTTTCACATTTTGAACAGTATATTGTACCACTAGCGTGATCGTAAAGTAGTTCGGGATGACCGGATATCCATTTTTCTACAGTTTCAGCCTTGACGTTTGCCATATCTGAACTTTGTTTTAGAGATGGAACCTCGTATATATCACCTAAAACAAAGACATGAAAAAATTACATTTTATTTAGTTTATTTAGCTTACTCCGTTTGTTTTATTTTTCGTGGATCAAATTTAGTCATTGAAATTTCACCCTCTTCCTGTCAACCGATTGATCTAAAATTTGGTATTCGCCTTTGATTCTGGTGACAATACAATTATGTATATTCAATATTATTGTCAATCCAAAATGGCTGCCGCTACAAGATGGCGGACAACTTATTTTTTTTTTCAATTCCATCAATATGGGTATCAAATGAAAGGGCTTGTTACGTAGAATATTTTGTAGAGAAGTAGATAAGGCCTATAGTAATTTATTTTACCAATACATTGCAAGAGGACACAGGGCATTCAAATTATATACGGATTCCAGTAAAATGTCGGTTAATAGTGGAGTTAGCTGAATTGCGACTACATTACTAGAATATCATAATTTTGTTTCGCACTAAGCTCACTGGTTCATACTCTATAAAAGATTTAACAATATTAAGACTCATGGTATGTTCAGCAGGTTAAGCGAACAAACACAATACTAAAAATATTCTTATAGTACATCCAAACATGCTTTATACTCCTTGTAACTAGTAAAATATTACTTACCAAAGCTTGGTTTAAATATGTAGATCCAATTCAATAGTGAAAAATCTGAGTCCGTATATTCGAGCCAAATCGTGGTTTAGAGCAGATTCCAGAAGT
The DNA here is from genome assembly GCA_963082885.1 of Parascotia fuliginaria. Classification (NCBI taxonomy): domain Eukaryota; kingdom Metazoa; phylum Arthropoda; class Insecta; order Lepidoptera; family Erebidae; genus Parascotia; species Parascotia fuliginaria. The sequence goes on from OY720189.1 coordinate 15,527,829, forward strand.
CAGTATGTACACAAGCCAGGGTCAAGTAACGTTTTCACAACACAGTAACAAACAAAGATGCGCACTCTACGAACCGCAGTAAACGAGTGAGCTACCTGGCATGTCGTCGGCGGGCGTACGCATTGTTCTGATAACCGGTTATTGTACCACCCATGATCCTTTGTTCTGATTGGTCGTTGGGTTTTGTCAAATCGTGACTGTGTGCCGTTAAAAAAAATTTGAAGAATAATAAAGAATAATATTGCTCATTTTATTACAATTCCTACCTTTTTTTGAGGATGGCAAATCATCAAATGACTCCTTCCACTCTGGCAGAATAAAATTCCTACATAAGTTCCGGTTTTTTTTAATAATCCACCAATTCCGGAGGAATGTCCATATTCATATATACGTTTCGGATCAATGACCCCATTTCAATCTACCTACTCCGATCACTGGTGATGACCAAGGGGAATCAGAAGGTTCAATAATATTTTGTTTTAGCATTTTATCAATTTGGTTTCGAACTTCAGTTTTATGAATTTCAGGAAACCTATAAGATTAAGTGTTTATGGGAACATTAGTTGTAGTTTTAATTTCGTGTTTGAGGGCATTTGTATGGGTAAGATTTTCTCCGGGAAGGTGAAATATATCAGAAAAGTCAGAACATAATTGTGTGAGAGCGTCCCTTTCTTCTTGGTTCAAGTGGGAGAGGCGTAGCTGCTTTAGAACTTCGTTTGTACGTCTGACGTTATCAATCGATACGTCGACATGATTTATCGAACTGGAAGCTTGTTCTACAAACTCTGAGAGGTCAATAGAATCGAGCTTGAGATTAAGATTGGATTTCAAGGTAATAGGTTCTTCAGAAGTATTCGCCACAGATATATTGATTCTATTATTATCTTTAACACGTACTAAACAGTTTGCAATTACTAGATCTTTTGAAATCTTTTGATCAAGAACTAAACCTTCCTTTATATCGGGATTAGAGACTGAACATTCGATAACTGTTTCCGTTCTAGGAGGAATTATATAGGCGGGATCATGGAAGTGCAATTTTAAGGATGATTCCGCAAAGTGGAGTGTGTTGTCGTTATAATTTATGTTGCAGCTATACGCGTTCAGCATATCGGATCCTATAATTCCATCATAAGGTAAGTTTATTATATCGATAACATGAAATCTGTGTGATATCGTGGATTTAGGAAGTTGTATTTTAAGTGCGAAGTGGCCTCGAGTAGGAACAGTATCTTCTTTTGAGTGGATGCCTTTCAATTGAATAATTTCTTTTACAAGTTTAGTATGTTTTTGTATACAGGAAATTTTTAATAAACATACAGCGGAACCTGAGTCAACTAACAAGGATAGTGGGGTGTCTGAAATGGAAGATTTAACTAGGACATGAGGTAATAAGGTTTTTGCAGGATTGTTCGTGATCTCAAACACGTTAGATTTAGGAGGTTTTGGCGCATCAACTCTATTAGGCCGTTGCGCGGATGTAGTGAGTTTTGGCAGATCAATGTTACGTTGCTGCACGGATACAGAGAATTTAGGCAGGCGATCTTGTAACGATGCCTGCGATGATTTAATTATACTCATAGATTGACTGCCATGTAGCGGAGTCATCTGGGATGTAGCAATTGGGTTAACGATGTCGGATTTTGTAACTTTAGGTCCCGTACGACATCGGGACGAGACGTTTACTCGTTTTTTGGATCGGCATCAACAGTATCGTGACCCTCTACATAGGCACTTGGATATTCATCATTATTGGTTTCCTGTACCTCGTCGGAAAGAAAATTGACGCGTTGTTGCGTCCTTGGATTCTGGTCGAAATTTTTGAAACGATTGTTATTATACTCGCGTTTGCGACATTGGTCTAAAGTATGACCTGGAGTTTTACAATATCTGCAAAAAGGAGTAGAGGTATTGCTATTATTATTATTGGGTCGATTAGGATTTGGGTTAAGGTTTTTGTCAGTTTGATTAGATTGGTTTGAGTTCGAGGATGGCTGATTCCGGCGTGTAAATTGATTATTTGACCTTTGATTATTTATTTGTTTAGACTGTTGATTGCCAGACGATCCTGGAAATTGTTTAGATAAAGATTGCTGTATCTTTTCTTCAGAAATTGCCATATTAATAGCTTCGTTTAGTGTTTTAATAGGCTTGCATCTGATAATGTTGGAAATACGAGGTGTAAGACCCATTTGAAAATGATGGAGGGCCAATTCCTCCATGGCTGCTGTTCGTCCTATCATCTCGCGGCTCTTATGGCCGTGTGAGATAGATATCTCTGTTGATAAATGTGAAAGACATGTTTCGATTTTTAGAGCATACTGACTGACATTTTCATTTAACTGTTGCTTACATTCTTGGAGCTCGGTTAAAAGATGGGCATAATGCTTTCTCTCGCTAAATTGGGTCTTAAGGAAATCTTTAAGTTGTTGCCAAGTGGTAAACTCTTTAATAGAGCAAGCAGTTTCTGCCTTGCCCTGTAATTGGCAAAGTATATATTTAAAGAGAATGTCCTTTTGGACATCTGAGGCTAGTTCATATGCATTGCTACAGTTAACTAAAAAGGAATTTAATTTTTCTCTGCAGCCGTCATACGGCTTAATAAATTTTAGTAGCGTAGAGAGTTCAATCTCTGGTTTGATAGCTACAATTTTCTTTTTTGACTTTGTTGTAGGTCCTGGAGGGGGAGGGCAGTGACCTTGGCCTTCCTCCTCGGTATCAGTTACAGTAAATTCAGGTTTATCGAACTTAGGGCTATGTGACCTATCAGTCATTGTGATTGCTTATAGTTTGACAAAATAATAATTATATAATTAATAAACGTTTACACGGTTTTGCAATGTAGTTGACAAAAAGGTAGTTAAAAATTATAACACAATAGTTTAAAATTAGATTTAGCAATGACCAAGTATATAAAGTCACTTACAGGAATGCAGACAGCGCGATAAAGATGATCATAGTACTTAGCTTCGGAGAACTCGACGGGATGCACTGTGCGTTGATAAGCCACGGGGCGTCGTGTCGTAGCGGAGATTATACCGGTCACAGCACGTAATTGTGCGCGACAGTGGGTATAATGTTGCAGGTTCAAGACCGGCTGCGGCACGGACTGTGCGCAGCAGTGGGTCTTTCACAATTCACGAACACTGGCGTCCAAAGGGGCCCGGGCCAAACTCGATGTAAGAGTTCGAAATGGAGTTGGCACTTACACACACGCAAACACACGCGTCGCGCGATTTTAGGTTTATGATAAAGAGACGTACCGGGGATTTCCTTTTTTTAAAAATCCCTTTACGCTGCCACCAAATGTTATGAGCCTCAATAGAATTCGATTTTTAAAAAATAAAACTAAGAAATAGAGTTGAGACAACCGTCTGGCTTGGATAATAGGATGAGACTGGTGGACGGGCTATGGTTATCTTATGCTTAGACTAAGAAATGCTGACTGTGCAAAAAGGTATGTAAGGTATGCAAGAAGGGGTACAATGGAAATCTATAACAGAATGATTGGTAGAAATTTAAATTAAACCAGTCTACGGTTATTAGAATATACAGAAGGTTTGTGGAGACAGGTTCTTACAGAAGGAGACGTGGTACAGGCAGGACTCGAGCAACCACCGGTCGTGATGACCGATTTATTGTTACATCTTCCCTGCGAAATGGTTTCCTCACGTCAGTTAACATCAAAACAGAGCTTAATGAAGTGCGTGGAGTAAATGTGAGTGCACGAACAATAAGTAGAAGGTTAAAGGAAGCGGATATCACCCCTTTTAGACCAGCAAATGCTCCAAAGTTGTCTGTAGCTCACAGACAAGCTCGCTTAAGATTTGCGCGTGATCACCTAAATTGGACAGAAGAGCAATGGGCCTCCGTATTGTTCACGGACGAGTGTAGGACATGTTTATATGGTGCAGATGGTCGCAGAAGAGTCTATCGTCGACGTGGGGAGCGATATGCTCAAAGTTGCATTGAGGAGCGTGTTCCTTTTGGAGGCGGTTCGTGTATGGTCTGGGGTGGCATATCGATGAACGGGCGAACAGAACTTGTGTTCATAGACATTATTCGTCAAAACGGTAATAGAGGGGGTTTGACTGCACATCGCTACATAACAGAGATCTTAGAAGATCACATGGTGCCTTACATGAGATTCATAGGCGAAAATTTTACTTTAATGCAGGATAATGCCCGGCCGCACGCTGCTGCACAAGTTCGACAATATTGCGAAGAGGTTGGGATACGTACAATGAATTGGCCAGCACGCAGCCCGGATCTTATTCCCATTGCGCATGTTTGGGACAATTTAAAAAGAGCTGTATATGCGAGAAATCCTGTGCCCACGACAGTGGCAGCACTAAGAACAGCACTTTCAGAAGAATGGGACAATATTCCGCAAGATCTTTTAATAACCCTAATAAAATCGTAACCAAATTCATACTTACTTTAAACTATTACTATAGATCAGGCAGGTACTCACTGAGTACAAAACCTGTAACATAAAATACAAATAAATTAAAAGTTAACCAAAAGAATACAAATAACTATAAATAAATAATATAAAATATTTAAAATAATAATAAAACGAATACATATCTAAGTTTAAAATAAATAAGTTATAAGGTATCACTTACCTCATTCAAAATTAAATTCAACCAATATTTCATTTTATTTCATTTTGCACCAATACACAGATGCCACATCCAGAGCTCACTACTCAGTGTTAGTATTCTAGTGGCATAATATTATTGAATAAAAATATGGTTCATTCGATGATGCGAACGATCGCTCAAACAGATTGTTTTAAACTTACCTACCCACTTTAAGATTTTTGTTGTTGTAATTACGTTTATGTTCATGTTCGGCTCATTTTTTATTTTTATTAATAAGTTATATTTAATTTTCTCTGTAAGTGAATTATGTTATAATTCTTTTGAGAAATAAAGTTTTTAAACCATAAAATCTATGCGGAACCGATTAGAATCTGTAATAAGGGCACGTGGAGGTAATACACCTTATTAAAACATAAATAAACCCTTGCATAAAGCTTGGTTCTATTGTTAAAACCATTTTTTTTATTAAACCAATTTTCCTTAAATTTCTGTTTTTCTTCAAAAAAGTCAAAGTCAAAGCATTTATTTCATTTTGATCATAAAGTATGATGCTTATGAAAAGTCAACATTACATTTTGTCAGCCAATTGACCTACAGCCAGTTCGCTGACGAGGTAGAGCTGTGAGAAGAACTGGCAAGAAACTCACGCCACTCTTTTCAATCGCCAGATAATTACAGTTATTTGAATGAGTTACAATTTAAACACTCAACGCAACCAAAGAACTATACAAAGTAATTATTACAAATTAACCAATTAATATAATACTAAGATTAAAGAAAGAAAAGAGAGGATTTCAATTATTTAGTGTCATCTAGTATGGTAATTTGACTACGTATTTTAATTAAACTGGTAAATGCACCTCCTGGTCACATTGCACGACAAGGTAATACTGGATTGAATATTAAATGTATGCCATGCCAAGATTGACCAGTCATCCCAAGTAGCACCCGTTCACGAGCATGACGCACGGGCCAGCCATCATCACCCTCGCCATATTAAAGGGAAGGTGATGACCCGGCCAATACGACACCACAAGCAATGACATTTTAGTGAGCATGACAATGCAAAGCATGGGTGGTAAAAGAACCCTAATAAAATGTATTATGCCTTACGAACTCATAATGATCATGATATGCATCTACTTCACATTAAACTTTTACTACAATAGTCAACATAATTACAATAATAGTCAATATAATTACTATAATAATAGTCTATTCTAATTACTATAATAATAATCAATATACTGAATGATAATAATAGTCAATATATGTACAATAATAAAAATATCAATATACTTGTGACGATGCTATTCTGCAAGCCCAGCATTCGTCCCTAAGCGGTACGTCGCCGTCGGGCCGACAAACGTGACTTCTCCTATTGCAATACCGCGCGTCTATCATTACCGAGTATTGTCGGTGCCTTTACTCTACCTAACTTCGGTGGGAACGGACATCTACTTATCATTACTAGTATTTTAACATTAACTGTAAAATTAACATACCTATGTATTCGAAATTCTAAAAATATATAATATCCATAAATATATCTACTAAATCATTGAAGAGCTCCTCGACATTGCTCCCACATATATATCTGGCGCAGTCGAAACTCGTCGTAGACTCAAGGACTCGTCGTGTGAAGTACCTAAAAATCAGGACATCACCTACGTGCACCGTCTGGACGAATTGTAAACCTGTTGAGGAAGCTGTTGCTGCTGAGATCGTGAAATCCGAACATTGAGGAAACGTCGCTCGCCAGCAATGATATTTATGTAAGTTGCACAAATACTGTTAATTGTGTGCTATATTTAACGTAGTCGAGGTACTATAATTATCCAAAATTTTTCATCCACGCAGTAATAGGGACAATAGTCCTAGTAGACGATTTCAACTACGCATCGAGCGAAGTGACGTCTATCGTAATTTAAATATGGAGTCAAATAGTAGTTCTCCGTTGGACACTACGCCAATAGATTTATCCGATAAGATTTATAAGTCGCTTAGGTTAGTTCCCGAATTTAATGGTAACCCAAATGTGTTAACCAGATTTTTAAATTTATGTGACGAACTTGTACTTACTTATGTTAGCCTAGATCCAGGACGTAAATTGTCTAATTTAGCTTTGATTAATGGAATATTAAATAAGATTACTGGGACTGCTGCACGTACTCTAGCTACGAACGGAATTCCTAGCGATTGGCAAGGTATTAGAACTAATAAATACCTTTTCAGATCATAGGGACGAATCTTCATTATATACGGACCTTTCTATTTTAGTTCAAGGTACAGATACTGTTCAACTTTATTACGAGAAAATTCAGCATTTACTGTGCACTATTGTCACTTATGTCGAATTACATGAACCCGTAAAAACTACTGTAGAAGCAAAGCGAACACTCTATAAAAATCTCGCATTGCAGACATTTATGAGAGGCTTAGAGGAACCTTTAGGTTCTAGAATAAGGTGTATGAGGCCCTCTACCCTTGAAAGCGCTCTTGAATTCGCTCAAGAGGAGTTAAACGTATTATATTTGCAAAAACGTAATAGATTATTACCACCCAAACAAAATCTTCATAATTTTTACGAAGCCGCACCTAGTACATCGCGTGCACAGCTAAATCGCTCAAACGGGCCATTTAATAATTATAACCCAACTGGCCAAGCTTATTATACAAAACCCCAATTTCGACCTTCCGTACAGCAATATCCACCACAGTTACAAATACAATCTACTCCATTTCAACAGAACAGACAAAATTTTTTAAAGCCCACAAAGACCCAGCAAATGTTTAGATCTTTCCCTAGCAATATATCTACAGGGTTTAAAATCCCGACTAATCAGTCTTATCAGAGTAATAAAGCCAAGCCTATGAGTGGTATTAGCCATCCCGTCGCGCGTACTCTTCCTCCTACTAATTACAATTATGGTAAACGTAATTTAGTACAAAATAATACACCACATATTAAAGAAACAAATTTTAATGAATTTCTGGAGGATAACTATTGTACCTATGATGGTTATAATGTGCAGAATACTGATGTTCCTGATTCGGAAGATCACATAAATTTATTCTCTTATCCTGACCTTCAATTAAAATTTTAATGAAAGTTTAGTAGAGTCAAATTTTCACCCGGATATAAAACAAAATTTCCCCGAATAGAATTAAATTTGCAAAGTAAACGTCATTTACCGTACATTCAAATAAATAACCCGCCACTTAAACTTTTAATCGATACAGGAGCAAATGAGTCCTTTATTAGCCCGGAAGCTTATGAAAAATTTTATTCCCATATTCCACTTAATTATGAACCATTTTTAGTTACGAATACACATGTGACCACACAAAACTATTACTCATTAACTGTTCCTTGCTTTGACGAGTTAAATGATCAAAAGCCAATAAAATTATTTTTATATAAATTCCATAATTTCTTTGATGGCTTGATAGGTTGTGAATTGTTGAAAAAATGGAATGCAAAAATCGACCTTAATGCATTTATATTAGATACTAAATTCAGTCAAATTCCAATTATACTTTATAATCCCGAGTGTGTGAATTCGTGTCATATTACTATACCTGCACAAACTACTCAATTAATTAAAGTTCCTACGAACATTGCCGAAGGTGACATTTATATTGAGGAACAGTCTATTTCCGGTTGCTATATTAGTGAATGTATATCATCCGCTAAAAACAATCAAACTTTCGTTCAAATTTCAAACCCAAAAAATGACCAAATTTTTACTATAAAACCTATTTGGGCACATTATTTCAATGAAGAAACAATACCAGTTACTTGTGTAACTGACACCTTGCATACCGACGATCGAACACGAGAAGTCTTATCACATTTGCGCATAGAACATTTAAATGCAGAGGAGTCAACTAATTTAATTAATCTCTGTAAGGAATATGCCGACGTATTTTACCTTGAAAATGAGCAACTTAGTTTTACTAATGAAATAAAACATCATATCAGAACTACAGATGATAGACCAGTTTACAGTAAAAGCTATAGATACCCTTACGTACATAGAGATGAAGTCCAAAACCAAATAAAATCAATGTTAAATCAAGGAATTATTCGACAATCTTCATCACCTTGGAATGCACCTATATGGATTGTACCAAAAAAAAGTGACGCATCTGGTAAAGTGAAGTGGCGCTTAGTCATTGACTTTCGTCAACTTAATGCTAAGACCATAAGTGATAAGTATCCTATACCGAACATTAATGATATTTTAGACAAGTTAGGAAGGTGTTTGTACTTTTCTACATTAGATTTAAAATCAGGCTTTTTACAAATTCAATTAAATCCATCCGATATACCAAAAACAGCATTTAGCGTAGAACAAGGTCATTTTGAGTATGTTCGAATGCCCATGGGTTTAAAAAACTCTCCAGCAACTTTTCAACGTGTTATGGACAATGTCCTGCGCGGATTGCCTAATTGTACCACGTACCAAGATGATATATTAGTGTATTCCACATCGCTTCAAGAACATATAATTAATTTGCGAGCCGTTTTTGAACGCCTGAGAAATTCAAATCTAAAAATTCAAATGGATAAAACTGAGTTTCTTAAACACGAAACGCCTTATCTCGGTCATATTATAACAACTGATGGTGTGAGGCCAAATCCTAATAAAATATCAGCAATTTTAAAATACCCAGTTCCCAAAACCCCAAAACAAATAAAATCATTTTTAGGACTATTAGGGTATTATAGACGATTTATACTAAATTTTGCAAGCATAACTAAACCTTTTACATCGTGTCTTAAGAAAGGTGCCAAAATTAATTTAACCCTCGAATATCTGAACTGTTTTGAGCATTGCAAAACTTTACTTACAAATGATCCCATTTTGACTTACCCAGATTTCAATAAAGAATTTATTTTAACTACAGATGCTTCGAATGTCGCATTGGGAGCTATACTCTCTCAGGGTACTATTGGTTCCGATAAACCCATAGCTTATGCATCTAGGACTTTAAATACCAGCGAGTGTAATTATTCTACCATTGAAAAAGAATTACTAGCAATAGTTTGGGCTACCAAATACTTCAGACCCTATCTTTTTGGTAGAGAATTTAAAATAATAACAGACCACAAACCTTTAATCTGGCTCATGAACCTTAAAGAACCAGGTTCTCGTCTTACAAGATGGAGATTAAAGCTGGCCGAGTACGATTACACAATTGTACATAAAAAAGGTAAAATGAACACTAATGTAGATGCTCTCTCGCGAATTCAAATTAACCAAAATGACACTCAATCTTTGTTTGTTAACCATTCTGATACATCGTCTACACTATCTGCTAAAACTATTAACCCTATATATTCAAATTCTTCTACGCTATCCGCCAGTACTATTCAACCAATAGAGTCATCATCATCACTTTCTGCCAAATCGGGTCCCTCACATCAAGTAGCCTCGCCGCATACTGAAACCGCACATACCAGTCGCGAAAACCCAGTTTTAGAAATTCCAATTTCAAACGATCCATTAAATAAATTTAAAAGACAATTAGTTATAAATATAATAAGTAGTATTCCTAGAACTAGACCAACAGTGACTGAACCCTTTCAGTCATTTCAGAAAACATCTGTAGACATTAATGAGAACGAATTAGAAAGAAATATAATAAATATAATAAAATCTCACGTTGATCCAAAAATCCAAACCGCCGTGCTGATAAAACCTGTCGAAAAAATGTTAAACATAGTCTCCATATTACAGCGAACTTTCGAAAGTTCATCTATGAAATTAGTTTTAGTTAAAAATGAAATAATTAACGTCCATAATCAATCAGAACAATTGGATACAATAAAAAAATACCATGAAGGTAAGACAAACCACCGTGGTATTACAGAAACTTATCTTTCATTATCTCAACGTTACTTTTGGCCAAAAATGAAAGCGGATATAACAAAATTTATTAATGAATGCAGTATATGTAGGTGTGCTAAATATGATCGGAACCCACCACGTCAGCAATTTAATATTGTACCTCCACCAACGAAGCCGTTTGAACTAGCGCACGCTGACGTTTTAACCATAGAACAGGACAAATACTTGACTATTATAGATGCATTTTCTAAGTACGCTCAAGCTTATCTATTACCTGATTGTACATCACCCAGTATGTTAAAAGGTTTATTAAATTACAGTACTCATCACGGTTTCCCATTAAATTTAAAGACAGATCAAGGTACCGAATTTAACAATCAAGTAATGTCAGAATTTTTACGTCTACATAATGTAAAACACCATATGACAAGTGCATACGCACCGAACGAAAACGGTATAATTGAACGTTTCCACAGTACACTCTTAGAACACTTACGACTTTTTAAAGTACAGTACAAAAACGAATCTAGCCGAAAATTTATGCCATACGCGTTAATTGCTTATAATAGTTCCATTCACAGTTTAACTAAATGTAGACCCTTTGATGTAATTTCTGGCCATTTTGATCCTAGAAACCCGATAGACTTAAATATGACGGACAGATATATGCAAACTTACATTCAGGAACATCGTGGTCGAATGGAAACAGTCTACAAAATTATTCATGACGTCGCATTATCCACTCGTGAAGATATAATGACGCGACGTAATGCTGATAGAGAGCCCGTTTTAAATTGCGAACAAGATCAGGTGATTCACATACGAAACCCAACGGCAAGTAGACAAAAAGTAGCACCCCGTTTTGTTCAGGATAAAGTAGTTCAGAATTTACCCATCCACATATATACCGCTAAAAGTCGCGGCCCGGTAGCCAAATCACGTTTGAAAAGACCCCCGAAAAAATGATCTTTATCATTGTTTCAGGTACATATTCATGCTGCCAACCCTACTAGTTTATGCTCGAGACATTCGCCTCGATAGTTTAGATAACGGACCCGGTATATTACCATTCAATCTCGGTGCTACCAAAATTATATCTCATTTTCATGTGTTTTTGCAAGACATAAACCTTGAACAAATCGAGTCACAAGTAAACGCCATAAAAGTAGAACTTGCTGATGCCACATATAAACTATCACATAGCGATAACGTTCTCTTTAAATATCAAACTCAGCACTTATATACAAAATTAGATAAAGTTTTATTGCAATTAGATACGTTTAAGCCCTCTCGCTTTAAAAGAGGTTTGATAAATCCATTAGGTACAATAATTAAAAGTATTTCTGGTAATTTGGACAATGAAGATGCTCTAAGATTTGAAAACGCATTGCGTACTTTAAATAAAAATGACCAAATTTTGACACAATCTTATAACAAGCATATAACGTTATATAAAGAAATGACGATACAGCAGAATCAGGTCCTCCGTAATATTTCATTAAATCAGGTAAAAATTCAAAAAGCTCTTTCTTATGTCATGAATATGACTAATAGTGAAAATGAGCGAATAACCCGTTACGCTCATCTTGTGCAGCTTTTCGCAATATTAACCGAAAATGTACAAGAACTTCTGAGCGAAATTATTAGAATAGAAAACATATTAGCTTTTAGTAAAAGTAAATCTGTTCATCATTCCATACTTACTGTTAAAGACCTAAAAAATATACTATCTAAATTAAACCTTTTTTATACAAATGATCAAATAATTGAAATAGATATAAGAAATTACTACGAAATTATTAGCTTAGCATCGTATTTTACTGAATCGTCAGTTGTTGTAGTTATAAAGTTTCCCATTACACTTAGTACTGACTACCAGTTATATGAGTTATGCCCAGTCCCGAATAAAAATAACGTAATTATAGTACCTACTGCACCTTATATAGCATCCAATTCCCAGGAATTTGTGTATATAGAGGCAGAATGTCCGAAGGTCAACTCTTGGCACATATGCGAGCAGAAGATTGTCCATCAGATCACATCAAGACCAGATTGTATTCAGAAACTTTTACAATCTCAGGAGATAGATGAAACGTGCAAAACCACGCCTATCTCTCTGACTAAGGAAGCTCTGATCGAGTTAGATAGCTACCATTACATTATTTCATTTCCTAAAAGCACAAAGGTTCAATTATCCTGCGATAAGGAGCGATACGAGATGTTACAAGGCAGTTTTTTGGTCAACGTCCCCCAAGGTTGCAAGATTAAGTCACCAGAATTGAGTATAATAAATATAGATAACAAATTGGCTGGAAAACCACTAGAACTTATGGCTCTACCACATTATGAAATACAGACAAAGACACAAAGTTTCAGTTTGAAGACTACTGACTTAAGCACTCTTCGAAAAATTCAAAATCAGATCGTCGCGCAAGATGAAATTCATGTCGAATCACCGGATACTTTCGGAGTCTTTCACACCACTATTCCATTTTATTTAGTACTACTATTAGGTGCATGTGCACTAAGCGTCATGTATCTTATACGTCGTCGCCGTCGAGTTGGGAGAATGCATATTACAACTCAGACTAGTAATACCGAACTAACGACAGAAGAAAGAAGAGCCGCAACTTTTGGCGTCCAGGTCACCAAATAGTTGCTCATCTAACAGGGGAGATGTGACGATGCTATTCTGCAAGCCCAGCATTCGTCCCTAAGCGGTACGTCGCCGTCGGGCCGACAAACGTGACTTCTCCTATTGCAATACCGCGCGTCTATCATTACCGAGTATTGTCGGTGCCTTTACTCTACCTAACTTCGGTGGGAACGGACATCTAGAAAAGAAAAGAAACATCTACTTATCATTACTAGTATTTTAACATTAACTGTAAAATTAACATACCTATGTATTCGAAATTCTAAAAATATATAATATCCATAAATATATCTACTAAATCATTGAAGAGCTCCTCGACATTGCTCCCACATATATATCTTACTTAATGATAATAACAATCAATATAGCATTAATCTTGCATTAAACGAGCAACTATACCCATGCTGCTTTATCATTTAAATAATCATTAATAGTATAATAACCCTTTTGGATAAGGCGGTTTTTAACAGATTGTTTGAATTTTTGTAGGGGTAGATTCATAATGTCAATGGGTAATTTGTTATAGAAACGTACACCTAGACCCGCAAATGAGTTGTTTACTTTATGTAGGCGATAATATGTACCAACTAATTTATGTTTACCTCGAGTATTCACAGAATGCATGTCGCAGTTTCTGGAATACAAGTTTATATTTTTCTTGATAAACATAATATTGGCGAAGATATACTGAGACGCCACCGTCAAAATACCTATTTCTTTAAAAATCTCTCTTAGTGAAACCCTAGGGCCCAAATTGTAAATAGATCGCACTGCTCGTTTTTGAATTATAAAAATTGACTCAATATCCGCAGACTTGCCCCAGAGCAGTATACCGTATTACATCACGCTATGGAAATAGCTGAAATAGACAAGTCTAGCTGTTTCTATGTCGGTAAACTGTCTTACCTTTCTTATCGCAAAGTCTTAAGGTCCTTTCCAGTACACAAACTTAAACTTAAGGATATGACCCTACGCTGTTTTAAAGTTCACGAACCAATCTAGAGGTTTCAATTTTAATCTGTAGCCCTAACCCTAGGGCCCAAATTGTAAATAGATCGCATTGCTCGTTTTTGAATTATAAAAATTGACTCAATATCCGCAGACTTGCCCCAGAGCAGTATACCGTATGACATCACGCTATGGAAATAGCTGAAATAGACAAGTCTAGCTGTTTCTATGTCGGTAAACAGTACACAAACTTAAACTTAAGGATATGACCCTCCGCTGTTTTAAAGTTCACGAACCAATCTAGAGGTTTCAATTTTAATCTGTATAGAAAGTTTGCATACTTGGTTAAAATATTTATTTCAAAGTCGTCTATTACTTTGATGCAGCTTATGAGTCCGTCAGTGTATTTATGGGTAATAGTTTTTATTGGAAGAGTTTCAACGGCGTAGTAATACATGCCAACCAGGAATCTAGAAGAGTAAAATATAAAAATTAATCAAAGAAATATTTTGATATTTTATTTTTTTATAAAAATAATGCCAGTAAACTTACCTGTTTTTCTGCTGACCACAGCAGTTGTCAGAGTAGAATATTATATTGCTATTTGGATGACGTTCGGCAGTCTCTTTCAAAAATTTAAATACACAAGAACCAATTTCTACCGCTCCTCTATTGCCAAGTCCCTCGTGCCAGAAATAGCAATTAGTAATGTTATCTTTTATATTTGTAATCTGTTAAAATAGTTAAAATATTAGGATTTATACATAATATATAGGTAGATACACACTGTACAAATAGAATAGGGAAAATACTAACCGTAAAATTCAAACAATTCAATTTTGATTTGTAGAAAAACGCTGAACTATTCCCAATAGGTACAGGCATAACTGCCTGTAAATCGTATATTGCAACGACAGTTTCTTCATCTTCTTTAACCAACTGCATATCCTTCGCTTTTTCGTGCCTACTTAAATCTTTCTGCTTTAGGTGCTCTTCATAAGGTTTTTATAAATCGAGTTGGTCTTCTCAAATGGCATTTTTGTAAAACTCGCAGAGATCACATTGATCTTTTTTGGGCGCGCAAAAAGATAAATTAAATTCAGTGTTGAAGATTCGGTAGTACATATCAAAACTTGCTGATGGCATTGTGCCTCTAATAGATATATAATTTCGATGCAACTCTTTAACAGTTAGACCGCCATCAATAAATTCACGAGTAGTGTTAGCTCGAGTATAGTGACTCTCAATTCTAGGAACGGAGTTAATGTGATCACGAACCGATTGTATGATTTCCGGGTTTGTTTGATTATGATGCCCGTGTTTGCCACGCTTATCGTCGGGGTTCACACCTGTACTACAGCTATTTCTACCTTCAATAACGGTTCGCAATGTTCTCTCGGATATTCCCAAAGTATTGATAAAACAAAATTTACACGTCCGCTTACTTTCGCCATTCACCGTGAAATGAAAAACACAATTTTGTTTCCTAGTTTTGGTAGCTCCTTCTTTAACTCGACGGTAAGGAACTTTTAATGTTGTTAAGCAGGAGTTTAAAAAATCACGCTGCCTTTGCAGCATTTCCAAGCCCCAATAACAATCAAATATTTCCTGTCTTTGTTCTTCCGTTATTTTATTACGACATTTGAGTCTACATTTTTCTGTACATGGTAATTTAATAGATTTTTCTGCAACAGTTTTGCCAGTTCTAGATATATATTGTTTTCCAGAGTTACGTTGTCGTGATTCATTCCGAACTCTCTTCTTTCCTTTCTTGGTTACAGTAGTCTCAGAAGGTAGCGCTAAATCTTGGCTGGCATCCATTAAATTGGAATTTCTGACCGAATTATGAGTAGTCAATGTTGAACTAGAAGTAGAATCAGACGAACTGGACGATGAAGTAGAACATGACGAGCTCGTCGATGAGCTAGATGATGTTGAATTTATACGGCCACGTTGTAAAGATTGCTCTAGTTTATATTCATCACCACTATCATCTGCAGAAAAGTCTCTAGTTTCACCTCCACTACCATTTTCGTCGTTTGCTAGGATTGATGGCGAATCTGTTTTATTTGGGGAAGGTATATTATAATATTTTCCGTCACAGTCGATGCTGTTTTTTCTGCAGTAAATATCTCTAAAATTTAGGAAAGAAACATTAAAACTCGACTTTGTGCAAAAACATAAAACTAGCTGTTGCCCGCGACTTCGTTCGCGTGAAAAATCAGATGGGTGCCTCTATGATAATATTGCCTGCCTGATTTTACGGCAATCGTACATTGTATCAGTAATAAATATCAGTATTATCCGTCTCTATGGCGCATCCAGTTTAAACCCGCTACCGCTAAAACTGACAAACCACTTTCACACAAACTTGAGATTCTTATTTGCCCACTTACTAAGGGTAGTTTCTGAATATTAAAAAAAGAGTATTTTCTAGTAATTTGGTAATCCTACAATAAAAACTATAGAAGTTTCATGCAAACTTTGTCACCCCTTTATACCCCCTTAGGGGATGGATTTCGCGAAATCCCGTCTAAGTGAGCACCTATATCCTAATAGAAACGACCATGCAAAGTTTGAGATTCCTAGCACTTGTTGTTTCTGAGATTTCGTGATGAGTGAGTGAGTGACCTTTTGCTTTTATGTATATATTTAGATAGCTTTTGCCCGCGGCTTCGCTCGCGTGAATATCTTTTTTCCAATAGACATTTTTATATTGTTTAAATACTGTTTTTCATACTATTTTTAATCTCCCATTCATACAAACCCTCTTTCACCCACCTAAAGATATCTCTCGTAAAAACAATACACAATGGCAAATTTTCACTTCAATAACTTTCCCCTTCCCCTCCGATCTCCCCTCGAAAAGGGGCCCTTTTTCTCACCTTACTTCCCCGTCACTTCCCCTAACTTCCCCCTAACTTCCCCCTCGCTTACCCTAACTTCCCTCTCACTTTCCCGTCACTTCCCCCTCACTTTCCGTCACTTCTCCGTCACCCTCACTTTCCTCTCTCTTTACTCTCACTTTCCTATCAAATTCCCCTCACTTTCCCCTCACTTCTCCCTGGCTTTTCCCTGACTTCCCCCTGACTTCCCCCTGACTTATCCCTGACTTTCCCCTCACTTCTCCCGCACTTTCCCCACACTTCCTCTTCACTTCCCCGTCACTTTCCTCCCACTTCCCCATCACTTCCCTCTCACTTTCCCCTCTTTTTCTCCTTCCCCTCAATACCTCCTTTCCCTCTCTCCTTTTAATCCCTCCCCTCCCTTCCCCCTCCCTGCAAATTTCAATTCGCCTGCTTCAAAAGCAAAAGATCATTGCATAGAATATTTCATCCCTTATTTTACCCCTCTAAATCCACCCCTGTTAAAATGAAATTATAAGGATATTTTTTTTTAAATAGAAGTATTACAAAACAAAATTTCAAAATTATAAGTTAAAAAATGAAGAAGTTTCATACAATCGTTTTCATCCCTTTTCACACACTTAGGAATTAAATTTTAAAAAACCCTTTCTTAGTACACCTCTAGAAATTAAGACAAACACACCCTCCAAATTTCAAGTCACTACGACCAGCGGTTTAGGCTGTGCGTTGTCTGTTAGTCAGTCAGTCAGTCAGGACAAAGCCTTATATAATATGTATGGGTGTATGGATGTATGGATTAGACGTATAGCAATCGGGGATCAAAGCAAACAGGCTGCTAGGAGTGCTAACACGTGATAGAGCCACATACAGCTGACCGTGCGAAAAATAGCTAATACTTAGATCCACACCCACAACTTTTAGTTGTGTCTGACCTTGGGCTGTATTAATTGTCATCGCGAAACATAGGCTCACTGGAAACTGGACTCATTTAAAACTAAACGGAAGATTGTTTAGAATGAGAGGAATCCGAGAAATAAAAACACTATCAGCTATTCCGTAACCTGTTAAGTCTCTGTTTCTATCAGGTTTCGTAGTAAATTAACAAATTTAATGTTCGACGTGATTCTTTAAATTGCCATAACTTTTTTATTTATGAACCGATTGACATGAAACAAAGACTAAATGTTAAGAGAAGCTTACCTCAATGTATTAGTGAAAACCATATATAAATCGGATAAGCCGTTTCTGAGATTGGCGTGAACAAACGCACAGACAAACTGACAAACAGACAAACAGACAAAAATTGTAACAATCATTGTTTTAGGTTCTATTTGCGTTGATAAAGGTCCCAATAATATTTTTTCTCATATATCTTTCATTTACAGACAGCGATCGGTTACATTTTTATTATATGTATAGATTTACACTAGCAGAATTGACGCTATTGGAAGATGATTGGCCCTCAATACTACCAGAATTCAAACATTCTTGTTTACAAAGTTTGACTAACATTCGTACTCGGCTTCCCATTTTAGTGGCTGAAATTGTGTAACAAATAATATTAATATTTGTGAGTTATATTTGATATCAAATTATTGTAATAAGTCATAATTGTTATAACTAGTTCTCATTTCAGAATAATACTGGCTTAATTACATTTACGTCTAAAAAAATTACTTAACGTTTAGAGGAATAACTGCGCATTTGTATGATACGTCATTGTAGCCACAAAACAATTTACAAACTACTAAACGTTTGGTGAAACAACGGCGCATTTGAATGATACGTCATTGTAACCATAAAACTGTTTTAAATATTACTAAACGTTTGGTGAAACAACGGCGCAATTGTATGATACGTCATTGTAGCTACAAAACATTTTTTATGCAAGTTTAAAAGTGTAATAAAGTACAATTGCGTCTTTGTAGCTCCTATATTTAATTTTAAAATATGTCATATTTACCTTAGAGGCGATGTAGCTCCCGGACACGTGCACACTACAAGGGGCGCCCCGCGCAACTGAATTACTGAATGTTTGGCCGTTGTCGCCCGGAATTCGCGCGCGAAAATGCAATATTTCAACAACGTCTTTTCGTTCTCTAACGGGCTTTTTTTGAACTTACAAACATGACGTTTTCACTTCTAACGTAGATTATTATTGTGATCGTTCAAATTCAAATTCAAATTCAAATTCAAATATTTATTTGCAAGCTAAGTGTACAGTAAAGGTCTTATGTATAATATTAGAACATGACTTAGCGCCCTTTTCAGGCGTCGCAAAGCAGGGTCTTAAATCTAGATAGCTTATCTAATACTAATACAAACATTAATACAAAATTAATACATATTTTATAAAAGCAGATCGTCTCATTAATTTTATATTTCTAATAATTTAATATTTATTTTATTTGTTTATTGTAATTATGGTTTATATTCAAAATATTCTTTTACTGAGTAAAAGCATTTTTCTACTAAGAATGTTTTAAGCTTCTTGTTAAATAGTATTAATCTTTGTTCTTTTTTTATTTCTTCTGGTAGTTTATTGTATATTTTGACTGCCATGTAATATGGACTTTCATTTAGCATTTTTATTCTGGAGTGTGGTAAGTGTAAATTATCTTTATGGCGAGTATTAACACTATGTATGTCTCTTTTTTTTGTAAAGTTATCTATATTTTTAAATACAAATATACTGATGTCATAAATATAAATAGAGGCGAGAGTTAACAATTTGTATTTAATAAAAAGAGGTCTGCAACTATATTCGTTGTCTACGTGAGCTATTATTCTAACACATTTTTTCTGTAATAAAAATAAGTCATGACTAGTTACTAGTTACGCGTTGTGGTGTAATTAAGTCGATTTCGCAATTGTGTCACTGTCGCTCCAAATGAGCGATATATTATATTATTATTTTTATAAATCCTAATTACTACACATAGGTACATACTGTAGGTATACATTCAAACTTAAAAATGAAAAAATATATTCACATCCAAAAACATTTACATACTTAACAACAATAGGTATTGAACAGCCGTATTTTGTCGACAAAAGCGCTTGCGGCGCACATTGCCCATCCCTATTTGTCACTTAAGTAACTATAGTTCACTTGCCTACGCTGCGTATTGGGCGACCGGTGCAATGTTAGCGCTCTATACCTAGTTATTTATACTCTAAGCATATCACATACCGGGTAACAGAATAAAATATATATATACGGTCGAATTGAGAAACCTTTTCCTTTCTTTGAAGTCAGTTAAAAATAAATAATAACAAATCTCAAAAAAAAAAAAAAGCATAGGTTTACTTTCCAAAACATAATACTTTGACAATAAATTATCTGTGACATTTCACAGTTTCTAAACGATTTTATATTAAATAGAAATGACAGATTTGACATTTTGTAAAACTTTTGAGAACTAAATAGGGTACTAGGTTACAAGATTATTAATTAAAGTGAGACTAAAGTAAAGAAGGTATATAAGTAATCACAATTTATATATTACCTGGCAATGTTGTGGAAAAGACTAGAGGACCTATTTCTTCGCCGCGGCTCGTTTGGGTTTTGTACCGGTTGTTTTGACAGCCGGTTTAGGAGCTTCAACATATTCGATCTTGCTCAAATCACTAAGACAGGTCACTTGATGCCGTTTACCATCTGGGCGAAGCACGTAGATGCAACCCTCTCTAGTCCAGCACTTTGTAACACCGAATTTCTCTCGGGCCGCTACAAATGCCTTGTGGCGCGAGCGGGTTAGGAACTCTGAGACAGTAACGCCCGTACCTTTTAACTTGGTTTTTGAGAACCAAATACTGTCTCGTACTGTGACATTTTGAAATTTTACGAGAATGGGTCGCGGATTTTGAGCAAAACTGCCGACCCATTCGATGACAGCGACGGATATCCACAGGCGTAAAGCAATCTACCTGCACTTTATGCTTTATGACCTCTGCAACCACCTGAGCAGTATCTTCTGTTTTCTCCTCTGCTACACCGTGAAGTAACAAGATCTTGCGTCTGCTTCGCATCTCAATAGTGTCAACATCCCAATAACATAAGTTATTAGAACATGGTTTATTAAAATAAACCTGACACAAATGACAGTGTAATATTATTCCTACTTACAATAAGGGCATTTCTAGCACAGTAGCGTGCACTCCCTAGAGGCATAAAAGCACTGCCTACCCTAATAAATTCATCATAATTTTATCTAACTAGCAATATGCATAATGTATTATATTAAAAGAGATAGATTACCATTATTTTATACTCAGCAATATGTATATTTTTACGCGTAATGATTTACTCTTTCAATTTAATCAACACAATATTACTTTACATCTATCTATGATACAACAGCGCCATGGTCGTGCGCGCGGAATAATCAGAAAACAGCAATGCCTAAAAAAACACACATGCAAGCTTCTTATGCTATATATACACGCACGCACACAGACGCACGCGGTTGATTTTCTTCGCGGCTAAAGCACTGCTTAATTCGAATGAGAGTAGAACGACACGCCAATAGAAAGCGTCAATTTTGAATTAAATTGAATTAACCAATGACGACGCATTTCATGAGTTCTCATTGGTGGATTTGTAGTTTGAGTATTATCCTATTAAATTAAATATGTAGGGTTAGTTGTCTCACAATGAACCACGTAAAATTTGAAAGCTCATAGCGCCACTGTTTATACCTTGAAATAATTCAAATTTTGTATATAGTTAGAGAATTTATCTAGGTTTAAATGTGCATCAATGGATTTTCAAATTCTCTTATACCTATAGAGTTTGAAAAAAATATTTAAAAAATTAGATTTGGTTCAATGTGTACACCAAGGTGTGCACATTGAACCGGGGTAATTTTTATTGAACCACCCAGTTTAGTTCATCTTAAGCAATACTATTTATTACAATTGTTAGTAGAATAATAAAAAATCAGTTTCTTAAGTAATCAGTCTTTATTTTTTAAAGAACAACGCTTATTAATACAATATTCGTCTCGAATTTTACGTAAGCCTCATACTTAGCATAAACTGGTTTATAAACTCACTAACTTTTGTTTGGTAAGCTAACAACAAAAAGTTAAAAATGTAGTTATAAATAATCAATAAGTCTACCAAGTAACAAAACAAACAGATAAATCTTCTAAAATAGAAAAATAAAAATAAAATCTTAAACAGACGTTATTAGTCAATTAATCAACAAAAGAGAAAAGAGATTATGATCAATGCTGCCCATCATAGTAACTTAACGCAAATTTATAACAGGTGCAACGTGTATCGGGAAGCTAAAAATAGAGTTTCTACTCCCAGTACCATTAATTTTTGGCGGCGGTAAAATCATTTTAATTTCTTTCAAATTTACACTTGCCAAATCAGGTTCCAAAGGCATCCGGAATTTCATGTTTTCTTTGTTTAGTCGACGCATGAATGAAACTCCATAGTTATCTCCATATTCCTCTTCAATAACCTTTGCGATATAGTAGATTTTAATATTTTTTGCATTAAAAATTACTAAAACATAATCATTAACAACTGGTCTTCGGATCAATTTCTCAAAATTTCCTCTTATTATAGGCACCTCTTCATCATCTTCAGACTCTCCCATCTCACTTAATTCAGTCTCACTAAGCTCTGGAATTCCTTCAAGTTCTTCTTCGGAGCTAGATTCATCTCTATTAATCTTCTTATATTTCTTATTCTCTTTTGCTTTTTTAGGAACATATTTCTTTCTCATTTGTTTTTTGTCTAGAAGCACAGCACGTTTAATTGTAGTAACTTTTACTTTTTCCAGACGTTTCTTTTTATCTTCCATAATTTGTTGCTTTTCTGGTGTGTCCGTTACAATCCTACTTTTTCCTTTCTTCCTAGGCTGCCTATTACCGTCCGTGTCCGTGGACTAGCTTTGAGTGGTGGCATAAATTGCTTGGGTGAGATTAAAGAAAAATTCTGCGATGGTCTTGCCTCCGGTGAGTTTTGAACAATCTGGAAATATGGCTTCAAAGTTGTGATCGTATGTTTATTGGAAAAATCATCCACTGTTAGGTTTTGAGTGTCTATCAATGATGGCTTCAGAGTGGTGGTCGAAGATCTATCTAAAGATTGACCCATCGCCAGGTTTTCAGTATCTAACAATGATGGACTCATTGGTTCGTCTTCACAAAATGTGTCGTCAGATTTTAAAGATTGGACATCATCATGTTGAGGATCTAAACGTGGAGCTACGTCTGGATTTTGAGGTTCATGCTGCGGTCTGTCTGTCACGTCTGATGGCAAATAATCAATGTCAGAAAATACGTCCGGGTCGAAGGGAAATATGCCGCACTTTTTGAAAGCTGCTGATATATTTACCGGCGTCATTGCTCTAGCATAGGCTACTCCTACGCATTCCGCCACGTTATATATAGTCATAGATCGACCTGGATGCCTCATCATCCATGAGTCAATTGCACTGTTGTAGTAGACTTTAAATGGGCCATTTAGGCCA
This sequence comes from Parascotia fuliginaria, assembly GCA_963082885.1. Lineage (NCBI taxonomy): Eukaryota > Metazoa > Arthropoda > Insecta > Lepidoptera > Erebidae > Parascotia > Parascotia fuliginaria. Next base: position 15,551,258 of record OY720189.1, read on the forward strand.
ACATCTAGCGGCTGCATTTTAGCTGTAGTGTGAGGGTGCAATGTAAGAATAGTCACTCCTGATCTTTTTGCTATATCCAAAGCTTCTATGGACAGGTGTGATTCATGATTGTCTAAAACCAATAGCGCTGGGTTTTCTGGGCTAGCAGCGGTGTGCTTGATGAAGTGTTTTATTACTTCGAAAAATAAATCAGATGTCATCCATACAGAAGGATGCGCTAAACCTAGAGAACCCGGTGGAGCTCCTGTCAACATCACATCCTTGTAATTCTTTTAATAATAATAATAATAATAATAATTTATTTGTTGGGAACACAAATGCTGGTGGCAGAGCTTGTCCAGAAGCGCATACTATCGCGCAAGTTGCAACTAAAACGCCTTTTTCGCCACTAGTGACCTATGCAATATTATGCCTTCCTTTAGGTGCTACAACTTTTTGAGGACGTTGGACAGTTGTAGTCGACGTTTCGTCTAAATTGTATAAACGACAGCCAAATGAAGGGTGACGACCCATTGCTGTTTTTAAATTATCAAAGAATGATTTCACAGTCTCCCGGTTAAAAGATGTAGCACGGGCTAAACTACAAGCTTCAGGTTTTTTTATAGATAGATCACGATGGCTTTTTCGAAAAGAACGAAACCATTCTTTTCCTGCTAATGACTAATGTTACTCTTAATTATGTTAAGAGTTAGACAACATTAGCATATATATATTGAGATGCAACTGTCAATATTAGGTATATTGACAGTTGCATCTCTTTTTAAATCGCTCTCTCAGGGAGTCTCGTGAACCTAGGTTGTAGATAGAACGTATAGCTCGTTTTTGAATAATAAAAACGGTTTCAATGTCAGCAGCCCTACCCCACAACAATATGCCGTAAGACATAACGCTGTGAAAATAACTAAAGTAGACTAGTCTGGCGGTTTCCACATCAGTAAGTTGCCTAACTTTCCTGATAGCAAAAGCCGCTGAGCTGAGTTTACCTGCGAGACACGAAATATGGGCTTCCCACTGAAGTTTGCAATCTAAAGTTAAGCCCAAGAAAACTGTGGACTCTACGATTGAAACTGACTCATTATTTAAAACCAGGTTTATACCTGCACTTTTACAAATAGAAAATTTTATACATTTCGTCTTTCTGGAATTAAGTAGAAGATTGTTTACCGTGAACCAGTTCAGGACTTGCGCGAGCGAACCATTTACAACGTCGAAATTAGGGTCTTTACGGTTAACTTTAAAAATAAGAGACATATCGTCTGCAAATAGCACTATATCGCAGAAATCCTGTACAAAGTACGGCAAATCATTTACATACACCAAAAATAGAAAAGGACCAAGAATGGAGCCCTGTGGGACGCCCATAGCAACAGGTAACCCTAAGGACCTATTTACATTTACATCAACGTATTGCACTCTATCACTTAGATAGGTGGAAACTAGATTAAGTGCAACATTCCTGATCCCATAGTGACTGAGTTTTCTCAAGAGCGTTTTGTGCTCGACGCAGTCAAATGCTTTAGAGAGATCACAAAAAAACACCAATAGCATCCATTTTATTTTCCCAGGCGTTAAAAATATGTTTTATTAGTGTAACGCCTGCATCTGTACTTAAACGACCTTTCGTAAAACCATACTGCTCATTATGTAGTAATTTATGAAAGTTAAAATGGCTCTCTAATTGCTGCAATATAATTTTCTCAAAAATTTTACTAATAGCTGGCAGTATAGATATCGGTCTAAAATTACTAGGGTCACTCTTAGAGTCGTTTTTAAACAAAGGTACTACTTTACTATGTTTCATTAAATCAGGAAATACTCCTACATCAACACTTTTATTAAAGATAGCAGCTAGATATGGTGCTATATTAATAATTATACTCTCAACTAATTTAACTGAAAAACCCCACAAGTCAGCAGTGTTTTTTGAATGTAGTGACTTGAACACTTTGATTATGTCGTTTGGGTTAACATAATTAAAATTAAAAGGGACGTCGCACTCTTTCACACTCCCCCTAAGTAAATGCTCAGCTTTGATTGGGCAAGAATTTAAGGAGCTGGTTGTCTTTACTGGTATGCTAACAAAGTAGTCTTTAAAAATGTGGGCTATATCTGTATTATTTGAAATAATATTGTCCTTAATGTTTAACTCATTTTTTTTTTATTTATTTATTACCAAAACATACAAAACAGAAAACAATATTTTTTGACAGAAATGCCACTTAAACCTTTAAGGTTTGTGTGTGACACAATGATTCGATCTTATTTTTTAATGTTAGTAGGTACATGTATAACAATAGATAACATTAATTGCACAACGAACGGACTCAGGTAACAAATTTATCAAACGTGGAATAAGGTAGGCACTCGTCCGCTCGCCGTAGTAGTTATTCGCTCGAGTAGAAACCAGTTTGTTGTGCGCGATTTTGCGTGTATATACAGAATGCTCTATTCTATGTTGCAATTTGTCGTTAAAGAATTGTTCTTTTAACAATAATAATTTAACTTTATGTTGCACTGGAAGTGTTTTACAGAATTGGAACAACTTCAATTCGTCATTCTTATCAGCTCGTATTTTAGGTGGTACAATGAGTTTCAGAAGTCTAAGTTGAAGTCTATAAATGGGGTCAAGATAAGATTTAAAAGTTCTACTATAACTGGAGAGCCCATATGATACAACTGAGTCAAAGAACGCATTGTATAGTAGCAGCTTTATTTTGTATGGAATGCGGTTTTTTATTACGTAAAGGTTAGCTAATACAGCTCGCAGTTTATCACAGACCCGTTCGATGTGAGGGCCCCAGTTAAATTTATGATCGATTAGTAACCCTAAGTAGGTGTGAGTAAAGACCTGATCAATGGAGGGACATGTCGAAGCACATTGTGCTGGATTGCTGTGTAGGCAAACATGTGAGTGAGCTACTATTTTGGGCACAAAGGTGTTACATTTAATGTAGGGTGATTTTATAAGCATTAACTTTGTTTTTTGCGCATTTAATACCAATCCCATGTCATGACACCACATACACAGTCTCTCAAAGTCCTTTTGTAGGAGCGATGTTATTAAATTTATATCTTTTCCAGCAATTAGAATGCACGTATCATCCGCAAATTGATAAGATGTACAGCTTTGGAATATGTCTTTCATACCATTCACATATGCCAGAAAATGTAAAGGTCCACACACAGACCCCTGAGCTGTACCACATGCCACAGATACAGTGTCACTGAGGCTATCTGCAATCTTAACTTGGTATTTTCTTTGCTTAAGATAGTCAGAACACCAGTCATATACAGAACCCCTTAGACCTGTCTCTTCCAATTTCTTTTACAGGATGTTGTGGTCAAGAGTGTCAAATGCGCGGGAAAAATCAATGAATAAGGCTAGTACGTGTTGTTTTGAATCTAAAGCGGAATTAATATAATCTGTGAAATTGGATAGAAGCAAGGTGGTACTTTTATTTTTTAATAATAATAATAATAATATTCTACCACATTCACACAGCGCCATCTAGCCCCAAATTAAGCAATTATATTTGCTTGTGTTATGGGTACTAAACAACGGATAAACTACTTATATACATTTTTTTTTTGTAAATACATACATATTATAGATAAATTACACCCAGACACAGAACAAACAATCATGCTCATCAGTCATCACACAAAGGTTTGTCCTGGGTGGGAATCGAACCCACGACCTCCGGCTTAGCAGTCAGGATCACTAACCACTAGACCAACAGGCCAGCCAGCCAGAATTTCGCTGGAAACCGTATTGAGATTCATTAATTATAAGATTTTTCTCATAGAATCTATGTATTTGATCACAGATAGTCTTTTCTACTATTTTGTCAATTACAGATAGCAACTTTATAGGTCGGTAGTTATTTTCATCATTTTTTTTACCTTTTTTGAAAATAGGTCTGACACAGCCAAGCTTAAGGTCATTTGGATACATTCCGGTATCTATGCTGACATTTATTAAGTGAGATATAGTTATTATCTTTCAGTTTAATACGACCAGTCTCACTATTAATAACATTCCAAGTTGTTTTTATTTTGTTCTCGGACTGTTTAATTTTATTACTTAAATACAAGGACTAAGCGGCAACACATGACTTCTTAAAGATTTTTGAATAATCCCTAACATATTGAATAAAGACTGGATCAAAATTATATTGTTTCATACCATAAAGTTCATACAACTTAGCTCTACTTTTGTATATTCCGGAAGTTGCCCAATCACAGAACTTTATTTTGATGTTTTTGGTAAAAGTTCTAGTTGGAAATGATGCATTGTACGCTGATTGTATTGTGCTAAACAAGGACTCGTAAAGCACATTTGGATCATCGTGGCTTGGATCTATGTGAGTGACTGCAGCAGCAACACTCTCAGTGAAACGGTTTAGGCGAACAGAGGTCATTGGCCTACACGTGATCTTACTCCCTTTAGTAGTTGTGCCTAAAGGAAAAACAGCTTTTTGCCCACAATGATCTGATGTTAGATCACTCAGAATAGCCTTATCTATATATTTGCAATTGCAGAAAATGTTGTCTAAGCATGTAGCAGAATGTGATGTAATTCTAGTTGGTTTTTAAACTTTCGCGTTGCATGATTTAATAGAACTAAATATACGGGAATTCACGCGATCATGCATTAGGTATTCAGCAGACTTCTCTTGTCTGCTTGTGACCACGGCCGGTGTAACCTGGTCGACACGTCAAGCAAAATAAGGTATGTAAATACCTAATGCATGATCGCGTGAATTCCCGTATATTTAGTTCTATTAAATTCTAGTTGGTTCCGAAAATAAAGGTTTTAAATTAAATGAATGCAATAAACTAATTAATCTAATACTAGTCTGTGATTGAACAAGTAAGTCGACATTAAAGTCACCACACACTATTACATGCTTATTAACAGAGCTTAAACGTTTCATTACATCTTCCATAACTGTTTCAAAAAGAATGAAATCACTCTGAGGTGGCCTGTACACACAAACCACAATATATTGCTTAAGCTCAATACAAGACAACTCGATAGTGCGCTCAATAGAAAGATCTGCTATATCTTTACGTTCCTTATAATTAACACTACTACATACATATATCAGAGAGCCACCATGTATAGTCTTCTTTCTTACGAATGCACTACCAACAGAAAAATATTCATTATTAAGTAATAATAATTGTTCCATCTTTAGCCAATGTTCAGTGACACATAAAATTTGAACATTGTACTTTTTCAAAAATAAATCTATTTCTAGCGCTTTGCTGGATAAGCCCTGTATATTTTGATGAACTATATTTAGAGCCTGCTTATCCATTGTCTCATCAACTAGTTTAAACTAGCAGATGTGTGTGTATAACATATTTGTAAATTATTACAAACATTTGTCAAATTCTTCAATACTTTACTGGTACTTGTATCAAATAGTAAATTATATGCTAATAATTTAGCAATAAGTCGCTTATAACTAAATGGTAGATACATAGTATCTTTTGTCAAATAAAAATTGAAACTAATAAATATATTAGTGTCAAAAAACAAAATATAGTCACTATGACTATGTGTACAATTATAAAGTAATAAATTTAATTTGCCTATGTGCACATTTTGTAACTCAGTAAGTGCATGTGAATAAGGTAAGGCACAGATAATAAACTTACATCCTACACTGTTGTGAAGCGCTATCATGACTTCAGTTAAATCTAGTATGTCCTTTTTAGTGACTGATAGGCTATCACCATACATTATAATCACTGTTGACTTAGAGTTCAGGACACAATTCTTTAAATTATTAACTAAAATACTGAATTTCACTCCAGGTGAACAATAGTTTACAATAGGCCTATCAGTGAGGATATTAATCATGCTACCTAGGCCCGAGCCAAATTGATCAGAAAACATTACAACATTTTGTGTACTATTTATGGCTGGTTCCCTACTAGAAAATCGAACTTGGTTTATGGAGGTGGGATGATCAGTAGGCAAGTCGTTACATTGATTACTATGTGAATGTACATTACCTAATGAAGGCTGAGTATATGCCGTTGATGACAAACACATTGAACATAGATTGTTATTTGTTAGTGAAATAACCTTTTCTATGTTCTCCCTACCAGCTCTGGCAACCTCATCATATTTTTGAATGTACTCATATGTCTCTTTCTCATGTTGGAGACATATTTTTGTCAAGCGAGCTTCTAAATCAGATAATTGCAACTGAAGCTCCTGTGTGTGTCTTTCATATAGTAATCTACTGTCAGCTAACTGGATTTGACAGTCCTCAAGCTGTGATAGCAATGTCCCACACTCATTCACCAACTCTTTATTATTAAATGAAAGTTTTTTAAATTGATGTGACCTTTTAACATTAAATTGAAGTTTGTTTACTAATTTCTTAATTCTAGAGTATTTTCTAATTTGCTTATTACTACTAATATTAAATCTTAATCTTGCCTTGTGAACGGTATTAGGCCTATATAGTGTATCACATTTTTCACCTAGGAGTTCAGTGTACAAGCTCTTAGTCTCAACACAACTGAGTACCTGTAGTTGATCTTGAAGTGAGGTTATCTCCATGTGGGCTTCTTTCAGGTCGATCTCTAATTCAGTGTTGCGGCTCAGTAACCTTGTATACTCTTCATTACAGCTACTGTAGGATCTAATTTCCATTTGCAGTCTATTTAGTTGATCCTGGTAATCCATATTTTCAACGTGCAATAGTGACAATTGACCCCTCAGCTCAGTAACCTTGTCATTTACTATTTCTATTTCCTCCTCACAGTCACTGCGTTCCTTCAACAGTTGACTGTTGTCTTCCTGACATTTCTTCAACTCTGTAAGTGCTATCCGGAGTTTTTTCTCAGTGTCCTTAGCCATGGCTCTACGGGTCATCATGTGTGTGGCCATGGTTCTTAAATATTTGTGTAGTTGAACACCTGGAATGTGAAGAAAACAGCTTAGTAGAAGAATTAAAAAAAGAAAAAGAAAGGGAATATCTAATAAGATGAAATGAAATAATTTATTAAAAAAACAAAGGTAGTAGAAACAAAAGGAATAAAAGAATTAGATAATATTTAGGGATAGCTTATTTACTGTAATGTATAATAAGTAACAATTAAATGTATTTTTTAGACTTATAAATATGAGGGTGGAAATAAAAACTTGTATGCTAAATTAATTTTATGAGAACAAATAGTAGTAATTATAATAAATTTACTGAGTTATGGATCACAAGCAAGATATATTATAATACTAAATACATATGTTAGTTGTTTATATGTAAAGAAATTATGTAGTGTATGCTTGTATGAGGCGTATGTTCCAATCGTCAATTTTGCTTCCACTTATTGTCAAACAAAAGGAGTTAGAAACTGTGCCTGTGAGTGTTGGACGAGGCTCACGCAATGTTGAGCAAGGTGTTCAGGTGTTGTGGAGTGTTTGTTAGTATTAATAAGTCAAATACTCCCCAGGTTTAATGCACCAATTATTCGAATTTCGTCCGTTGTTCGTTGGCACTTTGCTTGTGGTGGATAAGTAGCAAGGCCGGAGCTTTTGTCGTGTGTTATGGTAACTTGCCACAATTGCAAACACTTATACGATAATAAATTTACTTATTATCCTAATTATTTATCAATTTATCTAATACTTTTTACTTATTTGCCCATTCAGCCATTTGGTATGCCACCTTACGACAATCCTTTGCAGTCAGTCCATAAAATTTTAAAGCGCAATCTTTTATGTATTCCTTGAACACTTCTTCTTGATCTACATTAAAGACTAAATGATTGTCATAATTGGGTAAAAGTCGTTTATTAACAAGGTCCGTTTCAGCGACATGTAAATTTTGTGCTACATAGCGGCGCAAGGTAGGATAAGCAATACCGCATGTTTTTGCAGCTTTTCTTATGCTTTCACCTTGTCTATGTAACTTTAATGCTTTAAGCATATTGGAAGCTGTATCAATATATTTTTCGCTCCGTCACTTTATTCCGTGCCATTCTGTAACAAAAAGAGTAATAAATGTATACCATATATATATTGCCTAAAGTTGTTTGCATGTGGTTATTTGCGTACTGTACAGGTGTACACATTGAACCATGGTTAATTGAGTACCACCTTAATGTGGTTCAAAGTGAGACACACCACCTTTTTTATCTAACCTCAAAATTAGAGCTTAAAAATATTTTTTTTATGAAACAAATTATAGCGCATATCGAAGCTAAATAACTATGGAACTCAATGTAAAATAAATAAATCGATATGCGTGACAGAAAAAATACTAAAAAAAGAAGAAAAATGTATTCGAAACTTACTTTTACGATAGTTTTACACAAAAATCCACTGCACACACCCACCTCACACGCGATCGCGTCGCTAACTACTGGGCAATAAGGACATGTTTATACGTGTCCTTTGCTCGCATAAGCACGATTTTGCAACGTCGCATTTTGAAAATATGGAGCTGGCTCAATGTTGCTGCGTGGCTCATTGTGAGACACTCGACCCTATCTATAGATGACATTTTAAGAGTTTTTGTAAAAGATCTAATTTTGTTGCGTAATATTTATAATATTTTATTATTAATATTTTATTCGCGTCAAAAAATAGCTAGTCGCCATTACCTAATGTTTTGTTTTGTTTTGTTTTGTTTAAGTGCAGACAATTTAATTGAATTATGGTGTTTATGACTTATATTAGTAGGGAATGTAATTTTTTTTTTGTGGTGTGTTTGTGTTATTATGGTTGATGTGATTCAGTGGTCAATTTATTTTTGTTATATTATGGATTCAATACCAAGTGATTTGTGATGTTAATGATAGGTTAAGTAGGTACAGAAAAAGCAAACTAAAATTTAATATTAAGGGCGTTCCGTCACATATGACCTTGAGCGTTTCGCTTCCTAACCACCCCGCGCCTCACCCGAATAAAACATTGCGTGCGAGTCCGCCCTCTAGCGGCAAGTAGCAGTAGCACTACTATAAGACAATGACCTTACTTGTCCGAAACCGCAGAGCTAAAATCTGATAGACGCGCCAATAATGAATTATTTTTTTAGTATCTTTTATTATTTTGTTTAGTAAGTATGTATATTTTTTAGTATATATTATTTATATATTTATTATTTATATAGTAGCGAAAGCAAAGATAAGTGTTTAGAATCATGACGTTTGTTAAATATTTAGTAGAAATAAAAATAACTACTGTGGGTTAAACCAATAAACTCAAAACCCAGCTGCTCTGAAATGTATTACCTGATCAAAAAAGCCGTTTAAAACGATTTTTATTAATTATTAAATACAAAAAAATATATACGGTTGAATTGAGAAACCTCCTTTTTTTAAGTCGGTTAAAAATTAAGTCCCAATGACAATACACCATTGTGATAAATTCCTATAATTGAGATGATGTGTATTCTTCAACTAATACTAGTACACTTTAGTTTAGTAACCCTGCCGAGTTTATACTTATTTAGTTAGATATATATATATACATATATATATATATATATACACCATTGTGATAAATTCCTATAATTGAGATGATGTGTATTCTTCAACTAATACTAGTACACTTTAGTTTAGTAACCCTGCCGAGTTTATACTTATTTAGTTAGATATATATATATATATATATATATATATATATAGGTTTTTTGTACATGAACAAACTAAAACATTTTGACTTAAAAAATGTATTAACATCCTATTAATATTATAAATGCGAAAGTTTGTGTGTGTGCACGTATGAAACGTATGCGTACCTCATCTTCATTAATATTTTTACTATTTGCAATAGTGTCGCTAGTATCATGAAGCCGCTATGCTAGCAATTTGAGACAATTTCTATTAGTATAGTGTCTTCCACTTCTGGACTTCATTGGCTGCTTACCGTCAGGCAGAGGAGTGCGTTACCCCAGCAAAATGTTGATAAAAATGTGCTTATAAGAGGTGAGAGTATAACAGATAAATAGTGTGTCGTAAGGAGTAATTTATTTGCTTATAGCAAAATTTGTTCGCATTATAGTTTCAAAGTTATTCGGAAAAAAACAGATTTTGCTGGGGTAACGTTTGAAACATTACCCCAGCAAAATGTCTTTTCTTTAAATTATCCAGGCAGAGTCACTTTGGTAGACCAGTATGAATAAAATAAATGTATCAATAGTACTAGTACATGACTTTTTAAAACAATACTGAAAAATTCAATCTTTATTTATGCCCGTCTGATTGTTAAGTGTTCAAAATTAGCTCTTACAAAAGCCAAGAGTTTTCATAACTTTCTAACTCCACTGCGTCTTCATGGACTGATGATATGAGGTCCTGCATCAATAATAAAAAAGCATCTCATAAAGGCCACCTAGCCAGCAGTTTGAAACAATGACCTTTGGAATGGCGGCTACCACTAAGTCTTTTGGATCCCACTGACAGTCAGTGGGATCATAAGGCAGAGTGAAGTCACTTCGATAGGCAATTGTACGGCACGGTTATATTGATGTATGTAAGAAAGAATAAGAATAAGAATAAGAAATAATTTATTCAGATTAATTTACATAATAACATATTTGCTATGACACCCACACTAGGCATAGCCTGTATCGTGGGTATCAAGGAACACGATTTAAACAGGCCTAGGACTCAACTTAAACTATTAAAGAACAATATTAAATTATAATTTGTACCTACTTAATGCATTGAATTTTAATGATAATGAGAAATACGTGTGAGTGTGTGTGTGTGCGAGTGTGTGTGTGTGTGTGCGAGTATGTGTGTGTGTGCGAGTGTGTGTGTGTGTGTGTGTGTGTGTGTGTGTGTGTGTGTGTGTGTGCGTGTGTGTGTGTATGTGTATGTGTGTGTGTGTATGTGTGAGTGAGTGTATGTCAGTGTATGTGCGTGTGTGAATTTGTGATAGCATGTGAATGAGTGGCAAGGATGATTAGTTAGGAAATAGATTTTAGTAGCTTTCCTACGTCATTATAATTTAGAGTAGCGATATATTTTTTTATTACTTTTTCAGCTGCCATCGAAGTGCAGTCCCTCAGATTGCATGGTTTTACTAATTTATTGTACAGAAATGGGAACATATGCTTTTTAAATCGTCTGGCAAAAGTTGTATTGCATTTTGGGACGGGGAGCCTAAATACTCTTGCTTTTAACATAAGTTTGTAATCGGGGCATTTTAACAAGCTTATGCATGGACATGACTGCATTTAATACATAAAGTTTTCTTACACTTAATAGATCTACTTCTTTATAAAGCTCTACAGTTGGAAACCTAATTAGTTTTTTAAGCATAACTTTTAGTGTGGCTCTTTGTGCTCTTTCTAATTGTAATAAGTGAGATGTTGCCGTGCCACCCCAGACGCAAACAATATGTTATGATAGATTGGCAGAGCGAGGAATAAACTGTTTTGAGAAGATCTGTACTGGCGATGTCTCTGAGCTCTTTCATAACATAGATTAGCTTTCTACATCTAGCCGAAAGAGCAGTAACATGATCTTTGAATGTTAGTTTCTCATCTATTGTTATGCCAAGATATTTAAGTGATTTAGCTCGTTGAACCTCGCTGCAGTCACAAGAGATGTCGTGACTGATTAGGTCTTTGCCGCAGGTGTGGATCTTAAGAATAGGGTTGCTTGACGGATTTTTTTTTTATATTATAGCCTACCAAAGTGACTCCACCCCGCCTGATAGTAAGCAGTCAGTGGAATCCAGAAGTGGCGGCCACTATACCAAAAGCCATCGTCTTAAACTGCTGGTATAGTGGCCTCCACTATGGCGGCTGGGAATAGGGTTAGGGGAAGGGAATGAGGGAGGTGAGGAAAGAGGATAGGGGGGAAATTGGGCCTCCGGCGCTCTCACTCACCGAACGAAACGCAGTAGTACGGATACTACTACTCTTAAGTCGATCTTCTATGAGAGGGTAGTACTTCCCCGGACGATCCGGCCCATTCATGCTGAAATCAGCGTGGATCTACTACCGTACCAATATGATATGATGCAGTCGTTTTGTGAAAGCAAAGGAACTTTGTTTTGCTGGTATTTAGAGTCAGAAGATTATTATTTAGCCATGCAGCTACTAAGGCCATACCGTGTTCCGCTTTCTGTGTACACCCGCTCCAAGTTGAGTCATGGAAGATTAACGCAGTGTCATCTGCGTAGCAGATGACTTTTGTATTAATTAACGGAATGGAAGCTAGGTCGTTTAGGTACAGCAAGAACAGAGTAGGCCCGATCACACTTCCTTGTGGTATACCAAAATTAATAACCTTGGGGTTACTAAGCCAGGAGCCAACCTTGAGTCGCTGATTTCTCCCAGTTAGATAGCTCTCAAACCATGCAAGTGCAATACCTCGTATTCCTATGCTTTCCAGCTTTCGCAACAAGATAGGAATAGCCACCGTATCGAAGGCTTTTGCAATGTCAAGAAAGACTCCGATGCAAGCTCGTCCTCCGTCTAGGTGAGAAACAACTTCATCACACAATAACGTCACCGCACACTCCGTGGATTTTCCTTTTTGGAAGCCGTACTGTGTATGGGAAAGAATTTTGTTTTCTGCCAGATATTTAACCAAACGCTTGTTAACAACTCTCTCCATAATCTTTGCAAATAGAGGTAGAAGAGAGATCAGTCGATAATTGCTCGGAAGGTTGTTATCACCCCCTTTGTGGATCGGAACTACGACAGCAGATTTCCAGGCTTGTGGCACTATCCCGGACGATAAGCTTTGGTTTATTATTAAAGTCAGAGGTTCCAATATTTGATCCTTGATCTTTTTGTAAGCAAACTATTGATGCCGTCCAAACCCGATGCACAATCTAGTTTAATAGTCATGATAATGTTTCCTATTTCCCTTTTATCGGTAGGCTTGAAAAAGAAAGAGTTAACAGGTGACCGAGAGTTGTCAACTCTATTGGCCAATACTGTTTGTGTTGTACCAAGACGATGTAGAATGTTACCAGCATGTTGATGACCCACTGTTGCAAAATACTCATTGCAACGATCAACCGCTCTTTGTGGACAAGAGTCACTGGATAAAAGGGCGGATGCATTGGAGTTGTTTTTTTTTTTTTTTTATAGTATAGCCTACCAAAGTGACTCCACCCCGCCTGATGGTAAGCAGTCAGTGGTATCCAGAAGTGGCGGCCACTATACCAAAAGCTATCGTTTTAAACTGCTGGTATGGTGGCCTCCACTATGGCGGCTGGGAATGGGGTTAGGGGAAGGAAATGAGGGACGTGAGGAAAGAGGAAAGGGGGGAAATTGGGCCTCCGGCGCTCTCACTCACCGAACGAAACGCAGTAGTACGGATACTACTACTCTTAAGTCGATCTTCTATGAGAGGGTAGTACTTCCCCGGACGATCCGGCCCATTCATGCTGAAATCAGCGTGGATCTACTACCGTAAAGTTTTTATTTTACGTAATAAACTGATGAAGTAGTTTCGATATCTAGAGTTGATTAGAGACTTTGAAATGTCCCTTGGACTATTTCTAGTCTCTAGATGGAGCTTATCACGTACTCGTGAGCATCTTAGCAATCCCTCGGTCATCCACGGCTTAATCAATCTTTTCGAGCGGCTAATCGTTGTTGATGTGGAGTTGGATTCAATAGCATTCCTTGTAATGTTGATAAAGACATTCAGCTGGATGTGCACGTTCTCTATATCATATAAAGTGGACCAATCCACGTTAGTTAGCTCTTCTGCTATCGAGTCATAGTTGAGGCGTAGCTTTAGTTTAACAGGTATAATGGGTGTAGTAGTGATAGTGCTTAAGCCAGTGATTACAATATCATGATCTGTTATAGCTGATGGACAAACAATAGTCTCCACAAGCGGTTGACCGCTGACAAAAACGTGGTCAAGACAAGCATTCTTCCTGGTAGGTAGGTCGACAGCAGGTCTCAAACCTACTTGGGCCATAGCGCAAAGGTAAGCACTTGATTCCGTAGTGTTAATTATATTTATATTGATGTCCCCTGTAAAGACAGTGCACGGTTTGGGATTGATGGATTGTATTATGTCATAAATTGAGTCAATGAATCGGTCTGAATTTTTAAACGAAGGCGATCTATAGACTTCTAGCACGTGTATAGCGTTTGGAATAGTTATGGCGATGCATTCCGCATCTTCTAGTGCAGGTTCGTGAATCTGGGGGGACCAAACATCTCTTACATATGCAACAACGCCACCTGCTCTGTTTATGTAAAGTAAGGTTTTGCAAGACAACTTTTTCTTGGTTCTGTAGATACGTACCGCTACCAAACTCGAGTAACAAATCAGACTACACTTGTGCATTGTCCTTTCAATTCGGCCTCTATCATTAAATGGCAAATCTTGCGGAGTGTATAGAGCTTGGAGCCTATTAAATGCAAAACAATTTTGAAGTGCTACAGACTGTGGACCTCCTAAACACTATTTAATTTCATCAGCCTTAGTCCACGAGGTAGGAATAACAGGCACAGACTGCCGAAAATGAACACAAAATAGTAGGACTGTGATAGCCACCCATGAGTTGGTGTTGTCTTATATCTGGTCCACTGCTTTTAGCGCTTTACAATTTGCCATAGTAAATTCATCCTTTATAATAAGGCTTCTATCGCGGAGCCAAATCAGTAGAAAGATTATCTACTCTACGAACACGAATCTAATCGAAACAAAACGCTGTTCTGTCTCGAGCAAAGATGTATACAGAATATTATACTAAATGATTCATAACTTATTTCCATCCTGTAATCACGCTTATTGATACATTTTGACATAAAATGTTTTTTTTTTGTATTAATCATATATGACACTAGCTGTTGCCCGCGACTTCGTTCGCGTGAAAATTCAGATGTGTGCCTGTATGAGAATATTTCTTACCTAATCTTACGGCAATCGTACATTGTATTAGTAATAAATATCAGTATAATCCGTATCTAAGGTGAATCCGATTTAAATCTATTCACCCGCTACCCCTTAAAACAGACGAAATTTTGCGATATTTATCGAAACTTGCCACTCCTATTTTCCCAATTAAATAAGAATAGTTCCTAGTTTGGAAATCGTATTATCAAAACTCCCGTTTAAAAACTATAGAAGCTTCATACAAATTTTGTTCCCCTTTATACTCCAGGGAAATGAATTTCGCAAAATCCCGTCTTAGAGAGCACCTATTTCCAAACTTTGAAACTCCTAGCACTTGTAGTTTCTGAGATTTCGTGATGAGTGAGTGAGTGAGTGACCTTTCGTTTTTATATATGTATAGCTTCTGCCCGCGACATCGCTCGCATGAATATCGTTTTTCCAATAAACATTTTTATATTGTTTAAATACTATTTTGCATACTATTTCTAATCTCAACATCATCACCATTCGTACAAACCCTCTTTCACCTACCTAAAGATATTCCCCGTAAAACAATATACAATACACAAAGGCAAATTATCACTACAATAACTTTCCCCTTTCCCTCATTTCCTCTCCCCCTTTTTCCCCTTCCCCTCCCGTCTCCCTCCCACCTCCCTCACTTTCCCCACACTTCCCCTCACTTTCCCTCACTTCCCACTCACTTACCACTCACTGACTCCTCACTTCCCTTACTTTCCCTTACGTCCCCCTCATTTCCCCCTCACTTACCTCTCTCTTGCCCTTCACTGCCTCCTCACATCCCCCTGAGTTCCCTTTTTTTTTTTTTACACAACGCCATCTAGACCCAAAGTAAACATATTATATGCTTGTATTATGGGTTCTAGAATACGGATAAACATACTTAAATACTTTTATTTTTGTAAATACATACATATTACACATAGAAACACCCAGACCAATGCAAATAGACATGTTCATTCTACAAATATTTGCACTGAGCGAGAATCGAACCCGCGACCTCTGCGTGGCAATCCATACACAGTACCACCGAAATACAGAGGCAGTCGATTTCCCCCTGACTTACCCCCGCACTTTCCCGACACTTCTCCCTTCCTTTCCTCTTCCTCCCCCTCCTCGCCAACTTCAAAAGCAAAGATCTTTCCATACAATATTTCATCCTTTATTTCATCCCTATAAATCCACCCAGTTAAAAAAAAATATGAGGGTATTTTTTAGTTAAATAAAAGTATTCCAAAACAAAATTTCAAAGCTGTAGTGTAAATTTCAAGTCGCTACGACCAGCGGTTTAGGCTGTACGTTGTCTGTCAGTCAGTCAGTCAGTCAGGACAAAGCCTTTTATAATATCAAATCAAATCATTTATTTGCATAATATAGGTACACATAAGTTGTTGGATTACATAATCGTTTCACCATATTAAGCCCTTCAGCATGCAAAAAATTAAAAATTAAATAATTAAAACAATTGAGCAGAACAAATTTTAAACAATTCAATATAATAACTAACTAAATAAAATTATATTTAAACTCAAATGTCAGTATAGAATAAATTATGTCAAGAAAAAAAGAATAATATTATAGTCTACAAAGTCAATACAATATTAGCAATGTCAAAAGGTAGAAAAATTAATTAAAATAGCAACAATGTCAGTTTAAATAATCAAGAATAATAACAATAGGATTTAACAATAATACAATTACGTTGTTAGTTTATCATCCAGGAATTCATTTATTGTATAATAACACTTAGATAATAGTAGGGCTTTTAAATAGCGTTTAAATAAGTTTAAATTTAAATTTAAATTTTATTAAATTTAAATATGTATGGATGTATGGGTTAGACGTATAGTCATCAGGGATCAAAGCATACAGGCTGCTAGGAATGCTAACACGTGATAGAGCCACATAAAGCTGACCGTGCGAAAAACAGCTAATACTTAAATCCACACCCACAACTTTTAGTGTCTTACCTTGGGCTTTATTAATTAGTCATCGCAAAACATAGGCTCACTGCAAACTGGACTTGTTTAAAACTAAACGAAAGATTGTTTAGAATGACAGAAAGCCGAGGAATAAAAACACTATCAGCTATTCCGCAACCTGTTAAAATCTCTGCTTCTATAAGATTTTGTAGTAAATTAACGAATGTTCGATGTGATTCTTTAAATTGGCATAACTTTTTATTTATGAACCGATTGACATGAAACAAACACTAAATGTTAAGTGAAGCTTACCACAATATATTAGTGAAAACCATATTTAAATCGGATAAGCCGTTTCTGAGATTAGCGTGAACAAACGCTCAGACAAACAGACAAAAATTGTAACAATTGACTGCACCGTTGGTCTAGTGGTTAGTGTAACTGACTGCGACGCCGGGTGTCGTGGGTTCGATTCCCGCGGAAGGCAAATATTTGTGTGATGAACATTTGTATTTGTCTTTAGTCTGGGTGTTTTCTATGTATTATAAGTATGTATTTACAAAAAAAAAAAAAAAAGTATGTATATGTATTATATTTCAGTTATCTAGTACCCATAACACAAGCTCTGCTTAGCTTGGGACTAGACGACAGTGTGTGATAGTGTCCACATATTATTATTATTATTATTATTATTATTAATCATTGTTTTGGGTTCTATTTGCGTTGATATAGGTCCTAATAGGTAGTATTTTTTCTCATATATCTTCCATGTACAGACAGCGATCGGTTACATTTTTATTATATGTATTATATGACATAATGCCCGAGCCATAATTGAACAGTTAAGTACACATTTTGTATTGTTTTGTTAAAATTGTATACTTAGTATTTTTCAAATTATACATTGTGATTTGTGAAATAGAGGTGTTCACAATGTACTATGGCGATGCTTGGTGGTCTTCCACTTTGCAAACGAAATCGTTTGAACTAGCTTGCAGAAATTAACCCCGCTGTACGGGTAATGTACACTTCCTGATAATGTGATAGAAATGATAGATGATATAAATTGCACACTTATTTATTGGTTACCGAAATAGTTATAAACTTGATAAATTATATGCTAAATTATGATAAATGATTGATATGCTAATGAGTACACAATACGCTTGCTGAAAGTGAACTGATTTATGAATAGTTACAAAATCGTCACGTTGACGGTAAAATGCTGACCGCGACAATTGTACGGTCGTTGGCCCGTACATGTTCCCGGGGGACAAAAAGTGAGAAAGTGGATTTGTGAAAGAGGTTCATGAAAGATGATTGTATGTATGAATGATTAACAAGGATGAGCCACTTAGTCCTTATAGTCTAAAGTTGATAAACTTATTGTCTCTAATTCTGTCTGAATCTAGTAGGTACACAACACTACACTTGCTTTATTCACACACTTTGTTCACTCACTTTGAACACAGATTTTTTCACAAAAGGCGACGTGCCTCTATCTTGTCTATTTTTACGCGCACTATTTGCACTACGAAAACTTTGCACTTTACACTTGCACTGATCGTCGTCATTGGTAGTAGATGACGCCCTGCCAGGCGCTAGCGCCGGCTCGATGCTGCTGCGTGGCGCCGCGCGTGGCGCGCGCTGTGCCCATCCGCGACACGACCTCCACACGACGACACTGCCAACTAAAGCGACGACACTCACTATTATGTAAATGGCTGTATAGTGATGGATATCATGATATGAGATTCTCTCCACCGGTCCTTGGTTCTCCTTCAAAATGCGAATATTATCATGTATTTCTTTAAGCCCGTTTTGTGTTTCTGTCAGATTTACAGTTTCTATAGGAGTCGTCATAGAAAAGTTGATAATGTGATTGATAGGCGGTATATACCAAGGGTTGGTAATATACGAAGAAATTTTGATATCACTGCTCATATCTTTGTGCGAGTATAGCGTGAAGTTTTTTGTTTTTATCATACAGCCTTGCTCAAGGTTAATGATTCCTGACTGGCTTAACTGTTGAGTTGAGTAACTTGATCGTTGCACAATATTCGCACCTGACACCCATTACAGCAAAAGTAAATAAATGAATTAACATTATTCATTCTAATCCATTCATTACTGCATGATTTTATTTTCGTGACACATTTATTTGTTTGGTCATTCACCTCGCATAGGTCATTATCGCTAATTAGGTGGTTGACAGGATTTTGTATATGACATAAAGAAAATTTCGCGCAAGATAAACAGTGCTGTAAATCCAATTCCGTCATTGTCATGAAAATATCCTTCTGGAGGTTAATACCAATGTACTCAGATTTTGGTATAATGCTGATTTTGCTGTTTCCTGATTGCTGTGGTATAGGTATCAGTCTATAAATTTCAAAATTGTGCCGGCTGACTAGAGGTATTTTGATTTCAAAAAGACAGTATTTTTCTGATGCTCTTGTTTTTACTGTCAGCAAAAAAAACAAAAAAAAAAACACCCGCCCTCATTTCGCCTCAGCCAATCAAAACATTTCTTAGACGGGCGCTTGCGCCGGGAGAGAAGGATTAGGAGTATAAAATATTTTACTCAGTTGCAATTTGGTTTTCGCCTAAGTCAACGCGCGTTTGTTTTTTTATTGTGTGCTCTACGACGAGTAACGACCATTGTTTTCTGTACGGTCTCTGACTGATCCTGCTTTAACTTTGACTGTGCTTGTTTATGGGACCCTCGATTGTGTGAATTATTACCGAGGCTTGTTTAATGGACTGGAAACATGCCTAGAATAGTGACAGACGAGAAAAACCAAATTTTGGTTTTATACGGCCAAGGGCGAAACATATCACAGGAATTAGGTAAATGTTTCGGTAAGTAGAAATATTTTTTATTTCAAGGATTTATTATTCTATAGATTAAACTAAAATTCGTGTTTCCTCTTCTACTACTTCAATCCATATTTACTAATACTTTATTTTTTTTTCCCTTACTTAACTAGAATATATACAAATTATATACAATCTCTGAAAAATATTAATTACATTACATATTATTATGATAAATGCACAAAATTGCATGGAGGTATTAAATTCAAACCAAAACATGAAAATAGAGTACTTATTACGTCTGAAGTCGAGGCAGACCTTGAAGTGCTATTAATTTGTAAATTGTGATTATATATGACAATATGAAGATGATGTTAATAATTAAGATTATGATTTAATTTATAAAATACTTACTCACATAACATGTCATAACAAAGCATATTATATTATTAAATTAGTCAATCATTTATCTACTATGTCTATATGCCCTTTATTATCGTGTATTAATCCACACTAATATTATAAATGCGAAAGTAACTCAGTCTGTCTGTCTGTCTGTTACGCTTTCACGCCTAAGCTACTGAACCGATTGTGATGAAATTTGGTATAAGTAGAGATAGATTATACCTTGGGGAACAACACAGGCTATCTTTTATCGCCAAAAAATGGTTTAAAGGGGTTGAAAACTAGATGGAACGACGTGATTATATTGTTATAAGTAGTCATAGGAGTGTAGAATGTAATAATGTAATAGCGAGCTAAAAACAAACGAAAGTAGGTATTGGAAATAAAAAAAGAAAATACTTGATGATTTTTAGCTTTATTAATTTTGTAAATCTCTCAATATGAACTATGTTGATAAACTACTTTCTAAAGAGATCATGACGTATTCTTTCATAGGGCGTTGCGCGTTGTAGCCAATACTGGTTTAAACTCCGAAAACCATTGTTGTGTGGAACACAATACTTTAAAAAAATGTTAACCACACCTAATAATTAGTAACAAGAAAGTAACAGCATTATATGAGCATCATTACTAATGTCGCCATTCCGATATTTGAAGAAACATTTTATAACAAAAGAGTCATAAATGTGGGAATTTGTGGAAACGCAACGACGGCTCCAATTCGCATTCCTTGTCTACCAAGGATTATAAAAACAATACCTATTTATTAGACAAAGGATATTTACTAACAATACCTACCATAAAACACATGCGGACTTCAAAAAAAAAAGCGCATAAAAAAGCTACTTATCTAAAATTTCTAATGGACGCCGCTCGGGTGACTCCGAATTATTTTAGTTTTAGTTAAAGTTTAGTTAAGTTTGAACAAGAGTCACAAATATAGGGATTTGTTAAAAACGCAATGACGGCTACAAAAACATGTCGCTGACAAAGGTTTTTTTTGCCTTTACAAGCTACTTTTTTAGCCTACGTTGGAAAAATAAACAATCCTTGCCAATAGTAATATAACTAATACAAAATAAAAAAATGTTTAAGTATATTTTATAATTTGTTTATAGAGAGCTACTGTGCGCCGCTGGGTGCAAAGGGATGCTGCTGAAGGCTCTATTGCGTTCCGACCTCGAGCTTATCCTCCTCGCATTCTGACAGAAGAGAATGTGACCGCGATGGTAAATGTTTACCAGGAGCACCCATTTACCAGAACGTCGGTATTTGCCCAGCAATACGACTGCTGCCCTCACAATATCAGAAATGCGTTGCATCGCGTTGGATTGCATCACCGAAAACCGGCGAAAAAAGTTATTTTAACTGACCAACAAAATGTTTCAAATTTTACGTTGATTCATTAACATTAAATTTGTTGATTTTTCTTAAGTTAATAACTGATGTAATATTAGCCTCGCAATATTATTGTTGTATAAACATTTTTATCTAGGTATAAATAACTTGTTGGTTCTTAAAAACATTTTTTTATAAATAATATAGCGTACTATATATGTATTAAATAGTCCAGAGTGACTTACTACATGAGACAATTGTAAAATAAGAGTTTATCTGTGGATGTGTGAAAACTCTAAATTTTTATTTTCGTAGCTAAAGCAAATTGTGATGTTTTGATTGCATAATATTAAGGTTTAATTATATTTTATTTTGATTTATTTACCTAAATTGATATTTTAAATTGTTAAATTTAAACCATATATATAATAAAATTTGTGAAATTGTTGTGTATTAACCTAGATTAATTTTCTTTATACCCATTTTCAAAAATAGTTTTATATAATCCTTAGTGTACTAAGTATTAACTTAAAGTTTATGATATATTATGATGATTTTTAAAGAAAACATTTTAATAAAAATATTTAAGACAAATTTGATGTTTCTTAGATTTTTTTATTTCCAACTTGAAGCCTTTTCCTAATGCTTAAAAACTTACTTTGCAATACAACTAATAAATAAAATAACGACAAATCTGAATACTTTTGGTGACGAATAAGTTTTTGGTTGTTTGGTGGCTTTTTTCGATTCCTGGGTCAGATAAAAAGTAATATTGGGTTTTTCTATTGGAAAATTCTTAGTATTCTTTCGGAGTTTGGATTTGTGCCCGGTAAATGACGAAAGGCTCGCCCCTTGTTACATGCGACCGAACATAGCTGGCTAAACGTGGGTATTTATACATCTCTGCCTAACTCTTCTGGGAAAATAGGCGAGAGCTATATGTTTGTTCATTGGTTGTTAGCGAACGCAAAAAATATAATATTTGTAAATACAGAGATTTTTTTATACAACTTTGGTGGCAAACAAGCATACGGTCCACCTGATGTTAAGTGACAACCGTAACCTATAGTCATGGCTGTATTTTTCAAGCATTGCAGAAGAAATAATGCTTAGAAAACACAACCAAGCCGTGGACGACCACAGAGAAGGGGATGAGGAAGGAAAAGGGAAACAGTAGAGGACGAAGGAGGAGTGTTTTTCATCAACGCAAACATTCAATGCATGCACTTAGTATAAATATACTAAGTGCATGCATTGAATGTAAAAAATAAAAAAAAATATCGACAACCAGGCGGGGAAAGCTGCGCAGAAGCTAGTAATCACTAGAATAAAACTTTTATTGATATACTTACCTAATTGGCTATTTTAGACGTAAATATTTTTTATTTTTTAACATCTTTATTTATAAATAAGTAGGAATAAATAGCTTTTTTTTACTAGAGGTAAGTTGTATGCACTAGGGGATAATATTTTCTATCAAAGTGATTTGATGCAAAAAATAATTATAATAACTCAGTTTATCTGTTACGCTATCATGGCTAAATTACTGAAAGAATTAAGTATGATGAAATTAGGTATAGATTATATCGTTTTGATCCTGGAGAACTGGGAACATAGATAGGTTTTTACCAACATACTACATAGTTGGTTTGTAAAATCGATTAAACAGACCGATATAAAGTAGATGTAAAAAACAAAATCGAATGAATCTTGTTGTAAATATTATCTACCTACCTACCTCTAAATCTTTAAAAAACAGAACATTACAGATTAATAAGCATTTATTTATTATTTCAAATTCCAGGCAGGAAAAGCAACGACATTTCAATATTTCTTTTACAGTCACGTTATATAGTCATGCTAACAACGAAAATATGCATAAATAGAAACGATTACACTTAGCTATGGTTATGTTTTGTTATAAATGAGAAAAGTTCCGCGATATCGCTGCTCTACTCTAGGGCGGAGCTTGCTGTGCCCATGCTCGGTGAGTGAGAGTGCCGGAGGCGACGTCACAGTCAGGTTATTATGCGCTAAATCAAAGGTGGCTAAACGTAAGCCACTCGTAACGATACCGCGTTTAGAGTTGTGCGGTGCATTATTAGCTGCAAATTTATGTAAGGCAGTAAAAGATGCTATCAGGTATGCACCTACGTCCGTTACGTATTGGTGCGATTCTAGTATCGTTCTAGGTTGGCTAAATGCTGATCCGACAAAGCTTAAGACCTTCGTAGCCCATCGTATAGGCGCCATTCTAGAATTGACAAAGCCCACGGACTGGAGTTACGTGCCTACTGATTCCAATCCGGCTGATCTCATATCCCGCGGTGTTAACCCATGTCAACTGGGTGGTCTAGATCTATGGTGGTCAGGTCCTCAGTTTCTCATGAACGAGGAATCACAGTGGCCCACTTTGCCGCCACGCACGTCGTCGTCGTCGTCGTCGCTCAGAAAAAATAAATTCCTTCTTCGCCGCGCCGTTACTTCGCAAACACTATCCCGGACGAGCCCCCAAATTTGTAGGGATATAGTAGCGATTGCGAAGTAAAAACACCTTTAAATTTCTTCAAATGTATTTTATTTCATGAGCCACACAACGTTTTCGACCTCCTCTTTTTTAATCCCTTTTTCTCTCCTTTCATACATCGCTCTCTCGCTCACTCTTACTTACGTTCCGTTTCACCCTACATACCTTTCCACACTCTTCATATTGATCACGTTGGACCTTTTGTTAAATCTAAACGTGGGCATACACATATTCTAGTTATAGTCGATTCCTTCACAAAATTCGTATTTATCAAATCCGTGAGAAATACTAAGGCTCAAGGCGTGATCAATGTGCTAGAAGAGGTCTTTTATACATTCCGTAACCCTGATAGGCTGATTAGTGAAATGAAATGAAATGAAATGAAATGAAATGAAATGAAATGAAATGAAATATATGTTTATTCATTTAGGTTAATTAATTAATTAACACTTATGAACGTCAAAGTTTACAAAATGTCAGCAAATTAACCTACAGCCAGTTCGCTGACGAAGTAGAGCCATGAGAAGAACTGGCAAGAAACTCAGGCCACTCTTTTTAATCGCCAGGTTATTACAATTTTTGTAAGTTACAGTTTCAAGTAGCATGCAAAGTGACGCAGGCAATACACTTAACTCTATAGATACTTAATTACTTACAGCTTTCTATGTTGTAAAGAAAATTAAAAAGTAAAATGTGTGCTTTACAGGTTGCCTCAATTTGCATATTGCTACAAAAGGTAAAGGCAACATGTGAACTGTGATAAATGTTTCTATGTAGATATTATATAAACTGTTAATTTTTGGTATAAGTATAAAGTAAGATGAACTTAATTTACCACAGGAGTTCACAATGTACCTCTATTTCACAAATCACAATGTAAAAAAATTTAACAATACTAAGTATACAATTTTAACAAAACAATACAAAATGTGTACTTAACTGTTCAAATATGGCTCGGGCATCATGTCATTTATAATTAATACAAAAAAAAAAAAAAAAATCATTTTATAAATTATGTCAAAATGTATCAATAAATTGTGACCTAGTGACCGTGGTAGTTGTTTTACATCCCATCTTTTCAAAAGATTCTGTCTGAATAAGGGCATCAAACACATTTTAAACGCAGTAGCCAGCCCAAGGTCAAACGGTCAAGTGGAACGCTATAACCGCACCATTTTAGATTCTCTTACGGCACAAAACATTAATGATAACGAAAAGGACTGGGATAGGAAACTAGGCATAATTCAATGGGGGCTAAATAATACTGTTCAAAAGACTACAAATCGAACACCTGCGGAAGTAATGTTTGGTTTAAAAATAAACAGTGAACTGAACCCAGTTATGAATGAAGTCGCGTTACCTAATGAAACCCCTGACCTGATCACCATACGTGATGAGGTTAAGGAAAATATAGATAGAGAACAAGACAAACAAAAGGAATATTACGACAGGGACAGGAAACCAGCTCAAACCTATAGTAGTGGTGATCTGGTAAAAGTATTAAAGTCATCGTTTAACAATGATGGTAAAAGCACAAAACTCATGCCATCTTATGAAGGCCCGTACAAGATAACAAGAGCATTAGGAAATGATCGTTATAGGATCGCACCGATTCCCGGGTTTAAGGCCATGAAAAATAAACGCAATACTACTGTCGCCGCGGATCGCATACAACCATGGATACACATCGCGTCACTCGAAGTTAATAATGATGAATCTGATTCGTGTAATGCTGCAACCGATAGTGAATGATGCGATACAAATGTTACTTTATTTATTCCTACAAATAGTTACAATAATTTGTTATTGGTATAAAAATTGTTAATATAAAATTAAATGATAATGATCAATTATGTATTACTTAATTAATATATTAATTGAATTATAAAGTTAATAAGTATTTTGCTGCAGTATGATTTTCCCCTTTGCAGGTCAGGAGCGAGAACTGATTGGTTCGCACCTTGATCTGATGAAGCCCTTGAGAAGTGATTGGTTCAAGGCAACTACAACTGAGAATCGATTGGTTCAGTCGTAGTGAAGAGAAGTCCTTGAGAATTGATTGGTTCAAGGCAACTACAACTGAGAATTGATTGGTTCAGTCGTTATTAAGTCCTTGAGAATTGATTGGTTCAAGGCAACTGCAACCGAGAATTGATTGGTTCGGTTGTAATAGACAGGTCCTTGACAATTAATTAGTTCAAGGCAATTACAACTAAGAATTGATTGTCTCTATTATAAGTCCTAGAGAAGTGACTGGTTCACAGTAAATCCAATAATGGTTATATAATGTCTAAAGATAATGTATAAAGATAATAATATAATGTATAAAAGTAATAGTAGGCATACAACATAGAATTGTTTATAGTATCATTAGGCCAAATGTAAGGTTATCACCTGATTCGTGTATGAGGGCATACACATTGTCAGGACGGTCGAATGTAAGGTTATGTTCGTAATATAATTAAAATTAAGAACTGTAATAATATTTAAATTATTTATATTGAAAACAATTTCATTCTGTATTTATAAAACAATTCTGACACTTCAAATCATTAAGTCCTTCGACATTCAATAAATAATTTTGATTGAATGGTAATTTTAAATAATATTCTGGCAACACTGTCAGAGGAGAAAATGATTGAAGTGGGGCAGAGCTAACTATAAAAATAAAATTAATGATAGCAAGCGGTTAATTGTCGAGAGATCGCCGATTGAAGTATTAGCGGTACCTTTTGTATAATATAGCCTAAAATTAGCTTATGTAATGTACGCGTGTGCTAATGAATTAATATAACGAAGTGTGATTACATTATAGTGTTCGACTTTCATTTAATACCTAGACTGAGGTTTGGGTTGAGAAGTATTCTACAGTAGTATGTTTTGAATTTTGTCAATTGTAAAATAGCCTATTATGCTTTAACTTTAAAATATGGTATGCTTAAATTTCGGTTAGGTATCCATACCAATGAGGAAGCTGTGTACACACAGTGTGTCTATGTAAGGGCGGCAGGCCACGGGGGGTGGTCGAGCGTGGTGCTCCTACTAATTGTGGTTTCGTGTTGCTAAGAGACAAATCGGAGCGCGAGTGGGAGTCCCCCGCGCCGCAGGCCGAGAACGAGCGCCTCCCGGAGCCGCTGCCGTGGGCGCCGCCCGGCCACATCGAGGACGGCCCTCCTTACTGGGACAGCGACAACGAAGGAGAAATACCCGACAGGTACCGACTGGAGGAGCCCACGCCCAAGGCGAGCTCCGAGCGGCCTACCAGCCTGCGCGTGAAGGGCCAGGAGGCGCCTGCTGCGCCCGCGGCCTTCGCCGACGTGCCGGCCGCCGGCCTGCCCTCCGGCGCCACCACGCCCGCCTCTGGCGCCGCGCGCCGCGACTCGCAGCTCACCGACAAGGGCTTCTTCGACGTGAAGTTTTATCACAACCGTCTGTGGTAAGCTGCGACCGCACGTCGCACGTGCTCGCCACTTAGCATTTACTTGTAATATTATTGATATTGAGTACCTCCTACTGAATGCATTCGGCTGTCAAGTGTACGCTCCGTGCGCGCTCGTCCCGCGACGACGCCGTAAAAGAGGGGTGAATATGATTTGTGAACTATTGTAACTTATCTCATAAACTGTCAATGAGTACCTTGCTATACAATTTGTACAGTGCCAGACAATTTTCTCGAATATCGTGTCAATATAATATTTTCTATCGATTTAATTTGTAAAAGGAACGACTGGAACGTCATAATCTGTTTATTGAATATTGTTGTATCTAAACTAATATTATAAAGAGAAAAGATGATTTTTTGTACGTTTGTTAGTTTGTTCCAATTTAACTTAAGATCTAGTCCAGTCGGCCGCTACCGTCGCCGTGTGAGAGGTTACATTCCAGGGTGGCGAGCACAAACATATGTGACCGTTCCAAAGTACATTGTAAGTAGTTATAAGTTAACTGTTAATTGAATTCATGAACCAGTTGCTAATAACAATGTCAACGTTGATATTAGCGGTGTGCGGGGCGTGCGCGAGGCGCAGCTTCCCCACTGCGAGCTTGTGCAAGCACTGCCTGGTGGTGTGTCCTGTCGAAATTTAAATTACTATACGTTTTGTGTATGTACTCGTTTTGTGAATATGTTTAAAATGCTGTTGGAAGATAGTGAAAAAACCCTGTTTCTAAATGATTATTATAAGTATTATTACAAATTTTAATGAATATATAATGATAATATCAGGTCGTTACAGCTTAATTGCCGGGCACGGGCCTCTTTCCATACAGAGAAAGTACATACTTTCTCTCGTTGAGCACTTCAGGTTTTTCAATTAGGTACCTATATTTATTTGCTTTAATTATAACACTTAAGTTGTTTTTCTATACTTAGTAATAAAATCGACATAATCAAATTTTAATCTTACATGAAATGTGAAAGTATTATATTTTTTCTGTAATTGGCCTTGCTTCTATTAGGAACATTCTAAAATCTCAATAAGCATTGCAGCGTTTTTATATAATAATATACGAGTATAGGATATTGATAAATAAAATGTATAACCTGAGTATTGAGTTTAATTGACATTCCTTTGTACTTCAACATTAAGTGATAGGTCAGTCTCTTAATCATTAAAATGCGTGTACAGCAACATAAACGTGTTCACACCATTTTATATCGTCGTCATTTGAATAAATTTGCAAAATGGTTGGAATTGTTCAATGAATGGTGAGACAACGTCCGCTAAGTGCTGTGCGGGTACTGGCGGGTAGGATCAGTATCTCACACTAAATTTTATGCCTCCGATTTTTCGCAAGCCTCATTTTCTAAATTATAAATGTGCCAATCGTTTGTAGCCCGTGGTCCTAATCTTTTAGAACGGCACACATTTGAACCGCTAAGTGTTTAGTTAAGTTTTTACGATAAAGCTAGATTGTAGGTAAATTTGGCGCCATTGGATAGAAAGGTTTTAATTACTCGCATTCAAATGACACACATGGCGTAAAGCAACATCATTGATGGCAGCTATCATGTCTCAAATATGACCGGAGACAAATTTCCTCACCTTTTTTGTTCAAAGCAGTTGAAAATCATGCAGACAGCTTGACGTCTCCGCCATCAGCTAATACTCTCACATTGATCTCACCAACAGTCTGTGTGTGTAGTTTTTATTTATTTAATATTTATTTATTTATTTATTTATTTATTTATACACACCAACTATTTTTACAGGTGAACCCTAATACAATAGTGTAGAACATTAATACTTTTTAACATAAGACATACTTTACAACATACTTTTAACGACTTAAACTAATTTACACATCCTTATTATAATTAAACATTTTACTACACACATAGTGCACAATACGCAGCCTTTGTGAATTCGTTTAGCGAGCACGAGAAAATGTCCAATTTAATGGAAACCATGTTGAGCGTACGCAGCGCCCTCGTAAGTGGTGCGTGTTGCAACAAGTTGGTACGCGCTCGCGGAACATCAAAAAGTGGCGGCCGCCGCCGCCGACCCACGTAGTCATCTGGAACACACAACCTAACCTCCTGCAGAATAGCAGCGTTCTGAATGATACCCCGTATCAACTTAAATAAATAAGTAGCTAATGCCACTTCCCTTCTAACTTCAAGTTTACAATAGCCAACCATACCCAGAACAAATAAAGTAGGATATATCAGTGGATATCCAGGATAAACCCCATACTGTTTTAAATATAGAAACCTAATGTACTTGTTTTGAATACGTTACATAAATTTGTATTTGGCTTCATGTGGAGACCAAACTATGGCACTACACTCCAGCCGGCTTTTCACAAGAGCCTCAAACAATGCTTTTAATGCCCCAATATTAGTAAATTGATTTGCAGTTCGCAAAACAAACCCCAGATTACGATAAGCCTTTTTACATGTATCGATAATATGTTTGCGAAAATTCAAATCGACTGTAAATCTAACTCCTAAATCTTTTACCTCAGTGACACGCTGCATGGGCGCTCCTTCCATGTGTACAAGTAGTGATGAGGAGTACGCGCGCGACTAAACGATAACATGGAACATTTGGCCACGTTGAAAGAAAGTTTATTTTTTAGGCTCCACTTTACCACGGTAACAATATCCCTCTGCAGCATGTCACAATCTGTAACCTGTTCGATTTTAGGGACCAATTTTAAATCATCGGCAAACAGCAAAGAAGTAGAATTGGTAACTATTTCAGGTAAGTCGTTTATCATCCGTCCGAGGGTGCTGCCTTGGCTCACACCCGAAAGTTGCAAGGTTACTGTCACATCTTGTAGCTTTTTTATCGGTAAAATAAAGAGTCCGCGTCCTCCGATGAGTTGGACCATGCGGTCAGAGGGTCAGCTGTTACTAATGGAACAACTACGTTAGGAATATTTTTTGGAAATATTTTCTACATGCTCATCTAAATTGTTGTTATGCCATAACTAAGTACAGTCACCTTGTTTCTCGTCTTGGGTGGTAAATAAGCATCAAATAAACAAATATTTAATGAGTACGTGTTGTTGGGAAACAAAGTGTCCAAGCTTGGACTCTGGTGTGTGAGGTTGATGTGTGCGGAGAGGAATGATACGCCCTTTTACTAATATTGTTTATAATGACTATGTTAATATTATAACTTTAGTATACATAAAAAAAAAACTTTACTGTGCTGTACATAATATGTAGTTCCTTCGTTCGAATATTATATATTAATGAGATGACGGCGCGGGCGCCGCGCTCGGGGAGTGGTAGCGGGAGTGGGAACACTCGCCCCGCACCCCGCGGGGCTGTATGCCTTAACATCCTCCCCCCGTGGAAGGTGGGTCCTTCAACTCGTCTTCTTCAGTAGGTTCCAGCAATGGACATAGCCTGTTGATTGCTCGCCGAATAATGCCACTGGCCGTCTTAACATCTGCTACTCGAGATACACCGTCGCTCCCAGTATGTAAAGCGTGTATACGTCCAATTTTCCACTTCAAAGGCGGCAGGTTACTTTCCTTAATAATGACCATATCTCCAATACGCAGGGCAGTGCCAGGTTGTTGCCATTTAGTACGATGCTGTAGCTCCGATATATATTCATGTTGCCATCTACTCCAAAAATGTTGTCTCATTTGTTCCAATTGTTGATATCTGTGGAGCCTCTTAAAGGGTATATCCGTCAACACGGGAGACGGAAGAGCAATCAAAGGTTTACCGACGAGAAAATGCCCGGGAGTCAGGGGGTGGAAATTATTTGGATCGGATGACATGGGAAACAAAGGCCTGGAGTTCAAAATGGCTTCTATTTGAACAAATAAAGTGGATAGCTCCTCGTAAGTTAAGTGCCTATCGCCTAATATCCTTTTAATGTGAAATTTTGCTGATTTCACCCCAGCTTCCCACAATCCTCCAAAATTTGGGGCATAAGGAGGTATAAAAGAAAACTTCATACCTTCATCACAACAAAATTTAGTAAAATCATCCTTTCTTTCTAATAAAAATCTATTTAGTTCATTGCTAGCTCCTATAAAATTAGTAGCATTATCACAATATATCAACCCAGGTTTTGAACGTCGGGATATAAATCTCCTTAGTGATAAAATAAAAGCTTCGGTGCTCAAATCACTGACAACTTCTAAGTGCAGCGCCTTGGTTGTAAAACATACAAATAAACAAAGATAACATTCACTTATTTTACAACCACGACCCTTTCTATCAGTTATAAAATAGGGTCCAGCTAAGTCAACTCCAGAGGTTTCAAACGGGGTCCCTGGCTTCAGACGTTGTTTCGGTAAGTTTCCCATTATAGGAACTATAGACTTAATTCTAAATCGCTTACATAATATACAATTGTTTAATACACTTCTGGCTACCTTTCTAGCATTAATTACCCAGTAATTCTCCCTTACCGCAGATAACATAAGCTGTGGTCCGGCATGTAATAATCGCTTATGGGTATTTTCGAAGATAAGCCTAGATAATCGATGCCTGGAATCTAAAAGTAAGGAATGCTTTCTTTCGTATGAGAGGTTGATCTTTGAATTCGACCCCCTACCCTAATTACCTTAGACTTTGGGTCCAGAAAGGGATTTAGAGATAAAATTTTAGATTTACTATTTAACCGCTTATTATTTAATAATAAATTATATTCATCTGTAAATGAATCTTGTTGAGATAATGTTACCAACACATTCATACTCTCATTTAACTCTTCAACGCTTAAAATTGTAGATACCATTCTATTGTCCTTTGCCTTTAATCTACAATTCTTTAAAAACCTCAGAACATAGGCCATGATGCGTTTTAATTTATTTAAATTAGAATAACGCTCGAAATTAATTAATTTTTGATCTGAAATATTCTTGTTTGTTGTTACGGTAGTGACTTGCATAATTTCAGACAATGAGACGTTATTCAATGCAATACTATCTACGGTGGGCCAAAGCGACTGGGTTGACATTAGAAACTGAGGCCCATTACACCACATACTATATGTTTTACTATTTAAGTGATCCACCCCTCGCGAGATTAGATCGGCAGGGTTTTGCTCTGTTGGCACGTATCGCCACTCACCATTCTCAGCTAACTTGTTAATTTTATTTACCCGGTTCGCAACAAATACCTTTAATTGGCTTGGAGAGCGAGAACGTAACCACCCGAGCACTACCATCGAGTCAGTCCAATATACAATACGAGTAATTATACATCGCAACGAATGAGTCACCTTTTCACTCAACTCGGCCGACAGAAGCGCTCCACATAGCTCGAGTTTAGGTATTGTTAAACCTTTCAATGGAGCAACCCTAGATTTAGCACAGAGTAATCTGACTTGAATTTCACCCCACTGGTCTATGGACCGTATATAGGCGCATGTACCATAAGCCATCATGGACGCATCAGAAAACATATTGTTAGCGTGCTTCCCAGGCTATCGAAGTAATACACACTATTGACTTCCGGTTTACAAGTCTATGGTTGTTTAAAATGACAGTTAACAATATAATATCGAATGTGGGTAGGATAGGTTATAAAAGGCGTAGACTCGAAGGCACGATGGCACTTTTTAATTCGACTGTCGACTAGTGCGGTTGTGTTTAAAAGATTATAGAATATTACCAATAATAAATATTATACATTGTGTTGTATTGTGTTTAAGTGATATGTGTTGAAAGATTGTGAACATTTTAATACAAAAGTGATTAACTGTGATCTGGAGTTTAAGTTATTTCAACCTATACCTCTACAGTTATTGGATCTGGGACGTATTTGCTGATACGTTCTACAGTTCAGAAGCGGGATAATGTAAGTACCACGTTGCTTTTGCTCGTTCACCTAGCATTAACCTTAAATTATAGAGTTTTACTTTAAAAAGAATATCTATACATATGATTTCTTTACCTTTCACTTTTTTTTGTTTTGTTGTTTATTGCAAATATAATAATTGATAAATAGAAACTTGGCTTGTAGATATTCTTACTTTAATTAGACAATTAGAATATACGAATTATATTGTACTTAACACATAATATATCTGGACAAAAATAAAAACGGTTAGGTATTTTAAAATACTTTCTTCCGTTTGAAATATTTTTGTTAAATAATGCCTGCTGTTACGAGATGCTATTAAAACGATATACATATGTGTACCTAACGGTAAATATATATAAATCATGACCGAAATAAAAATCTTACTTGGAATTTGAAAATTTAACTTTCTGATAATAAATGGATGGAGTGATGATAACTAGGACAATGTTTGCTTGAGTGATAATTTATTGTTAATTTACATATCTAATGATTATGATCTTTTAAAAAAAAAAAAAAAAAAGGATTTTACCTCTGTTACTTAGAATCTGAAGAATTTTACTACTTTACTTTCTGATAATGAATAGATTTAATGATTTATTATTTATTAATGAGTGATAAGGACTTGTACAATATTTAATTTATTGATAATTTATTACTAATTTACATGACAAATATTTAACAATGATTTAAGAATAAGTTATACTCTCCATCTATTTTTACCTACATAATGATTTATTAATTATAATCATAAGATAATGATGCAGAAAATTTATAGTGCCTTTGATAGGAATGTTACCACACAGATTCCGAAACTTATTAAACGCACATGTTCAAGTTTCAGTGACATAATGGAAACCAATCAAAGAGATGACGTCTACGAACCTGGAAGCCCTATCCTGTCGTCGGGGTCGATTCGAGTGAGGTCCGAATATCGAACTCAAGGACCAAGGCTATCAGTGAACACTACTGGTTTGGTTGGTAACATTATCAACAAAGAAAGTGATCTTCGAGCCGGTGAGCTTGAGCGACGGCCGAACGATTATAACATACGCGATGGTGCGTCTCGTGACGGTGAGCTTGAGCGACGTCAGAGTACCAACCTAGCGTCGATTGGCAACCTCCGTGTCGGTGAGCTTGAGCAACGACCGGGCGGCAATTATTTTGATGTTCAGTCTCGTGCCGGTGAGCTTGAGCGACGGCAGAGTTCAGACCATGCGTTTGCTGATGGATCTCGTACCGGTGAGCATGAGCAACGGTCGAGGATTATTAGAAAACGTACCTACAGGGAGCTTGAGCGACGCTCTAGGGATAGAGAACGCGATTTTAGATCTTCTTATGATTCGGATGGTACTGACTACGAAGCACGAAGGCGATCAAGGTCACGGTTCCAGTCACGTGAATCTCATGGACAAGAGAATGGAAGTCGCTCGAGAAGTCGAAGGCACCACACACCATCACCAGGTAGACGACGTAAACCAGATTCAACCAGGTATGATAATTTAGATTCTAATATGTTTATGCAATTTTTTGAAGCGTTTAAAGGATTCACGAAATCCAGTAGTAGTAGTAGGTTAGCTAACATTGGTAATGTTATCCCAGAATTCGATCCTATGTCTAAAAATCAAACGATATTAAACTGGGTAACTAAGGTGGAAGAATGTGCAGAGATATATGAATGGAGTGAACGGGAAATTATTCATTATGCACTTCCTAAACTCACTGGTCTAGCTAAATCATGGTATCAAAGCCTTCCTAGTGTAAAATTTACTTGGTCCGAATGGAAAACAAAACTGTTCCAATCTTTTCCATGCAGAGAAAACTATGCTGAGCTATTGACAGAGATGCTTGCTTTGAAAGCTAAATTTGGGGAAACATTGGAACAATACTATTATGCTAAACTTAATTTATTGCATAGATGTCAGATAGGTGGGAAAAAGGCAGTCGATTGCATATTGTATGGGATAGAAGATAGAGCTATAAAACTTGGAGCACAAGCGGCTCGATTCGAAACCCCAGAACAGGTTCTTAAGTATTTAAAATCGGTTAAAATCGGTCAAGCAAGGGAAATTACTGGCAGTAATTTTAGAAATAGAAATGACAAGAGAGTTTTAGGGTCAGATAAAATAACTTCTGATAAAACCAATTCACCAATAACCAAACCACCTTTAAAATGCTTTAACTGCGGTGTTGAAGGCCACCCTAGTTTTAGATGTTCAAAACCTATTGTAAGATGTAGTAATTGTCATAAACTTGGTCACACTATTACGAACTGCTCTAGTATTACGTCAAAACATCCTGAAACCATAAAACAAAATGAAAATAACAAAGAAAAGCAAGTTTTAAAAATAGTCTGTGGTGATAGTGTTAGTAGCCCTCCTAAAGTGCCAAACTCGAACAATCCGAATGATAAGTACGTTATTACTGTAATGATAAACGGCTCTCCCATTACCTGTTATGTAGATCTTGGAAGCGAGTGTTCAATCATACGGAATACTGATGCGGAAAAACACAACTTATTATTAGATCGTACCGAGTTACCTTTAATGAAAGGACTTGGTAATAACTTAGTGCAACCATTAGGTAGAGTCAAAGCAACAATAGAAATTCAGGGAATAAGAGAAACCATTGATATTTTTGTAGTAGATGACTGTATCTTGAAATATCCATTGCTGCTAGGACAATCATTCACGGAGCGGCCAGGTATTTTAATTACCAAGACTCCTCATCGTATTATCTTTCAAAGGACTACCAAAGTATTTTTAATGACGAAAGTTAAAATTTGTGTCCCTAGTCACAGTATTCAATCCATCCCAGTTTATTCCGATAGTTCTTTCACGGGTCAAGTATATATCAATGGGTCTGTGAGAGGTAGAATTGGTTCAGAATTTTATTTACTGCCTGGAGAATATACCATAACTAATGGCGAAGGATCGTTACTAGTACAAAGTTTAACTTTAAATACAGTAACGTTTACTCAAGACACGCTAGTTGCTCGTGCAGTACCATTACATAATCTTAGTCACGTATCTCAGTTGACAGTTGCAGACATCGAAGATGAACAGTCTTTCCATTACGGTGATACTTTAGCAGCAAATGAATTAATTGCCTTGAAAGCCTTGTTATTAGAATACAAGGATTGTTTTTCGATAAACCTCAAAGATCTTGGCTTTACAACTGTAAGCGAAATGGAGATCAAGCTTATTGATTCTGAACCAATTGTATACCGTCCCTACCGCATGTCATATTCCGAAAGGGCACTAGTTCGCAACATGGTTCAGGAGATGCTCGACGCTAACATAGTACAAGAGTCGTCTTCTCCTTTTGCTAGTCCAATAGTATTAGTCCAAAAGAAGACCGGGGAGAAACGTCTTTGCGTTGACTACAGGGCCCTAAATCGTAAGACTATAAAAGATCACTACCCGATCCCTCGCGTGGACGATCAAATCGATCTTCTGGCTGGCCATGATTACTTTGTGTCACTTGATCTGGCATCCGGATACTATCAAATACCGTTATCAGAAGAATCTAGATCGAAAACCGCATTCGTGACGCCCGATGGTCAATTTGAATATCTACGAATGCCGTTTGGTCTCGTAAATGCCCCGTCTATTTTTCAACGTACAATTAATAAGATATTAGCTGTTGCAAAAGTTAAATTTGCTGTTATCTACATGGATGATGTTCTTATTCCTGCTCATGGTTTTCATGAGGGTATGGAACGGTTACGGCAGGTTTTGCAATTGCTTCGAGAAGGGGGCTTAACCCTAAAGCTAAGCAAATGTCATTTCTTTTATAGAAATATAGATTTTTTAGGATTTGAAATAGGCGCTGACGGTATCCGCCCTGGGACTAGGAAAATCGATGCAGTTTCCAAATTTCCGCCTCCCAAAAACATTCATGAGGTACGTCAATTCATGGGACTTGCAAGTTTTTTCAGACGATTTATTAGAAATTTTGCCATTACCGCGAGACCCCTAACAGACCTGTTACGAAAGAATCGTGAATGGAACTGGGGTTTGGAGCAGTGTGCTGCCTTTCAGACCTTGAAAAATGCCCTTGTAGAACGCCCCGTTATTGCTTTGTATAACCCTTCTGCTAAGACGCAATTGCATACCGATGCGTCTAAGCTTGGTGTAGCTGGTATTTTACTACAAGAAGATGGAGATGGCAGATACCGGCCAGTTTCGTTCTATAGTAGAAAAACAACAGTTGATGAGCAAAAATTACATTCATTCGAATTAGAAACGTTAGCTGTCATTGCATCTCTTAATCGCTTTAGAGTATACTTAATAGGTATTCATTTTAAAATTTATACGGATTGTAGTGCCTTAAGGACCACTTTGACTAAACGAGACCTCGTCCCTCGCATTGCACGTTGGTGGATCCAACTCCAAGAGTACGATTGTAATATCGAATATCGACCTGGCACTAGTATGTTGCACGTCGATGCTCTTAGTAGAAACCCTATAGAGCCGCCTATTTCTGAAAGTCACATCTTGGATGTTCTAAATATTGAAACCGAAAATTGGTTAAGTACTGCCCAATCCATAGATAATGAGATCACGTCAATAAAAAATATTCTCGCCAATTCCAATACTGAGAAGATAATTGACGTCTGTAATAACTTTAAAATTAAGAACGATCGTGTTTATCGCGTCACCGATAAGGGTTTGCGTTGGGTGGTCCCAAAAGCAGTTCGATGGCAAATCCTCAAGAAAAACCACGATGACATTGGTCATTTTGGTTTTGATAAAACATTAGCGCGCTTAAAAGATTTATATTGGTTTCCCAAGATGCGCAGATTTGTAAAGAAATATGTGGCTGCGTGTCTAGAATGTGCGCATCATAAAGCATCCGGAGGACCGCGAGAGGGAGAGCTTCATCCAATACCGAAAGTCGAAAAGCCATTCCATACGATTCACGCGGACCATTTGGGCCCCTTTGTGCGTAGTAAACGTGGCAACTGTTACCTATTAATCATAGTCGATGGCTTCACAAAATATTCAAATATTAAACCTGTTAGAAACACAAAAGCCACGACTACTATTCGAGTTCTCAGAGAACATATCAGTTATTTCGGTACTCCCACGCGACTAATCACTGACAGAGGTTCTTGTTTTACTAGTCACATTTTTTGTAAATTCATAAAGGATAGTGGTATCAAGCACATACTCAATGCGGTTTCAACCCCAAGAGCTAATGGACAGGTTGAAAGATTTAATAGAACAATCTTAGATGCTCTCTCAACTAAGACACACGGCAGGGATGACAGAATCTGGGATGAGTATGTGCCTGATATACAAATAGGGCTTAATACTACTACTCATAAAACCACACAGAAAAGTCCTTCAGAGCTTCTCTTCGGTTTCAATGTAACAAATACAACTGAAAATATTTTAAACAATATTGTTGATGATACGTTCGATAGCATTCATAATGTTACAAAAACCAGAGAGAGATCAGGAGAACTTATTAGGATTCAACAGGAAAAGGATAGAGAACGATTTAATGCAACTAGGAAAATAACAAAAACAATTTATAACATAGGAGATTTAGTAAGAGTAGAGAGAGATATTAATAAAAACGATGGTAAATCAAAGAAATTAGTTGCTAAATATCAAGGGCCATACCGCATTACCAAAATATTTCCCAATGATCGTTTCCTCATAGAAGATACACCAATCACTAGGAAAAATAATAAGAAATACGAGGCTATTGTTGCTAGGGATAAATTGCGACCTTGGTTAAATCTCAATACTGACCTCGGCAGCAGCTCCTCGGAAGAGGAGAACTGCGCAATTAGGGTTGAGCCGGTGGAAGTGTATACTGAACATAGTAGCGATTAATTTACAAAATCGGACCCTATATATGTCTGTACAAAGTTATTTTCTACTATAATTAGATGAGTACCGTTGGTGTAGACGGCTATGGTAAATTATTATTTAATTAATACTTTTAAAATCATTTAGTATTATAATAATTTATTTTCTCGGATATCTATAATGAGCTAATGGATATATTTTGTTGTAACATAATTAGTTATTCAACTTAGTAAGGAAGTACATGATAGTCTACTCTGATTGTAAAACGTTTGTAGATTATGAATAGCAAAATAATATTGCAAACGTCAAAATTTTGTTAATAGCTTAGTAGTTAATTACGTTACTATTTTAGAATCTATTTTGTTTGATTAAATACAATAGTGTTCTGTTGCTTTTTAATATTATTGTTGCACATTTTCACTTCGGTACGAGGGCGTTACCGAAAGTCAGATGGCCGAGCTGTTAGCGTGCTTCCCAGGCTATCGAAGTAATACACACTATTGACTTCCGGTTTACAAGTCTATGGTTGTTTAAAATGACAGTTAACAATATAATATCGAATGTGGGTAGGATAGGTTATAAAAGGCGTAGACTCGAAGGCACGATGGCACTTTTTAATTCGACTGTCGACTAGTGCGGTTGTGTTTAAAAGATTATAGAATATTACCAATAATAAATATTATACATTGTGTTGTATTGTGTTTAAGTGATATGTGTTGAAAGATTGTGAACATTTTAATACAAAAGTGATTAACTGTGATCTGGAGTTTAAGTTATTTCAACCTATACCTCTACAGTTATTGGATCTGGGACGTATTTGCTGATACGTTCTAAAATATGAAGTTCAATTTGCTTTGCATTTCTACATACGACATTCCGAGGAAATTCTATATTAGTTAGTTTATTTATATTTTTGACAAACGTATCCCAAAGAGTACGAATTTCATTTTCTATGGGTTCATCCCATCCTAACTTAGACAACCATAGCTTCTGCATGATTATTTTAGCCTTTATTACAAATATACTTAAGAGTCCTAAAGAATCAAAAATTTTGGCAATTGAAATGAAATGAAATGAAATGAAATGAAATGAAATGAAATGAAATGAAATGAAATGAAATGAATGTTTATTCATTCAAGTTCATTAAATTAACACTTATGAACGTCAAAGTTTACAAAATGTCAGCAAATTAACCTACAGCCAGTTCGCTGACGAAGTAGAGCCATGAGAAGAACTGGCAAGAAACTCAGGCCACTCTTTTTAATCGCCAGGTTATTACAATTTTTGTAAGTTACAGTTTCAAGTAGCATGCAAAGTGACGCAGGCAATACACTTAACTCTATAGATACTTAATTACTTACAGCTATCTATGTTGTAAAGAAAAATTAAAAAGTAAAATGTGTGCTTTACAGGCTGCCTCAATTTGCATATTGCTACAAAAGGTAAAGGCAACATGTGAACTGTGATAAATGTTTCTATGTAGATATTATATAAACTGGTAATTTTTGGTATAAGCATAAAGTAAGATGAACTTAATTTACCACAGGAGTTCACAATGTACCTCTATTTCACAAATCACAATGTAAAAATAAATTAACAATACTAAGTATATAATTTTAACAAAATAATACAAAATGTGTACATAACTGTTCAAATATGGCTCGGGCATCATGTCAATTAAAATTAATACAAAAAAAAAATCATTTTATAAATTATGTCAAAATGTATCAATAAATTAATGTCAAAAAATTATAATGTTTTTTGAAAATTTGTTTAAATTTGTCTAAGGGTTTATCCATTATGTCGATAGGTAATTTATTAAATAAACGTACACCAAGTCCCGTAAACGAATTATGGACTTTATGTAAGCGATAGTGTGAGCCAACCAGTTTATGCTTACCCCTGGTGTTAATCTCATGCACATCGCAATTCCTAGTATATAGACTAATGTTACTCTTAACATAAACAACATTAGCATATATATATTGAGATGAAACTGTCAATATACCTATCTCTTTGAATCGCTCTCTCAGGGAGTCTCGTGAACCTAGGTTGTAGATAGAACGTATAGCTCGTTTTTGAATAATAAAAACGGTTTCAATGTCAGCAGCCCTACCCCACAACAATATGCCGTAAGACATAACGCTGTGAAAATAACTAAAGTAGACTAGTCTGGCGGTTTCCACATCAGTAAGTTGCCTAACTTTCCTGATAGCAAAAGCCGCTGAGCTGAGTTTACCTGCGAGACACGAAATATGGGCTTCCCACTGAAGTTTGCAATCTAAAGTTAAGCCAAAGAAAACTGTGGACTTAAAACCAGGTTTATACCTGCACTTTTGACATTTGGCATAGAAAATTTTATACATTTTGTCTTCTTGGAATTAAGTAGAAGATTGTTTACCGTGAACCAGTTCAGGACTTGCGCGAGCGAACCATTTACAACGTCGAAATTAGGGTCTTTACGGTTAACTTTAAAAATAAGAGACGTATCGTCTGCAAATAGCACTATATCGCAGAAATCCTGTACAAAGTACGGCAAATCATTTACATACACCAAAAATAGAAAAGGACCAAGAATGGAGCCCTGTGGGACGCCCAAAGCAACAGGTAACCCTAAGGACCTATTTACATTTACATCAACGTATTGCACTCTATCACTTAGATAGGTGGAAACTAGATTAAGTGCAACATCCCTGATCCCATAGTGACTGAGTTTTCTCAAGAGCGTATTGTGCTCGACGCAGTCAAATGCTTTAGAGAGATCACAAAAAACACCAATAGCATCCATTTTATTTTCCCAGGCGTTAAAAATATGTTTTATTAGTGTAACGCCTGCATCTGTAGTTGAGCGACCTTTCGTAAAACCATACTGCTCATTATGTAGTAATTTATGAAAGTTAAAATGGCTCTCTAATAATTTTCTCAAAAATTATTAGAGATATAAT
The DNA here is from genome assembly GCA_963082885.1 of Parascotia fuliginaria. Taxonomy (NCBI): domain Eukaryota; kingdom Metazoa; phylum Arthropoda; class Insecta; order Lepidoptera; family Erebidae; genus Parascotia; species Parascotia fuliginaria. Next base: position 15,593,188 of record OY720189.1, read on the forward strand.
TTTCAATATAATTTTCTCAAAAATTTTACTAATAGCTGGCAGTATAGATATTGGTCTAAAATTACCAGGGTCACTCTTAGAGCCGTTTTTAAACAAAGGTACTACTTTACTATGTTTCATTAAATCAGGAAATACTCCTACATCAACACTTTTATTAAAGATAGCAGCTAGATATGGTGCTATATTAATAATTATACTCTCAACTAATTTAACTGAAAACCCCACAAGTCAGCAGTGTTTTTTGAATGTAGTGGCTTGAACACTTTTATTATGTCGTTTGGGTTAACATAATTAAAATTAAAAGGGACGTCACACTCTTTCACATTCCCCCTAAGTAAATGCTCAGCTTTGATTGGGCAAGAATTTAAGGAGCTGGTTGTCTTTACTGGTATGCTAACAAAGTAGTCGTTAAAAATGTGGGCTACATCTGTATTATTTGAAATAATATTGTCCTTAATGTTTAACTCATAATTGTTATCTTTCAATTTAATACGACCAGTCTCACTATTAATAACATTCCAAGTTGTTTTTATTTTGTTCTCGGACTGTTTAATTTTATTACTTAAATACAAGGACTTAGCGGCAACACATGACTTTTTAAAGATTTTTGAATAATCCCTAACATATTGAATAAAGACTGGATCAAAATTATATTGTTTCATACCATAAAGTTCATACAACTTAGCTCTACTTTTGTATATTCCGGATGTTGCCCAATCACAGAACTTTATTTTGATGTTTTTGGTAAAAGTTCTAGTCGGAAATGATGCATTGTACGCTGATTGTATTGTGCTAAACAAGGACTCGTAAAGCACATTTGGATCATCGTGGCTTGGATCTATGTAAGTGATTGCTTGAACACTCTCAGTGAAACGGTTTAGGCGAACAGAGGTCATTGGCCTACACGTGATCTTACTCCCTTTAGTAGTTGTGCCTAAAGGAAAAACAGCTTTTTGCCCACAATGATCTGATGTTAGGTTATTCAGAATAGCCTTATCTATATATTTGCAATTGCAGAAAATGTTGTCTAAGCATGTAGCAGAATGTAATGTAATTCTAGTTGGTTCCGAAAATAAAGGTTTTAAATTAAATGAATTCAATAAACTAATTAATCTAATACTGGTCTGTGATTGAACAAGTAAGTCGACATTAAAGTCACCACACACTATTACATGCTTATTGACAGAGCTTAAACGTTTCATTACATCTTCCATAACTGTTTCAAAAAGAATGAAATCACTCTGAGGTGGCCTGTACACACAAACCACAATATATTGCTTAAGCTCAACACAGGACAACTCAATAGTGTGCTCAATAGAAAGATCTGCTATATCTTTACGTTCCTTATAATTAACACTACTACATACATATATCAGAGAGCCACCATGTATAGTCTTCTTTCTTACGAATGCACTACCAACAGAAAAATATTCATTATTAAGTAATAATAATTGTTCCATCTTTAGCCAATGTTCAGTGACACATAAAATTTGAACATTGTACTTTTTCAAAAATAAATCTATTTCTAGCGCTTTGCTGGATAAGCCCTGTATATTTTGATGAACTATATTTAGAGCCTGCTTATCCATTGTCTCATCAACTAGTTTAAACTAGCAGATGTGTGTGTATAACATATTTGTAAATTATTACAAACATTTGTCAAATTCTTCAATACCTTACTGGTACTTGTGTCAAATAGTAAATTATATGCTAATAATTTAGCAATAAGTCGCTTATAACTAAATGGTAGATACATAGTATCTTTTGTCAAATAAAAATTGGAACTAATAAATATATTAGTGTCAAAAAACAAAATATAGTCACTATGACTATGTGTACAATTATAAAGTAATAAATTTAATTTGCCTATGTGCACATTTTGTAACTCAGTAAGTGCATGTGAATAAGGTAAGGCACAGATAATAAACTTACATCCTACACTGTTGTGAAGCGCTATCATGACTTCAGTTAAATCTAGTATGTCCTTTTTAGTGACTGATAGGCTATCACCATACATTATAATCACTGTTGACTTAGAGTTCAGGACAGAATTCTTTAAATTATTAACTAAAATACTGAATTTCACTCCAGGTAAACAATAGTTTACAATAGGCCTATCAGTGAGGATATTAATCATGCTACCTAGGCCCGAGCCAAATTGATCAGAAAACATTACAACATTTTGTGTACTATTTATGGCTGGTTCTCTACTAGAAAATCGAACTTGGTTTATGGAGGTGGGATGATCAGTAGGCAAGTCGTTACATTGATTACTATGTAAATGTACATTACCTAATGAAGGCTGAGTATAGGCCGTTGATGACAAACATATTGAACATAGATTGTTATTTGTTAGTGAAATAATCCTTTTCTATGTTCTCCCTACCAGCTTTGGCAACCTCATCATATTTTTGAATGTACTCATATGTCTCTTTCTCATGTTGGAGACATATTTTTGTCAAGCGAGCTTCTAAATCAGATAATTGCAACTGAAGCTCCTGTGTGTGTCTTTCATATAGTAATCTACTGTCAGCTAACTGGATTTGACAGTCCTCAAGCTGTGATAGCAATGTCCCACACTCATTCACCAACTCTTTATTATTAAATGAAAGTTTTTTAAATTGATGTGACTTTTTAACATTAAATTAAAGTTTGTTTACTAATTTCTTAATTCTAGAGTATTTTCTAATTTGCTTATTACTACTAATATTCTACTTTGGGTTTGTCATTCTACGTTGGGTTTGTGTTGAGAACAGTCGTTTTGCAGAATTTTTAATCTCGATTTTCTACATTTTTTAATTTAATGCAAAGAACTTTCGCATATAGTGGTAATAGACATAAGTGCTAAAATACTGTATATAAGTCAAAGTGAAAGGTCAGTGTGTGACGGAGCAAAAAATATCTGCTGCCCTTGTCCCGCGTCGCGTATCGTGGACCTAACAGCGGGGAATACGTGCCTCACCTCCGCTAGAATAAAATATTATTATTTTTCTTCGCCTTCATACGAGCTCTGCACAGCATACCTACCTACAATGTCGATACAAAGAACACCACCGAGCGGATTTTCGTCAGATACCGACATTCCGGAGTCGGTTGATAAGGAGTCTTTTGTTAATTTTCGTAAACGAAAACAACCTGATCTCGAAAATGATTTAATAATGGCACGTCTTGAAGAGAAATTTAATTCACAGCTATCAGTATGGAATAAGAAAATCACTGACAGCATTACGGACAGCATCACATCGGCGGTTACAGCAGCCATGTCTAATGAGTTAACCAAAATTTCGTCAACTTTATCTGAAATAAATACAAAGGTCACAAAGCTCAACTCCGATTATAATATTCTGAAGAGCACTTTAGAAAACACTACTAGCCGGCTCACAGATTTTGAGAAATCCCTAAATTTTACAAATGAGCAGCAGGTTTCCTTTGACAATCGCCTCAAAACATTAGAAAGTACAACTAAGTTAAATGCTGACACTGCGTATAAAATAAATTTGCTTGAAACAAAGATACTGTCAATGGAGCAACAGGCACGGCAGTGCAACATTGAAATATGTAACCTGCCTGAGCGACGAGGTGAAAACCTAATGAACATCATGGAGTGCCTAGGGAATGCCGTCAAACATCCTATACGAATCACAGACATCGTGGCTGTTCATCGTGTACCTCATGCGGATCAGAATAATTCACGTCCTAAGAATATAATATTGAAAGTTACTTCTAGAGTGTTACGTGACAATATCATCTCTGCATACCGTGTCATTAGGGGATTGGACAGTACGAAGTTAGGTATAAGCGGTTCGCAAGTTACTAAGATCTACTTAAACGAACATTTAACTCTTAATAACAAGATGTTGTTTCGTAAGTGGCGTGAATCTGCTAAAAAACATGAATTTAAATATGTGTGGGTCAAACACGGTATCATATTATTGCGAAAGCATGACGCATCACCTGTCATCGCAGTACGATCTGAACAGGACATTAATAAAATTAAGTGATATATGTAACGTAATTAAACTCCCTTGCATGATGATAATAGGAACTATTTTTCACTCGATAGTAAAACTTAATCTTGAGAAATACAAATATTATATTATTACATTATGTGGGTACTCTTATTTATTATTCCTCAGTGGCTATGTTTTGGTAACTAATGTGACATTTTATTTTTATTTTTTATTGCGTTTATTTAACAAACACTACGCAAATAATATTCTTTATGTATTATGTTTTTATAATCCTTATATTTCACGGAAGTGTTTTTTGTATTCAAAATGGAATAGAATTTTGATGTACAGTGCACAAATAAAAATTCACAGTACTTATATGTTTGAGTTATATCATAATGTTATGACTTGTTTCCGGATAGGGGCGGATAGTATATCAATATTTTTTAACTTTTTTGCACAACAGTAATGGATGGACTGTCCCTATACTACCAAAATTGTCGTGGGATACGTACTAAATTGCATACACTGTTTATGAATATTCTATCACACAATTATGATATTATCATTTTAACGGAGACATGGTTGTACACAGGTTTAAATGACAATGAGTTTATAGACCCTAGGTATCGAGTGTTCCGATGCGACAGGGACCGTGAGGGCAGCGGTCGACGAGACGGTGGAGGCGTACTAGTGGCGGTGCAGAGCAGACTGGGGGCCACGCGTGTCGCGGAGTCGCCCGGGGCGCTTTGTGCGTCCTCGCCGCTCGTCGATCATGTCCTTATTGAACTGCGCTCGCGCGGACACTGCTACATTATTAGTGCGGCTTATATACCGCCCGCTACAAACTCAGACATTTATTTGACACATTTTGATTATTTAGCCTTTATTTTGCAATTTTCTAATACATATAAATATATAATAGTTGGTGATTATAATCTGCCGCTAATAGAATGGCAGGACTGTGACACACACATGTCTCATCTTATTTCAAGTAATTATACAGCAGCATGCAAAGTTTTGATTAATTTTCTATGCCAGTTTGATTCTATTCAATGCAATACACTAAAAAATAAAAATGGGCGTTTATTAGACTTATGTTTAACTGACATTACTGAGTGCAAAACCTTTCAACCCCCCATACCACTAGTACCTATAGATGATAACCATCCCCCTTTTTACATAATATTTTCATTTGGTAACGATTTTCAATATTTTATTAAACAACCAAAAACACAATTTCAATTTAATAAATCAGATTACTCACTAATAAATAATGATATAGCTAACATTAACTGGAATGAATTACTATTCAATAAAAATGCTGAATCAATGGTGACAATTTTTTATGAGAGAATATATGAAATCATTAGAAAATATGTACCGAAAAAAATTATAAAATCATCTTATTTTCCTGCCTGGTTCTCACCGGCACTTATTCATATATACAAAGATAAAAATAGATACTGTATAAAGTGGAAAAAATATGGAAACAAATCTGACTATGAAATGTTTTCACTTTTTAGGTATAGATTTAAGCATGCATCGCATGAGTGTTACAAAAGATATATTGAAAGAGTTGAGAATAGTATTCAAACACACATAAAATACTTTTGGTCTTTTATTAATAATAGGAAAAACAAAGCAGATATACCTTGTAGGATGTATTATAAGAATATTGTAGCCAATAGATCTGATGAAGTGTGCTGCCTATTTTCTTCATTTTTTGAATCTGTGTTCGAAGCGTCAGATGTTACACAAGACTTTGATGTAGATGACATACCAGATTGTAACCATGTCTCTGATATTATCTTTAGTGACATAAAACTCGCTAATGATGCAATACTTCGGGAATTAAAACATTTGGACCTCTCAAAAGGGCCCGGCATAGACTATATTCCACCAATATTCTTAAAAGCCACTGCTCAAACAATTTATCTGCCTGTAAGTCATATATTTAATACGTGTCTTAGGGAGGGTGTTTTTCCGGCCATATTCAAATCTGCTCGAATTGTTCCAGTTTTTAAAGGAGGTGACAAGTCCAATATTGAAAATTATAGACCAATATCTATTTTGTCCACTTTGGCAAAGACTTTCGAAAGATTAGTTCATAACTATATTTACCCATCAATTCATAAGACAATTATTGATCAACAACACGGTTTCGTAAAAAACGTTCTACAACTACAAATTTACATATACATCATATTTATTTGAAAGTATGGATGATAATAAACAAATAGATAGCATTTACACTGACTTTCGAAAGGCATTTGACAGAGTGGATGATAAAATACTTTTAGAGAAACTGGCTTTTAACGGTATTCGAGGAAATCTATGGCGTTGGTTTAAATCATATATTACCAATAGAACACAAAAAGTTGTACAAAACGGACATGAGTCTGACTTTGTTACTATAACTTCAGGCATGCCGCAAGGCTCAATATTGGGACCTCTTCTTTTCATTATTTTTATCAATGATATTAAGACCTGCTTTAAATTTAGTCATTACTTGCTTTATGCTGATGACCTAAAAATTTATCACAAAATTGAACAAATCGATGACCATAATAAAATTCAACAAGACCTAGACCGTTTTGCTAACTACTGTGTCAAGAACAAACTAACACTCAGAGTGAATAAGTGTAACTTTATTACCTTCACAAAAAAGAAAAATATAAGTAATTACAATTATAATTTAGGAGGGATTTATATTAATAAAGTCGAGGTTATACGGGATTTAGGACTCATGTTGGATACAAAGTTACACTTAGACATACACGTGGACACTATAATTAGTAAAGCATTTAAGATGTATGGATTTGTTATTCGCTCCAGTACAAATTTTACCCGCCCCTCTACATATCTTTATTTATATAAATCTTTGGTCCGTTCACAGCTTGAATATGCCGTGCCTATCTGGAATCCGTTTTATGATAAATACGTTAATGCCATAGAAACTGTTCAAAGAAAATTTTTGCACTGTATACATTTCAAGTGTTGTCACAATAAGCCTTCATATGAAGAATTGCTTGTAAAATATAGATTTTTTACTTTAGAACAAAGGCGTCTGTACTTACAGGCGATGTTACTGTATGACCTTTGTCATAACAACTATGATTGTATTCCACTCACAAATAGAATATGTTATAGAATACCCACAAGAACACATAGTCGTAATTTATGTAAAATATTTGCTACCAATAAATGCCGCACCAATGCTGGTAAACGATCGCCGATGTTCCGCTTGGTTGAATCGTATAACAATCACTTCAACTCTATAGATTTAATGGTAACACGTCCTAGTATGTTTAAGAAACTATTGCTTTCTAACTTAGATTCAGTTTAGCACATTGCAATTACCTAAAATTGTTTAAGTTATATGTTGCAAAACAAATTTATATCCACTGTATCTCGTCTCAACAATAACCAATGTTTTTTAATGCTCTTAGTAAATATGTGGTAAATGTCGCTGGTGGCACAATTGTTTGTTTGCAAATAAAAATGTTACATTGTATAAAAGTATGTATTGTGTCATTGTTTGTTTACCTAAATAAATAAAAAAAAAAAAAAAAAAATATTAAATCTTAATCTTGCCTTGTTAACGGTATTAGGCCTATATAGTGTATCACATTTTTCACCTAGGAGTTCAGTGTACAAGCTCTGAGTCTCAACACAACTGAGTACCTGTAGTTGATCTTGAAGTGAGGTTATCTCCATGTGGGCTTCTTTCAGGTCGATCTCTAATTCAGTGTTGCGGCTCAGTAACCTTGTATACTCTTCATTACAGCTACTGTAGGATCTAATTTCCATTTGCAGTCTATTTAGTTGATCCTGGTAATCCATATTTTCAACGTGCAATAGTGACAATTGACCCCTTAGCTCAGTAACCTTGTCATTTACTATTTCTATTTCCTCCTCACAGTCACTGCGTTCCTTCCTGACATTTCTTCAACTCTGTAAGTGCTATCCGGAGTTTGTTCTCAGTGTCCTTAGCCATAGCTCTACGGGTCATCATGTGTGTGGCCATGATTCTTAAATATTTGTGTAGTTGAACACCTGGAATGTGAAGAAAACAGCTGAGTAGAAGAATTAAAAAAAGAAAAAGAAAGGGAATATCTAATAAGATGAAATGAAATAATTTATTAAAAAAACAAAGGTAGTAGAAACAAAAGGAATAAAAGAATTAGATAATATTTAGGGATAGCTTATTTACTATAAATGTATAATAAGTAACAAATAAATGTATTTTTTAGACTTATAAATATGAGGGTGGAAATAAAAACTTGTATGCTAATTAAGTTTATGAGAACAAATAGTAGTAATTATAATAAATTATGGATCACAAGCAAGATATATAATACTAAATACATATGTTAGTTGTTTATAAGTAAAGAAATTATGTATGAGGCGTATGTTCCAATCGTCGATTTTGCTTCTACTTATTGTCAAGCAAAAGGAGTTAGAAACTGTGCCTGTGAGTGTTGGACGAGGCTCACGCAATGTTGAGCAAGGTGTTCAGGTGTTGTGGAGTGTTTGTTAGTATTAATAAGTCAAATACTCCCCAGGTTTAATGCACCAATCATTTGAATTTCGTCCGTTGTTCGTTGGCACTTTGCTTGTGGGTGGATAAGTAGCCAGGCCGGAGCTTTTGTCGTGTTTTATGGTAACTTGCCACAATTGCAAACACTTATAGGATAATAAATTTACTAAGTATGCTAATTATTTATATATTTATCTAATACTAATTAATTAAAATATAATTTAACTCATCGAGTAACAATTTTAACGTCTGACATTTCCAGTTGCCAGCCAAAAAAAAAAACAAGACAATACATTACGCTTAGTTACTTTATCTTGTATATTTACTTGTACAGAAAATTTTAACATATCAGATTCTGGTGACCATGTTAACCCTAATGTGCTCGTGGTTGTTTTAAACTCGGAAATAGACTGCACTTCATTTAATTTATTTTCCACTAACAACTGAGTTGCGTTTGATCTAAATTTCCGTAATTTAAAACATCCAGAATCTAGCGTTTGGGTAATCTTTCTGCAAAGACGATTTAACCCCACCTCACTTTCATGGCCCGTAATTAAGTCATCCATGAAAAAGTCATGTTTAATTACGTTTCGTACTACTAAATCGTCACACTCATCGGCCAGTTGAAAGAGACAACGAGTACTCAAGTACGGGGCAGAAGCGGTTCCGTATGTAACCGTGTTTAATTTTAAATGTTTCATAGGTTCGTTCTCATTCTCTCTCCACACGATCATTTGAAGATGTCTTTGACTCTCAGATACTATAATCTGGCGATACATTTTTTCAATGTCCGCGGTCAACACATAATTATGTTGTCTGAATCTTATCATAATACTTTATAAATCGTCTTGAATCACTGGTCCCACCATTTGGATATCATTTAACGACAACCCGCTACTGGTTTTTTCTGACGCGTTGAATACAACTCGTAATTTAGTCGTTTCACTTTTCTCTCGAATCACCGGGTGGTGAGGTAAATAACATTCAAAGTCAGGCACGCTTACTTCAGACAAGTGATTTAATAAATTATATTCATTAATGAATTCAACATAAGAAGCCTTTACGATGGGTTGTTTTTTAAATCGTTTTTCCAAATTAATTAAACGCGTTTCTGCCTTAAACAATGAATCACCTAATACTTCCGGTGAAGTATGAAAGGAATCTTAACACAGAATCTACCACTCTCTGTTCTATACGTATTTTCTACAAAATGTTTTTCACAAAATTCTTCTTCATTACTGAATGGTAAACTCTGGCTTAAAACCTCTTCAACCTTCCAAAACTTTTCAATTTGATCACTAATATTTCTTGTTAGGTTACACTTTACTTCATAGTTTAATATACGCTTGTCTATGGGGCCTGTAACAAGCCAACCCAATCGTGAATACTGTAATGTGGGTAGACCCTTACCCAATATTATTTGCTGGCCCGTTACCAGTTCCCAAAATAAGTCCGCTCCAATTAATATATCTACGTCGGAGGGCTCATAAAATCTACTATCCGCTAAGTTTACGAATACGTCACCGGGAATATTCAACTCCTTTATATTTACTTTTGTATTTGGTAACATATTCGTAATTTTTGGTACAATCATACAATTAATCTCTGCACTAAATCCGTTTCGAAGCGAACTAAAATTTAATGTACAGCTTTCTGCTAATTTCAGCTTAGTATTTCCTATACCCAATACAGTTACGGTTTGATTAATTCTTTTACAAGATAATCCAAATTTTTTACAAAATTTTTCAGTTACAATTGATAACTGACTACCGGAATCTAATAATGCACGTCCTACATAATATTTATTATCAATTTTACTCACCACATTAATGAGCGCGGTGGACAAAAGAACTTGTCGAGCAGCTGTCGTAGATAACGAAACCGGTTCCGTCGCCACCACAAGCCGCGTAGGCTCAGTGGCGGCGGTCGGGTGACTGGGCGCTGGAGGGAGCGAGTCCGAGCGCGTAATTCCGAACGACACCGACTGCGACGTAGCATGTGTGCTATCGTGAGAACTCAGATTGCTATCTGAGGATTGAGGCTTATTTCTATGAAGCAATACGTTATGTTTATATCTGCAAATTTTACAAGAAACTGACTTACAATTGTATGCACGATGACCCGGTTTTAAACAATTAACACACAATTTATTTTTCCAAACCACTTCATTTCGTTGTTCTAAAGTCATAGAAGTAAACCTCGCACCTTCGAACAAACGATGGTCTTGTTTACAAACGACACAGCTATAACTATTAATAGTAGTTTTACTCGGTGGCGACGACGCAACAAAACTACGATTAGATATCCTTTCATTTTTACAACTATTATTACTAGACGATTTACTTGGCTTATCGGTTTCTAATACTTCCGCTCGGTCGCGTAAAAATTTATAAAGTTCTTCGAGGGTAGGAGCTTCTCCCAACGAGCCCTTGTACTCCTTCCACTTTCTACTAGTTTTATTATCAAGTTTAGTTACTGCCAAATGTATTATAACCGTGTCCCAATATTCTACTGGTTGCTCTAATGACTTTAAACCTCTTAAATTTTTTGTTATAGTGTCCATAAGAAAACGCAAAGACCTATCAGATTCCTTCGTTATATTTTCAATACCAAATAACGATTTCATATGATCCGTAATCAACCGACGTTTATTATTGAACCTTTCGCATAATAAATCCCAGGCTACGGTGTAATGATCGGAGCAAAAGGGTATCTCCTGAATACTCAGTGCAGCACTACCCTTTAACGATGATCTTAAATAGTGAAATTTGTTAATTGTTTCTATAGAATCATTGTTATGAATTAACGACACAAAAGTATCGCGATATTCCAACCAATCGGTCAATTCGCCATTGAAAGTAGGTAGTTTAATTGTCGGCAACTTTATGGAGCGATTAAATGAATCTGCACTTTCAAAGGAGTCCGATTGCTTTGAATTTACCTTTGCCATACTTTTCCTTTTCGAGTTACCCTCTTCTATTTTTTCTAAAATGCATTGTCCCTTTGAAATCAAGTAATAAAACTGACGCTCGATCTCGGAACGAATCATCATCTGTTCGTCCGGATTTTCCGCTTCGATTTCAATTTCGGACTGTAGGTCATCGAAAGTAGAAAAACATTCTTCTAATTTAGATAACCTTAATCTCAATTCTTGGTTTTGTTGATTAGTTAACCGTTCCAAAGCTTTAATTTCCTCTAAGTATCCCTTAAAAATGGTTAATCTCCCCTTTATATAACTACGTCTTTTAATAGGATCAGCAAATTTTCTACTGGTCTGAGACATCGCTATAATACGATAAAATTCAAACTCAAACTCAAACTTATTTATTGCGAAAATGGGTACATACAATAAGTTAGTAACAATAAATATAATTAGTTTCTCCAAATTCCGCCTCATGGCATGCAATATATGTGGTTGTGAAGTTATTACGGTAATGTCAAAAATATAAATTAAAAATGTCAATAAGTTAAAAATGTCAAATAAGAGTAGGCACATTGTTAGGTAATTTCAAATAATAATAATTTATAAACTAATACATTATATTGCAAGAGTGTTATTATCAAATATATAATAGATTAAAAATTTTTACATTTAAATATTAATTGACTTATACTATGTCATCTTTTAAATATTCATTAACACTATAGTAGGCCTTTTCCAGTAACAGCTGTTTGACCTTATATTTAAATGTATTAAAACTCGTGATCTCGAAATAGGATTTAGGTAGATGATTGTAAACAGCAGGTGCCATACGGAACACACTTTTGTTCATTAATGCACTATTATGTTGAGGACAACAGACTTTATGACGATGTCGTTTACTATTATAATTTTCAAACATGTTTAGATTGGCTCTAACAAACACTATTAATTCATAAATATAAAGACACGGTACAGTTAATATTTTCAGATTTTTAAAATATGGTATACAGCTGTCAATTTGTTGAAGGTTACATATTGCTCTTACGCACCTTTTTTGGGACTTAAATACTCGCTCTCTCTCCACACAACCACCCCAAAACATTATTCCATATCTTAATATCGAGCCTACATAGCCGTGATATGCTGTCAGTACTGCGCTCTGGTTTAATTTTTTTGTAAGCACAGACAGTGCATATGACTGACTGTTCAATTTTGAACAGAGTTGTTCAACATGTACCTTCCAATTAAGTGCATCGTCTATATTTAGTCCTAAGAATTTTGTCGTTTCAACTTTGTGTATTGTTTCACCTTTGTATTGTATGTCAGTAAATGTAAGTAGGGGATTTCTATTCTTGAATGTCATTATATGTGTCTTACTTAAATTAATTTTTAAATTATTTAATGTCAACCAATTTATTACATCATCTAAAGTCTTCTTTATGTCAAATAGTAAAGATGATTGGTCCTTTCCTGTAAATACAATAGTACTATCGTCAGCGAATAAAATGGTTGGGTGTTTTGTTATTTTTGGGAGTTCATTAATATATATATATTAAATAGTAATGGACCAAGTATACTTCCTTGCGGAATACCTAGGTTAACATTTCTATATTCCGATTGAAAGTGTGTTTCCTGTTTTGTTTTAGGACATAGACGTGTTATTTGCGTACATTGTTGTCTACCAGAAAGATATGACGAGATTAGGCTCAAAACATTTCCTCTCACTCCATATGCATTCAGCTTCATTATTAGTGTCTTATGATCCACGCAATCAAAAGCTTTAGACAGGTCCATGTAAAGTGCACAGACGGGCACTTTTTTATCAACACTATCTACAACTAATTTTAGAAAAGAGTAAATAGCCATATTAATATTCCTGTGCTTTCTGAAACCAGCCTGTTCTTCTGCGTATAGCTTATGTTTTTCAAAAAAACTATTAACTCTGTCATGTATGACTTTTTCAAAGATTTTTGAAATTGTAGGAATCAAAGCAATAGGTCGATAACAATTCATGCTGCATGGGTCCCCTTTCTTAAATATGGGCTTAATTATAGTCATTTTTAATTTTTCAGGGAAAACACCATTGTATATGCATTGATTAATAACGTGACTCAATACACCACATATGCTGGGCGACACGCGCTTTAATACTAAAGTACAAATATCATCATAGCCGGTGCTTTTGCTATTATTAAAATTGGTTATGATTGTATGTATTTCATTTGGTGATGTTGGTGTCATAAATAAAGAGCTAGAGATATATACTGGATCAGAAATGTTATTAGTATTCGTATTTTGCACTTGGTCAATGAAGAAGTTATTGAAATAGTTTGCTATCTGTAACGGATCGTCAGTAACTGTATTTTTGTCAACTTTAATATGGATAATGTCATTTTTAGGAATATTATAATTATTATTATTTATAAGTGACCACGTCGCTTTACATTTATTATTAGCTGTACGAATATAATAATCATTTTGAGCTTTTTTTGTGAGTTTCATTATGAGATTAAGTCTAGAAGACAGTGCATTATAATTAATTTTACATCTTTTGGAGTGATTTTTTCGATACTGCCATAGGAGTTGTCTTTTTCGTTGGCAACATTTTCTAATACCTTTTGTAATCCATCTAGGTCTTGATTGTACATTTATTTTAATCCTAATAACAGGAAAGCACAGCCTGTAAAATAAAAGAAACGTATCATAGAAACTATTAAATGATTCAATAGGGCTATCATTCTCAAAACACTCACTGAATGTCAGCGAATTCATACATTCTCTAAATTTCTGTATGTTGTCTTCATGTAGATCTCGTCTTTCAGTATACCAGTATTTAAGAACATTATTAATTTTTACTGGGCAAGTAAGCAATTGGGCAGTGTGGTCGGATAATGCAAGTTCAAGTATTGCTGCTTTACATTTAAAACCGTTGTACATAAAGTTGTCAATACAAGTGCCACTAATTATTCGCGTCGGTTCTTTAAAAGCCCACTTTAGATTGTGACATGATACTACCTCCAAAAATTCAGTTGATATTTTAGATTTATTCAGAATATTTATATTGAAATCACCACACAACACGACCCTGTATTTACTACGACAAAATTTAGTGAGTAAAGAATTAAATTTTACAAAAAAAATGTGAATGTCTTCTTGTATCACTTTTGGTGGTCTTAAACGGGACAATCCCACCCACATGCCCATCACTGTGACTCCTGTAAGCCAGGATTAACAGTGATATCCAAGAAAAAACACCGAGCTTTGACACTCGGGAGTCCCGGGGACTGCTAAACCTACTGTCTTGGACCCCGCAACGAATTTAATCAGAAGTAAGAGGAGGAGTTGGAAATAAAATGTCCACTTCCCTCCATTGCAAAGCGGGCGACAAATTTAATCTGTATAGGATTATGACCTATTAAAAGAGAGCACCACGGACACGTAATATTAAGGGACCTATGTGAGCTATATCTGATTCCAGTAATATGTATGGCAGAAACGCTTAAACGCACGGAAATTCACCCTAGATGACACAAGATCCTCATAATAAACTGGTCCTGATGTAACTTGTAAACTATTTAACATTATTTCGCGGTCTTTACGCCAAAGACTACACTCCCAAAGAATGTGATGAGCAGATTGTTCTTGATTGGAACACTGACAACTCGGCGAATCAACTAACTTAAACGAAAATAGTTTGCTCTTAAAGTTACCATGACCCGTAAGAAATTGGGCAACACAGTGATCTTTTGGTGGTCTGTAAATACAAAATACTAATATCTTATGCTCTGTAAGCTCTACACCTGCAATTTCAATAAATCCTGCCTTACAGAAGCTATCTAAACCATTAATGGGCCTATATTTGTGAATATTACAAATAAAAATCGATGCTCCACCCCGACGGTTATTACGAGAAAAACACGATCCAAGAGAAAAATTTGGTATATCAACAAAATTAGTGTCGGACACAATCATATTGTGTTCCGTTATGCATAAAATACTACAGTCTAGTCTTTCTGTCTTTCTTTAGCAGTTCTAGAGAGACAGATAATAAATCTGATTTCTTGTTAAGTCCATTAATGTTTTGATGAAGAATATTTATTTCTTTATGTACGAAAAAAGGCATTGGATTTATTTAAGCAGCTCGAACTTAAGGCAATATTATCGCTACTACTATTACTTAAAATCTCAGTCTGAGTGGATTTCTCTGCACAGATAGGTCGAATAGTTTTATAGTCAGCAGTACCCCTATTATTTTTCCTTGTATTATATTTTTCATAATTTGATTTATACTGTATACGCAGAGTTTCTTTAAGAATGCTTTGGGATAAATGTAAAGAGCGAGAATTGTATCTAGGCAAGTGTACTGAGTAATTCATGTCAAGAAAAGTAGCATGCGTGTAATAAGAGCAGATAAACCTCAACATGTAGTTTAACTTTTTTTCATTTAAATATCTGTTATAAGGCACTTCGGTAACAATCACATTAGTGTTTTTTACATTACTTATAAAGCTTTTCAAAGAAAATTGAAGTTCAAAGGGATTGATATCATTTATACCTCCTAAAACAATAACGAGGTCATCTTTGTTCAAATTGCTAATGTCCGTTTTTTCTGAGTGTAACACTTCTGGTAATGATGCTCCAGGCTTCCAAAAACAGTTAACTATGTAGTCTTCACCAACTAGGTTTTGTAGATTTTTTTGAAGGTATCGTCCTTGCTCATCTGCTATAATAATTATTTTCTTTTTTAGAGTCTTCGGTATTTCATATGGTATAGGCCTGGTTACTAGAGTGTTATTTGTTGACGAGCATCTTCTTACAATTTGGGGAGTGATACGCATTGACGAGTTTTCCAAATTATCTACAATTTTTGCCATATCTATTTCAACGCATTTTTTAGCTTGTTTTGCGGCAGAATTAAAGCTTATATTTAAGGTATTAGTTAATTGGCGACTGTTTCTTGGAGTATGGTAATTTGCTTCACATGTAATTAATTCACGCGAAGATGTTCTAGGTAGAATTGTTGTGCTACATCTAAGGCGCTTTCGATATTGGGGAGAGTAGAACTTTAGTGGTGATATGTGGTTTGTTTGGCACATCTCTGTTATGTCTACCGATTTAAAAATATTAATTTTCTGTTTGTACTTTTCTAATTCTTCTTTTAGGTTCACATTTTCAATATTTAAATTATCTATTTCGGTATTCGCAATTTGTAATTCAGTTGTCACCTTATTTAATTGTTCTGATACTACATTTAATTCATCCTTTAAACATCTACTGTTTGGCAAACTTTGATATGAGATGTCCAGATCAATTTCACTGTCATTAAAATTCAAATTTTGTATTATCCGTCTTCGTTGAGTAACATTTTCTAAATTAGAGTCATTCTCCATTGTAAATAATTTACCACTAATTTAGGGAAATTATTGTTTTCTGGTATCACATATGTGTCAATAAAATAATTTTAGCAATGGCAACACTGGGTTTTATGTCACCTTATGTCAATATTCAATTAACTACTCGACACTAGATGGCGTTAGCTGTTATATTTATTATCGAAATATGCGTAATTTAGGTTTAAAGAAATTTATTTCTCATAAGAACATACAAAGTTCACTTAAAATGAGATACAAAAAACTTAAAATTAACTTAGATAATACTTTGTCTCTGGGGGATCATATTTTATTTTTTACAAATTCTCGCAGTTTATTTTTAAATTTACTGATAGTGTCGCACTCTTTCACTTCTTTTGGCAAACTGTTATACATCTGTGCTCCCTCGAACAATATCGTTTTCTTACCATAATTCGTACGTGGGGTAATTAACTCAAGTTTATCTTTGTTCCGTAAGTTGTGTGCTGTTTCTTTTTTACGCAAATGTATATTGGTGTGTATTGACTTAGTTATAATTTTTTTAACTAGTATGCAAGTACAATAAGCGTGTAGTTGTTTAATATTAAATAATTGTGTTTTTTTGTATAGTTCCTCTGTTGGCGTTAAGTAATTATAATGAAATAATATTTTTAATAATTTATTTTGTGTTCTTTGTAAGGGACTTAGATGAGTAGATGCGGCTGAGCCCCATATTTCTACTAAATATTGTAAGTGTGATTTTACTAGGGAATTATATATAATTATGCTTATTTTGTTTGGAATACAATAAGATATTTTGCGTACAGCTCCTAATAGACATGTAAGTTTTTCTTTTAGGTGATCAATATGAGGTTTCCAGGTGAGTTTGTCATCTAGCCATAGTCCGAGGTATTTTTCTTGTTCAGAGCGATGTATTGTCTGGTTGTCTATAGTAAGAGGCGCAAATTGTGGTAAATGTTTGTTTTTGGCGATAAAGATCATAAATGATGTTTTGGATGTGTTGATAGTGAGTAAGTTATATTTGAACCATTCATTTAATATGTTTAAATCTTTTTGCGCGTCATTTATTAGGGTGTGTATACACTTATCGAAGTAGAACAGACATGTGTCGTCTGCATATAGTGTAAGGTGACCCGTAAGTCCAATTTTATTTATATTATTTATATAAATTAAAAACATTAACGGTCCAATTATTGAGCCTTGGGCTATTCCGAAAGTCAGTTTTTGAGAAGAACTTCTAAAGTTATCTATTTTCACTGCTTGGCATCTATTTTCCAAATATGATTCAAACATGTTAAGGGCCGTGCCAGAGATACCTATGTTGCGAAATTTCTGTAATAATTTTTTGTGACTCACAGTGTCAAAAGCCTTTTTTAAATCTATGAAAATCCCTAATGCAATGTTTTTTTGGTCAATATGAGTTTTAATTTTTGTAACTAAATCTATTGCCGCCGTAAGTGTATTGGATTTTGCGCGAAATCCGTACTGGTTATCATTTAATATATTATGTTCCTGTAGATAATCGTTTAGTCGATTGTATATAACCCGTTCAAATATTTTTGATAAAACAGGCAATACCGACACCGGTCTATAGTTCCCGGGATCAGTCCTGGTACCAGATTTGTATATAGGGGTTACTTTTGCCACCTTTAGTGAGTCAGGAAAGATACCGCGTGTTAAACATGTATTTATACAGTTTGTAAGTCTCTTAAGAATTACACTTTTTAGACATTTTATAGCTTTAGTACTAATTCCATCTAGCCCGGTACTGGTATTGCTGTCGAGATTGTCAATTATTTTTGATATTTCTTTTTTATCGCACGGTAAGAGTTGAGTTAGCGTTGGGTTTTGTGTCAAATAACAGTTATCATTTATAAAATTATTATTGGTGTTAGTGTGGTATTTATTTGGAATTTGATTTGCTAATTCGGAACCTATAGAAGAAAAGAAAGCGTTAAATAGTTCACAAATTGCATTACCTTCGGTAATTAGTCCAGAATTCGACACTAGTTTCGGTGGAGCACAGTTGTCTTTTATTTTATTTATTGCCAGGCTATTTATTACTTCCCATAATTTTTTCGGATCATTATAGCAGCTCTGAAATAAAGAGTAATAATGTTTCCTCTTTTGGTTCTTAATCATAGTATTTACTTTGGTTTGTTGGTCTCTAAAATCTTTTTGTAAATTCATATCGTTTGGGTTATTCTTCAGTTGGCGCCATAAATCGTTTCGTATATTAATTGAGTCAATTATACTTCTATTTATCCAGTCTTTTAGTGGTGGGTTATTTATTTTTGTTTTGATTCTCTTGCTGATGTGCACCTGTTCTTGAATAAAATTTTCTAGAGACAAATAGTCACAGTCTTCATTATCTAATGGGGCATTTAGTGCGTTGTTGTACAGTTTGTCGTAGTCAAGCGCTTGATATTGTACTGTTTTATTTATCACAGGCGCCAGTCGGCCGATTTCTAAGAATATTTGCTTGTGGTCAGATAAAGATGATTCTATTATTGACATACTAAACGAGTGGTTGTTTATATTTGTATACACATGGTCTAATATTGTATTTGTACAACTCGTTTCTCGGGTACTATACTTTATATATACTTTATTCAGTATTTCGTATCCAGTCTCCCTTATACAACTCTTATATCGCTTGATGTACGTCTCGTCACTAAGCAAGTCAATGTTGAAGTCGCCAAACACTATAGTTCTTCTCCTCTGTTCGAGTTGTGATAAGTATATATCCATAAAGTTGTTGATGTTTGTTTCTCCAGGTTTATATATCGCTCCTATATTTAGTGACAGTTTTTCTATATATATCCATAAGTAGTGGTTGCCATTTTCAAAAAGTTCTTCCGTTGTTTCGTATTTTATGCTGTTGTGTACATAAATCGATACACCGCCACCCTTGCCTTTTGGTCTATAATTGTAAATGTGTTGATAATTAGGTAGATGGTACAAATTAGCGTCGTTCTCTGAAGTGATCCATGTCTCAGTAAATATTAATAAGTGAATGGTCATTCGTGTAGCCTGTATCAAACATTTAATCTCGTCAAACTTCCCAGCTGTGCGAATACTACGTAAATTTCCATAAAAGAATCTTAACGACGACGGATGTAATGCTACGTTTTCATATTTATTTACTATTTGGTGGCATATTAAATCTAATTTATTTCTATTCTGTGTAATTGGTGTTTTCTGTATTTGTGTTATTATTATTGGTTTTTTTGGTTGATTTTATTAATGACAATAGCGGGTACTCCTTTTATATATTTGATAGTAAGGTCTTTTTCTCCATTTTCGGTACGTTTTAGTAACTCAGCTTTCAATGACTGTAGATATAACTTCTGTTTTGGTGTTTGATCGGCGTAAATTTTTATATTTTCCGGAAATTTTGTTTTATTTCGTAGCAGGTATCTAGGCGTCTCAATGGTACTAAAACAAACTTTTAGCGGCCTATTCTTGGTGGGAATATATTTACCAAGTCTTATAGTTCTCAGTGGTTTATCGCAGGTTGCATTAAAAGATGTTATTAAATTCAATACTTGTTCTTCGTCATTTAATCTTCTAGCATTAAAATTTTTATTATTTATTTCGGGTATACCAAAAATAACTATGTTTCTTTCGCGATCACAACGATCCTTTAGTTCGAGGATGAGGTTTTCGTCAGAGGCGACGAGCGATTTTGTCACAGATTCATCGAGGTTAGCTGGTTGACTTTTTATGTGGGATATTTCATGTTCAATCGTTTTGATTTTTTCTTGTGTAGCATTATTGGCCTTTTTCAAAATGTTTACTTCTGTGTTTATACAGTCTAGTCGTTGCGTAACATTTTCAGTTGTGGATTTTATGGTTTTGATTTCACTGTTAATTTCTGCTATTTCTTCCCGAATACACTTTAATTGTTCGGCCTGTGTTCTGCCAAACCCTTCAAAGCACTTCATTATATCCGCACGGAAATCAGCAAGGTAGTTTTTAAAATCAAATTCTTCGGTACGCTCCTTTCGCTTCCTTAGGTTGACATTAATATAGGAATCTTCATGATCTACTACACTATAGTTTGTCAAATTAGGTAAGGACCCGCTGGCGCTTTCGCTTGCGCTTATAGCTTGCGGTGGCGTTCTTTGCACACTCATCGCTAACGCTTTCGTATGCGCGTGAGCGAGACGAAAATATTGGTTCTCTTTGCTCTTGTTGAAAGCGGCGGGGATAGTGCGCCTGAGCTGTCGCGCCGGCTTCGGGCCGCTTTTGTTTATGTTTATAACGACTTTAGTGATTATGAATGTTTTAATTTGAGTTGAACTTTAACACAACACTTTAAAAGTCACTTTTAACTGGCAAACTTATATATTATTTGCGAGAATTTATTAAAGTTACTAAAACACGTCTGCTTCCGACCAACACCCAGAGCGTCATCCATAATTTAAAAAATACTGTCAACAAACGGATATAATGACGAACTATTTTCTTTATAAATACACTATAATGTCCCTTAAGCTTGCATTTGTGTTAAAAATTTGTTCTTGAAGTTAGATTATTGTCATTAAATTGTATACAATGCACAGTTATTGTCTGTATATAGTTTTTTAGTCACTTGAAGTATTGTTATTAAATTACACTGATAAGTTTGTACTCACTTATTGTTTTTTGCTACTAACGGTATCACATAATTATTGCACTTTGTACACTACATTACACTACTCCATAAGTCAATTATTGTAATATTTATTTATTTTCTAAGTTATAAATACGCGGGGAGGTTTACTGTGCTAGGGTTGCCACAACGTTCAACGTAAAAATGAACGTTGTGATTAAAATACTACACCCAGGTTCGTAAATTCACACCAGAACATCGAGAAATCCACTTAATCTATTCAAATAATAATTGCAATATGCAAGAAAGTCGGTAGGTAGGAAAAAAAGGAATGGGCTCACCAAATATACAATTTCTCCTTTACTCCTTGATACTCTCTCTTCCCAGTCTTCCCTGTAACTTTCTGCTGTGCTTCTAGACAGATTTCTTGAAAATCCTGGTCACGGCACCAAAAAATGTCCAAGCTTGGACTCTGGTGTGTGAGGTTGATGTGTGCGGAGAGGAATGATACGCCCTTTTACTAATATTGTTTATAATGACTATGTTAATATTATAACTTTAGTATACATAAAAAAAAACTTTACTGTGCTGTACATAATATGTAGTTCCTTCGTTCGAATATTATATATTAATGAGATGGCGGCGCGGGCGCCGCGCTCGGGGAGTGGTAGCGGGAGTGGGAACACTCGCCCCGCACCCCGCGGGGCTGTATGCCTTAACACAAAGTGTATAGGAGAACTGAATTCGGAAGACTGTGGTTAGTACCCAAAAAGTGTGTATGGTATGTTATTCAGGCCAATCACGATGACGTAGGTCACTTTGCAGTAGACAAAACAGTCGAAAGAATTAGATCTAAATACTGGGGTCTGTAATATATTGTAAATAGTGGGTAGCTGTAGTAAGTGCATACATTACAAATTGTAACAGCCAGTCGGCCAATATACGTTGTACAGCAAACTTGAGTGTCATTCCTGGACCTTATTTTCCCCGGCTAGAAGTGTACCTATCAGTTCTTCCTAATACATCACAGTGGCGACGAGAAAAAGAATCTTACGCGTAAATAATATTTCGGTAGCAGTTATTACGTTGTAAAAATACGAACGTTAATTCGAGAACAATGTCGATCGGAAAGATTGCCGAGTTTAAAATTAACTGTGACGACTGGCGGTTATATGTGGAGCGGTTAGAACCTTAGAGCATTAAACCAACCGGAGAGGCCACTGACAGGCGTACCCCTCTGCCAAAGGTACCAGCCCACCGGTCATACCCGTTATATAAAACTAGTTGACGCGCGTTCCGCATCATAAGTCACCTATCAGTGCATGAGTAATAGCGTCTCAATAGAAATACCGAATTGCAGTGTATTTTGGTGTAAAAAGCGTTCAGCGTCATCAAGTCTACAAAAGGATAATATTACATTCCACCTGTAAGTATTATTTTGTTCTAATATTATTAAATAAGGCATTAAATCAGCAATTTAACCAAATAAAATGCTAATCAACAAGTGTTGCCAGGCTTATCATCAATACTCCAATCTGGGGTAATATTTTAAGTTGAATTAACATAAAAACTAACCTTTCCTTTTTTAATAAGTTTCATTTTGGATGTACATTATTGTGTCACCGTTCCCATATTTATTTATTTTTAATTAAAACCAATGTTTTTTTTACCAAGTAATGCACCAAATAATATTAAATGAACAAGTAAAATGAGATTATAAATCCAAATATACAAGATTAGTGCACTTTATTCCAAAAGATAATTGCTCATTTCTTACAAAAATAAGCGTATTTATTTTTAAGAAACTGGTCACACTTTAACATAATTAGAGATGAGACAGTTTAATCACGATATCGATATTGGTTTTCCAGTATTAAATTAATTTTTTTTTGTTTGCTTTAGATTTTCAAAAGAAGCAGCGCCTCGAGTCGCTTGGGTCCAATATTGTAGGAACCATATAAATAGGTTCCTAAGCGTACAAGTATCTGACTAACAGCTTAAAAGACAAAGCCTTCTGTGCTGCCAGCACTGCTACCTCCTCCCTACCCCCCAAGCGGCGGAGAGCTCAGTTTTTAGCAAGTAAACTCGCTGTGCGCTACCTCCTTTTATTGCATTACCTAGGATTAGTTAAACTAGATTTATAAGGTTAATTTAAATTGCACAGTTTTTCAGTATTTTATTATACCTACTTAAATAAAGACTTTCTGAAATATATTCTGTTGTTTTTTTGTTATCTGAACAGATAAAATATCTCTCTAATAAAAATCTACTCATACATTCTCATGTCAGTGTCTTGTTACTATGTAATCAGAACAAAATCCTCCAATTACAAGCTCTGCTTAGTTGGAACGAAATTTAATAGCAACAGACAATTAATTCAAAGTATTATTTGGTTTGAATATACATACATACTTAGGAATAATACACGTAAAATTGACACGAAATAATTAATTACAATCTTTAATCCACACTAGAACAAATTTCAACAGGTGGTGGTTATTGAACATACATCCTTGTGCGCAGTAGTAAAATAAAAAAAAGAGTGGGTACCCATGTACGCACGTAAGAAGTTATACTTCTTTGGCATAACAATCCAAAAATACCAAATAATAATACAACGCATACATACATAAATATTTGAATTGATATAAACGCCAATATATTTTTTATTTATTCACACAGATTATTTGTACTGATACGACACACAAAGATCCGCAACTAACTTCAGTGTGTAAAAGGTTCGCAACTAACTTCAGGGTGTTGCTTTTTTCTGTCGGTGTGCGCGCGCATCGTAAAAATTCACTCTCATCATTTTTCCCAATCGCGCCAAAAAAAGTATAACTTCAAAAAAAAACGGCTAAATGCCAGTAGGACTCGCGCGCCGAGGGTTCCGTACTATCAGGGATCGGAAGTATTGAATAAACATTAGTATACATAGTAGGAGAGCCCGACCGCATAACCAGATTTGTTTGTCGAACAATGTTTAACAAATAAATTTAGCCCGACCGTATGACGGGCTTTTTTGATAATAATTACAAAAAAGTGTGCTAGTTAGAAACACTGTTTTATTCTTCCTGTAATATTGACATAAACATGAATTAACAGAATTACTTCTAGTCAATTCATGTTTATGAACTATTTACTTTACTTTCATCTATTTCAAAGTGCTTAAATAAAAAAAACCTTATTACCTAAAACTGTTCTATATAATATAAGATAATGCTCATTTTAATAAGCAAACATAATAATCATGAAAATAATTAAATCTTTCGCGTACTTATATGAAATCCTAAACATCGATACTAAATATCGACAGAGTCAAGCTCTAACTGTTTTACGCTAAGGAAGCGTCAACTGATAGATGTCCCTGTGTGTGAATGTGATTGTGTGTGTTTAGTTTAAGCTAGTGTGTAATAATTTTATTGTGTGCGTGTATAACGACGCGATTTAAAAATGCATTAGTAGTTAACATTGTAATTAGTGTGCGTTGCTCGCGTTATCCCGTCCCCCGCCGAAAGTGGCAGACTTTTGCGCAAGGGAAATAGAGCGCTTGCCCACTCCTGTTGGTTTAATGCTCTAAGGTTAGAACAGTACTTTTTAGTAAATAAAATCGCGGCAGATCTACAAGTGCCTACGTTAATTACCGTCATGGGAGCGGAAAGTTATGAACTTTTGGTTAACTTGTGCACCCCCAATAAACCAAAATCTAAAACGTTTGCAGAAATAACGGACATTATGGAGAAACATTTACAGCCCAAGCCGAGTGAATTAGCCGAAAGGTATAAGTTTAGGCATCGAAAACAAAATGAAGGTGAAAGTATATCAGATTATACAGCGGTTCTGAAAAAAATGTCTAAAACATGTGGTTTTGGAGCGGGGTTAGAGGAAAGCCTAAGAGACCAGTTGGTATGCGGGATAAGCAGTGAAATAACACGACAACGATTGTTCGCGGAAAGCCAGTTAGATTTTGCAAAGGCATACAGGCTGGCGGTCAGTTTGGAGGCAGCCGAGAAGGATGCGGCAGCTGTAGTGGAACGTAGCAGACAGCCGGCGGCTAGCACCAGTAAGACCGATGTCGATTGTCAAGTACTGACAGCGAACCCAAGGCGCATTGCAAGGTCGGCGGCGGGTGGACGCAGCAGGCGCGAGGCGTACCGGTCAGCTGCAGCGACAACGCCAGCGCCGGTAGCGAGCGCGGGGTCGCCGTCACGGTGTCGCGTGTGTGGAGCGCAGCACGAGGCTGCCACGTGCAAGTACACGCGTTACGTTTGCAGAGTGTGCAACCAGCAAGGACATCTACGACGGGTTTGCCCAAGGATAACGGGGCAGCACCACGTGGACCTTCAACCAACCGACGTTGACGACGACGATAGTGTGGACAGTAGCGAGGTAATAGATATACGCTTATTATCGCCAACACAATGTACTCCTATTTATATTACGTTGAATGTAAATGGTCATGATATAAAGATGGAGTGTGATACAGGTAGTGCTGTGTCATGTATAAGCTCGACATGTTATAACAGCCTTTTCAAAAATGTTACCCTTATGCCATGTGAGTTAATGTTTAAGTATTATACTGGCGAACTAATTAAACCACTGGGCAAACTGCTGACTTCAGTCAAATATAAAAATACAACTAAATTATTAGAATTGTTTGTTGTAGAAAATGGTAAAACCATTCTGTTGGGCCGTCAGTGGATGGCAGAACTAAAAATTCAGTTACCCCCAGTTACTTACCATTGTAATAGTGTATCTATGTTCAAAAGGGAGGTGTTTGATGTATTTGCATTCAGTTCCAGATACTCTGAGGTGTTTGCGGATGGTTTGGGTCGATTCACTGGTGGCACAGTGAGCATTCACGTCCGCGAGGGGGCGCGGCCGATGTTCATGCGCGCCCGACCGCTGGCCTACGCGTTGCGCGAGCCCGTCAAGCGCGCGCTTGAACAACTGGTGAGTGATGGCATTCTTTCACCCGTGGAGCGTTCTGACTGGGCGACCCCCATTGTACCGGTCGTGAAGAAGGACGGTAACATTGAATAAAGTCGTAGAAATTGACCGTTATCCTTTGCCGAGACTCGAGGAATTATTATTACGTTTAAAAAGAGGCGAATGTTTTAACAAAATAGACCTGTCACAAGCTTACGCGCAGTTCGAATTAGACGACACAAAAAAATATACCGTAATTAATACTCATAAGGGGTTATTTATGTATAATCGGTTAGTTTATGGGTTATCGTCGAGCCCAGGTATATTTCAAAGACATTTAGAGCAATTATTTACTGATATGCCACACGTAGGCGTATTTTTAGATGATATTATTATTACAAGTGTCACTAATCGGGAACATCTAACTAATTTATGTAAGGTATTCGATCGTTTACGTAAATACGGATTAAGAGTAAAGAAGGAAAAGTGTGTGTTTTTCGAGAAGTCTATAAACTATTTGGGTCACAGGATAAGTAAGGAGGGAGTTCACACATGTCCTGATAAAGTCAAAGCGGTTGTCGAAACTCCCGCACCCACTAACGTTTCTGAGTTAAGGGCGTTTATCGGTATGGTTATGTACTATGGGAAGTTTGTAAAAAATATTAGCACGATTATGGCACCTTTATATAACTTGCTCAAGACAGGGGTTAAGTATCATTGGGGTAAAGAGTGTCAACATGCATTTTGCGAGGTTAAGGCATTATTAGCAAGTAGTAAGATATTATTGCACTACTCGCCTGAGTTGCCACTAATATTGACAACAGACGCGAGTAGCGTAGGTATCGGCGCGGTTATATTGCATACGACCGCGACCGGCGAGCGGCCGGTGGCTTATGCTTCTCGTGCGCTGACTGCTGCCGAGCGCGCTTACTCGCAAATAGATCGGTAAGCACTCGCTATTGTTTACGGCGTTCGCAAATTCCACCAATATCTTTATGGTCGCAAATTTATTCTCCGAACGGATCATAAACCGTTAACATATATTCTAGGTGAAAAAGTAGGCATACCAGTAATGGCCGCGTCGAGATTGCAACGTTGGGCTGTCTTATTATCAGGATACAGTTACGAAATAGAATTTGTGACATCTAAGAAAAACTGTGCAGATGCATTGTCAAGACTACCTCATAGCAAGGGAAAAGAAATTAAAAATAGCGTTGAGAACACATATATTAATTTTATAGAAAATTTCTTACCGATAACAAGTAAAGAAATTAAACATGCGACGGCCGGGGACGCAGTTTTAAGCAGGGTTTTGGGGTATATTCAGTCGGGGTGGCCTTTATCTTGTCCCGATGATCATATAAAACCCTATTTTGTTAGATACCATGAATTGTATACCGAACATGGGTGTGTAATGTGGGGTTATCGTATGGTGATACCGGTATCATTGCAGGCTAACGTTTTAAAACAATTACACATCAGTCACATGGGAATAGTAAAGACAAAATCTTTGGCTCGAAGTTATGTATGGTGGCCAAATATAGATAAGGATGTAGAAAATATGTGTAAGCACTGTGAGACTTGTGCGGTGGAGGCAGACGCCGCGCCACGAGCTCGTATACAGCCGTGGCCGTACCTCGCTCGTCACCTTGGAGCAGGTTACATATTGACTTCTTGGGTCCATACAAGGGGTTAACTTTTTTGGTTTTGATAGATTCTACTTCAAAGTGGATAGAACTTTTTGAAATGCCTCGTACTACTGCGTCAAGTGTAATCAAAATATTAAGATCTACTTTCGCAAGATTTGGCTTACCTGAAGAGTTAGTTTCGGATCAGGGACCGCCGTTCACAAGTTTAGAATTTAAAAATTTCTTATTGAACAACGGTATAAAACAAACATTCTCACCGATATATCACCCGGCTTCAAACGGTGCAGCCGAAAACGCGGTTAAATTGTGTAAGCGGGCGATTAAAAAAGCATATAGGGACAAAGTAGATATAGATGCAGCTTTACAAACGTTCCTTCTAGCTTATCGAAATTCGGTTCATAGTACAACTGGTGAGACACCGGCGTTACTTTTACAAAAACGGTCTCTGCGTTCGAGGTTAGATTTATTGCGCTCCGAACGTACTGTCGAGGACAGGGTTCGAGACACTCAAAGGCGTCAAGTGGAATACGCAGGCGGAGTATCGCGGCGCTTCCGAGAAGGTGACACGGTATGGGCGCGCGGTTACGGGGGTCGAGATAAATGGGTAAAGGGTATTGTGGAAACTGGTGACAGCTCGAGGAGGTATTCCGTGGCGGGGGATGATGGTCAATTACTTAAAAGGCACGTTGATCAAATTCGTCGTAGGTCATGCTTATCTGATGTTACGGTACCTGATTCTGAAGGTAAAAGTGCCTGTCGAACGGAAGGGGAGACTGTAGTGGGGCCCCCAGGCGAAACGGTTGGCGGGAAAGACTATGCTGGTGAGGGTGACGAAGGACAGACTGTAGATGACACCAATGACGTACCTGATGTGTTGCCAAACAATAGTCCTAAGGGTAAGGAGTCGCCTTCCTTGCCACCACCAACTGTGCCCCCAGTGAGTCGGTACTCAAAGCGAACACGAAAACCAGTTGTGCGATTTCAAATTTAATTACATATATAATGTTAGTTTAAGTTAACAGTAAGTTGTACCTTATTAGTATATTGTAGTTTAGAGAATTAAGTTTAGTTATAAGTTGTTTTTAATAATAAAATTATTTTTTGTATCGTGGTGGAGGTGTAATATATTGTAAATAGTGGGTAGCTGTATATAGTAAGTGCATACATTACAAATTGTAACAGCCAGTCGGCCAATATACGTTGTACAGCAAACTTGAGTGTCATTCCTGGACCTTATTTTCCCCGGCTAGAAGTGTACCTATCAGTTCTTCCTAATACATCACAGTTTCCACATCTTAAAAAAGTTGTATCCAAGTATGTTAAGAATTGCCTAAATTCAATTTCAATTTCAATTTCAATCAATTTATTAATAAATATAAATTACATACAATACAATATACAATATAGGTAGTTTCCCTTTGGTCCCAAACTAAGCTAGTGCTTGTATCTTGGGCACCATCGGGATTACAATTTTAATAAATACTAGCTGTTGCCCGCGACTTCGTTCGCGTGAAAATTCAGATGGGTGCCTTTATGAAGATATTGCGTGCCTGATTTTATGGCAATCGTACATTGTATCAGTATTATCCGTCTCTATGGCGAATCCAGTTTAAACCCGCTACCGCTAAAACTGACAAACCACTTTCACACAAACTTGCGACTCTTATTAATTGCCCATTTAATAAGGGTGGTTTCTGAATATTAAAAAAAGAGTAATTTCTAGTAATTTGGTAATCCTACTATAAAAAGTATAGAAGTTTCATACAAACTTTGCCATTCCTTTATACCCCCTTAGGGGATGGATTTCGCAAAATCCCGTCTAAGTGAGCACCTATATTCTAATAGGAATGACAATGCAAAGTTTGAGATTCCTAGCACTTGTTGTTTCTGAGATTTCGTGATAAGTGAGTGAGTGACCTTTTGGGCTTCGCTCGCGTAAATGTCGTTTTTTCCAATAGACATTTTTATATCGTTTAAATACTGTTTTTCATACTATTTTTAATCTCCTATTCATACAAATCCTCTTACACCTACCTAAAGATATCCCTCGTAAATCAATATACAATACACAAAGGCAAATTTTCACTACAATAACTTTCCCCTTCCCCTTCTTCCCTATTGCACTTTTTCTCCACTCTCCACAGTTTCCTCCTTCCTCTCCTCCCCTCCCCCTTCTCCTCTTTACCTCCATCAGCATCCCTTGCCCCTCCTCCAGCATCTCTTGCCCTTTCTTCCACTTCCCTCTACCTTGCCTCCTCGCTTTCCCCTCTCTTCCGCCTTCCTTCTCCTTCCTTTCCCTCCTTTCCTCTCCCTTCCTATCGCTTCCTATCCCTTCCCCTCCCTTTTTCTACCATTCGAGAACTCCTTTCTTTCCACGTTCCTTCCCCCTCCCTTCCTCTACCGTCTCCCTCACTTCCTCCTCACTTTCCTCTCATTTTCCCCTCATTCACCCTTCACTTCCCCTAACTCCTTCCCTCACTTCCACCTCACTCCTCCATACTTCCCCTCACTCCCCCCTCACTTCCCTCTCACTTCCCCCTCACTGCCCCCTCACTCCCCCTCACTTCCCCCTCAACTTCCCCTCAATTCCCCCTCACTTCCCCGTTACTTCTCCGTCACTTTCCCCTCACTTCCCCTCACTTTCCTCTTACTTTCCTCTAACATTCCCCTCACTTTCCTCTCACTTCTCCCTCACTTCTCCCTGGCTTTCCCCTTACTTCCCTCTGACTTCTCCCTGACTTTCCCTTCACTTCTCCCGCTTTTTCCCCACACTTCCTCTTCACTTCCCTCTCACTTTCCCCTCCCTTCCTCCTTCTCCTCAATTCCTCCTTTTCCTCCCTCCTTTCCCTCCCTCCCCCTCCCTGTAAATTTCAAGTCGCTAGCTTCAAAAGCTAAAGATCTTTGTATAGAATATTTCATCCCTAATTTCACCCCTCTAAATCCACCCCTGTTAAAATAAAATTATAAGGATATTTTTTATTTAAATAGAAGTATTCCAAAACAAAATTTCAAAACTGTAAGTTAAAAAATGAAGAAGATTCATACAATCGATTTCATCCCTTTTCACACACTTAGGAATTAAATTTTAAAAAACCCTTTTTTAATACAACCTCTAGACATTTATACAAACACACCTTCCAAATTTCAAGTCACTACGACCAGCAGTTTAGGCTGTGCGTTGTCTGTTAGTCAGTCAGTCAGTCAGGACAAAGCCTTATATAATATGTATGGGTGTATGGGTGTATGGATTAGACGTATAGCCATCGGGGATCAAAGCATACAGGCTGCTAGGAATGCTAACACGTGATAGAGCCACATAAAGCTGACCGTGCGAAAAACAGCTCATACTTAGATCCACACCCACAACTTTTAGTTGTGTCTGACCTTTGACTTTATTATTGTGATCGCCGAACATAGGCTCACTGGAAACTGGACTCCTTTAAAACTAAACGGAAGATTGTTTAGAATGAGAGGAATCCGAAAAATAATAACGCTATCAGCTATTCCGTAACCTGTTAAAGTCTCTGTTTCTATCAGATTTCGTAGTAAATTAACAAATGTTCGACGTGATTCTTTAAATTGGCATAACTTTTTTATTTATGAACCGATTGACATGAAACAAACACTAAATGTTAAGTGAGCTTACCACAATGTATTAGTGAAAACCATATCTAAATCGGATAAGCAGTTTCTGAGATTAGCGTGAACAAACACACAGACAAACAGACAAAAATTGTAACAATCATTGTTTTGGGTTCTATTAGCGTTGATAAAGGCCCCAATATTTTTTTTTTTATATATCATCCATGTACAGACAGCGATCGGTTACATTTTTATTATATGTATAGATAAATTACATACAATATAGGTACTTTCCGTTTGATTCCAAACTAAGCTAATGCTTGTATCTTGGGCACCATCGGGATTACAATCTCTAATATACATATCCTAAAGAGACATACATACTTTATAATAAACTAAACAAATAAATACTAAACAAGATTTAGATAAAACATAATTATGCATGGTCAATTAGATATTACAATGAAATTAAACTAGGTACCTACTTAATGAAAAATCTAAGAAGTAAACTTAATTAGTCTAATTTAGCATACGTCATCTGGATTACTTTCGTGCGGTCACGTTATGCTTTGCTCCGTATAAATAAAATCTAAATCATAGTAAAAAGTAAAGATTCCCTGTTGTGCAATGATATTCTATTTAACAGATATGTTATACACTCACAAAACAACAGAAAAAAGTGTTCCGCACAGTACCCGTTGCACACATAGACCTTTTTCATTCATTTCACATTTCACTACATGTCAAAATGATAGAAAAGGATGACTTGAGAAAACAAATATGAAAAAAAGTGACAGCTAGTGTTGTCAATTGCGTATGAATTTGAACAAACATTACTCTAGTTACCAATCACCGCATGCTGTATCATAGACTAACAAATATAACGCGAGAGAAGGTACAAAATTTGTACCGCAGTTTCTACCTATAACAATTACTAACGGTAGAAAAATAAAACATGTGAAAGAAAATAAATATTTATTTACAGAAAAATTAAAACATTTTTAATAAAAACTGTGATAGGCATAATTACAAGCTTTTTTGTACGTAACTATATTTATAACGGGTGGAATCATGCAACTCAATTTTCGGCCGATTGAACTGAAACTTTTTACACATCTTATGGTCTGTTGACAATGCAATTATAAATATTTAATATTATTTAAATCTAAAATAGCGAACCTAATATGGGTTACATTCTGTAACCCAAATTTTAAAATACGATAAACTAAGATATCGGAAACGGTTATAATGTACCATTTCTGTCTTAGTGTCTTATCTTAGTTTATCCTTAATTTAAAATATTTAAGGTAGTAGATCCTAGCTATTACGGTCGTAGATCCTTGCTATTTACGGTAATAGATCCTAGAAAACCGAACTGCGAAGAACGATGACTTTTCTGCCTACGATTTTCGCATCTGTATTTTTATTCTATGTCCGGGATGCACGCGTCCTTGTCACACGCACCACAAAAATGTATTTTCCATTTCTTTCTTTTTTCTAACCTCCAAATATTCGAATTATTAGGAAAATAATTGAAATATGTTATTAAATCAAAGAGTATTGCGTACTTACATATGGTATGAGATTCCTTGTGTTTTATTTAATTTTGTATCATAATTGGTGCACTTACGGAACACACAAGATGGCATTTTTAAATTTGAAAATTGCATCAATAGTGTACCTACTCGTTGCTGTGCGTAACGCAGACTAAAGACAATACGTCCCAATTAGGACGTTTTCAGGTCTTCACGATTACGCGTTCATAACATATCTGTTAAATAGAATATCATTGCTGTTGTGTGTTAAATATCTCGTTACGTAAACATTAAACGAGTCGAAGTATTAAATTTTCTTTGCAAAACATCGTGTTTTTGTGTGCTAAAACGTAAACCAAAAGTGCTTAGTGGTGGTGACTTTTAAAAACTTCCGAGTATCAAATATCAATCTACCTACTACTACACTGTTTGCAGAATCATTGAAACAGAACTCCTATTTTGCTACAAACTGTTAACCATTGTTAGCGCGGTGCGTAATGTACTAGCGTTGAACGCGCATGGTCGACGGATCGAATCCCAGTTACAACGTTGTCTTTTTGGAATTGTTTCTAAATTGGTGAAGCATATTTAAATAAACCACAATGTCAAACTGTGATAATTGTGGAAGACATGTACCTAAACTTGAACAAATAACTTGTTCCAACTGCGACAACATTTATCATCACTTGTGTGTTAACATAACTGCTACCAAGTATAAAAGACTTAGTAAAATTGCCCGTGCGAAATGGAATTGTTCTAGTTGTTTGAATAATAAACAAGACAGTGAGTCCTCTAACCTAGCCAGTGTTAATTCCGATGACGATGATAATGAATGAAATTAGGCGTATTATTCGAGAAGAAATTAGGAATACATTGCGTACAGAAGTTAAACATTTAATTCGTGAATTGAGAAGTGAAACTGATGATATTAAAAAACAATTTGAGGACCTTAAGACTTCTGGATGTTTTGATATTTCTCAATACAACGACTTGAAATCCGAATTCATGAAACTTCAAGATGACAATAACAAGCTGCGATCAGAAAATGCTCTCCTGCGGGTATCAACAGATCAGTTAAGAAATCAGGTCAGTATCATGGATCAAAATTTACGTGACGCTAACTTAGAGCTTCATGGGCTACCTAAAAATAAAAATGAAATACTCCCTAACATTCTAACCCAGATATCCAAAGTTGTTTCATATGAACTCAGCGATGCCGATATTTTGAAATGTACTAGGGTAGCTAGCATTAATAATAATAAGTCACGTCCACGTACAGTAGTGGTGAAACTGCGCAGTCCTAGATGCCGTGACGAACTATATTCAGCGACTAGCTGTTGCCCGCGACTTCGTTCGCGTGAAAATTCAGATGTGTGCCTGTATGAGAATATTTCTTACCTAATCTTACGGCAATCGTACATTGTATTAGTAATAAATATCAGTATAATCCGTCTCTAAGGCGAATCCGATTTAAATCTATTCACCCGCTACCCCCTAAAACAGACGAAATTTTGCGATATTTAACGAAACTTGCCACTCCTATTTTCCCACTTAATAAGAATAGTTCCTAGTTTGGAAATCGTATTATCAAAACTCCCGTTTAAAAACTATAGAAGCTTCATACAAATTTTGTTCCCCTCTAAACTCCAGGGAAATGAATTTCGCAAAATCCCGTCAATTAGAGCACCTATTTCCAAAATTTGAAACTCCTACCACTTGTAGTTTCGGAGATTTCGTGATGAGTGAGTGAGTGAGTGACCTTTCGTTTTTATATATGTATAGCTTCTGCCCGCGACTTCGCTCGCATGAATATCGTTTTTCCAATAGACATTTTTATATTGTTTAAATACTGTATTGCATACTATTTCTAATCTCATCATCATCACCATTCGTACAAACCCTCTTTCACCTACCTAAAATATCCCCCGTAAAACAATATACAATACACAAAGGCAAATTTTCACTAAAATTACTTTCCCCTTTCCCTCATTTCCTCTCCCCCTTTTTCCCCTTCTCCTCCCGTCTCCCTCCCACCTCCCTCACTTTCCCCACACTTCCCCTCACTTTCCCTCACTTACCAGTCACTGACTCCACACTTCCCTCACTTCCCCCTCACTTACCTCTCACTTGCCCTTCACTGCCTCCTCACATCCTTCTGAGTTCCCTTTTTTTTTTTTTTTTTTTACACAACGCCATCTAGACCCAAAATAAGCATATTATATGCCTGTATTACGGGTTCTAGAATACGGATAAACATACTTAAATACTTTTATTTTTGTAAATACATACATATTATACATAGAAACACCCAGACCAATGCAAATAGACATGTTTATTCTACAAATATTTGCACTGAGCGGGAATCGAACCCGCGACCTCTGCGTGGCAGTCCATACACAATACCACTAAAATACAGAGGCAGTCGATTTCCCCCTGACTTACCCCCGCACTTTCCCGACACTTCTCCCTTCCTTTCCTCTTCCTCCCCCTCCCTTCCCCCTCCCTCCAAATTTCAAGTCGCCAACTTCAAAAGCAAAGATCTTTCCATACAATATTTTATTCTTTATTTCACCCCTATAAATCCACCCCAGTTAAAAAAAAATATGAAGGGTATTTTTTATTTAAATAAAAGTATTGCAAAACAAAATTTCAAAGCTGTAAGTAAAAAAATTAAGACGTTTCATATAATCGTTTTCATTCCTTTTCATACACTTAAGGGTTGAATTTTTAAAAACCCTTTCTTAGTATACTTCTAGACATTAAGACAAACACACTCTCCAAATTTCAAGTCGCTACGACCAGCGGTTTAGGCTGTACGTTGTCTGTCAGTCAGTCAGTCACTCAGGACAAAGCCTTTTATAATATGTATGGATGTATGGGTTAGACGTATAGCCATCAGGGATCAAAGCATACAGGCTGCTAGGAATGCTAACACGTGATAGAGCCACATAAAGCTGACCGTGCGAAAAACAGCTAATACTTAGATCCACACCCACAACTTTTAGTGTCTTACCTTGGGCTTTATTAATTAGTCATCGCAAAACATAGGTTCACTGCAAACTGGACTCGTTTAAAACTAAACGAAAGACTGTTTAGAATGACAGGAATCCGAGGAATAAAAACACTATCAGCTATTCCGCAACCTGTTAAAATCTCTGCTTCTATAAGATTTGGTAGTAAATTAACAAATGTTCGATGTGATTCTTTAAATTGGCATAACTTTTTTATTTATGAACCGACTGACATGAAACAAACACTAAATGTTAAGTGAAGATTACCACAATATATTAGTGAAAACCATATTTTAATCGGATAAGCCGTTTCTGAGATTAGCGTGAACAAACGCACAGACAAACAGACAAACAGACAAACAGACAAACAGACAAACAGACAAACAGATAAACAGACAAACAGACAAAAATTGTAACAATCATTGTTTTGGGTTCTATTTGCGTTGATATAGGTCCTAATAGTATTTTTTCTCATATATCTTCCATGTACAGACAGCGATTGGTTACATTTTTATTATATGTATAGAATAGATTACCCGGTACAATAAGACACACAAGGATGAAAAAATCAATACATCTCTACTAGGCTATGGCGGCAATAAACAACCGTTGTTTGTCTCCGAGCACCTCTCTCCTACATTTAAAGCACTACATGCGGCTGCTCGGCTCCGAGCCAAAGAAAAATCTTACAAGTTTGTCTGGGTTCGGTATGGAAAAATTTATGTCGCTAAAAATGAAAGTTCGGGCAGTATATTAATCAAAGATAAACAATCTTTAGAAAAGATTGTCTAAATCATTGTATTTATTTTGAATTAATTTATTATGTGATGTGAATATTATAACTTCATTTATTAATTATGAATTTATCTATTTTTTATCAAAACGTTCGAGGAATGAAGACTAAGTCACATGAAATTTATATGTCAATAATAAATTCTAGCCACGATATAATATGCTTTACTGAAACCTGGTTAGATAGCTGGTTTTTGTCATCAGAGTATTTTGATGAAAGGTATACTGTAATACGTAAATATCGATGCGATGATTATAAGCGGTTATACTCTAAATCTCATGGCGGTGGAATTCTAGTTGCTATTAATAATAAGTTAAAATTTGTTAGAAAACATGATTGGCCAATCTGTATTGAATATTTGTGGCTACATGTTAGTTCAGGAAGTGCCTATGTAAACTTATGTCTTGTTTATTTACCATCTTATATTCCGAGTGATGCCTTCAAGGACTTCTTGGATAGGGTTGAGGACACTTGTCTGCAAAATACTGATTGCAACACAATGATAATAGGAGATTTTAACCTACCAAATATCTCGTGGCAGAGCAGTGACAACGCTTTTCTTGAAATTAGTGACTCTAAGTCCTTAGTACTTTAGGACTTTCTTAATGTAACTGGTTTTATTCAGATTAATAATATAAGTAATATAATTAACCATATTTTAGACCTTGTTATTGTATACGAATATAGCTGTGTTAGTGTCAACGACGCACCTCCCCTTAGCAAACCTGACATCCACCATCCACCGGTAGAAATAGTATTTGAAAAACTTTCTGTTACTAATTTGAACCCCAATATTAGTCGGTTAAAATATAACTTCAATAAAACAGATTATGAGGGGTGTATTGCGGATCTCCGTTTTATCAATTGGGATAGCTATAGGGATCTGGATTGTAATGAGTTTGTCCAGCATTTTTATAATATTTTATGGGAAACGATAGAAAAGTAAACACCTATAGCAAAACCCAAAAAATATAATTATCCTGTATGGTTTTCACCTTCTTTAATTAAGATTCTTAAAGAAAAACACAAATATCGTATTAAGTTTAAAAAATATGAAAATCCAAGAGATTATGATATGTTTGATTCATTACGAAGGCAGTCTAAAATAGTCATAGAAAATTGTTTTAAGTCTTACATAGCTAATATAGAACAAGAACTAAAAACCAATGTCAAGTCATTTTGGCGGTATACAAGAACAAAAAAAACATTCAAAAGCATTCCCCAGGAAGTTTTTTATGGCGATCAGAAGGGTCATGGCGGTGATTGTGTCGCTAATTTATTTGCCGAATATTTTGCATCAACATATACCCCGAATCATATGCCTTTTATTGCGCCTCGTTTAGGCGCCGCAGCTAGTTTTTCTCTTTCATATATCTACATCTCGGAGAATGACATTAAGGCTAGCATTAAAAAATTAAATTTAAGTAAGGGTGCGGGCCCCGATGGCCTGCCTCCTATTTTTATCCGTCTTTGTATGGAAGTGCTTACTTTGCCTTTACATATCATCTATAATAAATCACTCACGAGTGGCACATTTCCCGACTTATGGAAGATAGCGCACATTATTCCAATACATAAATCAGGCACTTTAAACGACGTAACCAATTATAGACCGATATCTATAGTTTCCCAGTTTGCGAAAATGTTTGACGGTCTCATTTACAAAGCAGTTTATTTTCATCTTTATCATACTTTAAGTGCCCGTCAACATGGTTTTGTATCTAGCCGCTGGACTCTTTCAAACTTGTTGATATATACTACTTATATTACTGACGCGTTTCAGGATAGAGGTCAAGTTGATGCGATATACACAGATTTTGCCAAAGCTTTTGATCGTGTGGATCATTTACTACTTTCCGCGAAGTTAAATCATGCTGGCATACACGGCTGTTTGTTGCGGTGGTTTGACAGCTATTTGCAAAATCGTTCTCAGCTTGTAGCACTGGCTGGTTATGAATCTAAACCATTTATACCATCTTCCGGCGTCCCTCAGGGCTCTAAACTCGGCCCTTTATTATTCCTTGTATTTATCAATGACCTTCTGGACTTAATGAAGAGCAACTGTTTGGCATATGCTGATGATTTAAAATTATATCGTAGGGTAGTCACACTTAGTGACTGCATGGCTCTTCAAGATGACTTAAACACTCTCCAGCAATGGTGCTATGAAAATAGAATGACACTTTGTTAAAAAATGTCAGTTCATAACATTCACCAAAAAAGTCAAATATACTGGTTTCAACTACGAAATAGCAGGTACTTGTCTCGAAAGGGTCTCGGTTATTCGCGATTTGGGTGTTACTTTTGACGCATCATTAACGTTTCGCCCTCACATAGATAGGATAGTATCTAAGTCTAACAAAACGCTTGGCTGTAATCCGTATGTGTAAACCATTTTGTAACAACAGCAGCATAATTTTGTTATATAACGCTTTGGTTAGGTGTACACTTGAATATTGCTCTGCTGTTTGGTCACCGTTTCAGTCCACGTACAGTGATTCCATAGAATCTATTCAAGCGCGTTTTGTTAGACATTTGACAATTAGGAATGGGGTTCGTAAGTCAATTCCAGATTACAAAGATAGATTACTACATTATAAAATGAAGAGTCTTAAGGATAGGCGTGCCATATCGGACCTGTTAATACTTCACAAAATTATCAAAGGCTCTATTGACGCCTATTTAATTAACAATCTCCAATTTAAAATTAACCAGCGCGCCGTGCGCCATCCGCGTACATTTGAGGTACCTACGTGTAGTTTAAACAGTAGTTACAACAGTCCTCTGACGCGCATGGCTCGGTTGTATAATGAGAAGGTGATAAAATCAAACAGTTCGTTTGATATATTCGCTATGGATTTCAAACCATACAGGCATTTCCTTTTTCAATAAGATATTAGTTTAATATTTATAATGTTTAATTCAAAATGTTCTTTTTTATGTAATTTTGTTTTGTAATATCTATTTAATTATTTTTTTTGGATACTTTGTTTCTGTTTAATTTTCATTTAATATTGCATGTATGTAATCCAATTTAATTTATTGTTACCATATTCTCAATGCTATGCATGCCTATTATATGTATAATTACAATTATTTAAGAAATTATGAGTGATGTAATTAAGCTGTTTATGGAGTTACACTGTTGGTGTGCTTATATTAAATAAATAAATAAATTAAATACATAGGTAACTATTATAATTTTAATATCAATGGTTAATACAACTTTTGTCTAGTCCTATTATTATGTCTATTTGTACAAAAATTATCAAATACTAAATAATCTTCCAAAATATAATCTTAACAAAAAGTAACAAAAAATTAAAGTCATTTACGCAATTAAATATTTACGTAAGTTACGGAAGCAATAGCGTCATCAGAATTACCTACACAATAGTATTATAATCTGGGTTAAAGTAAATACAGTTTATGTCACGTTCGAGGCTACTCATGTTCACTTAACTTTTTTTGCTGTGGATGCATTTTGTTCTTAAGTAAATAGCAATAAAGCGAGATTTACTATCTAGGTCATTACATAATTTTGAATTTAAAACAAAATTAACTAAATTTATTAATAGAGAACACGTACAAGTAA
The DNA here is from genome assembly GCA_963082885.1 of Parascotia fuliginaria. Taxonomy (NCBI): domain Eukaryota; kingdom Metazoa; phylum Arthropoda; class Insecta; order Lepidoptera; family Erebidae; genus Parascotia; species Parascotia fuliginaria. The sequence continues at coordinate 15,633,664 of OY720189.1, forward strand.
AATAAATGTAATTACGAATAAACTTAAGTAAATAGCAATAAAGCGAGATTTACTATCTAGGTCATTACATAATTTTGAATTTAAAACAAAATTAACTAAATTTATTAATAGAGAACACGTACAAGTAAAATAAATGTAATTACGAATAAACTTAATAGATTAACAGGGTTTTCAAGACCCCTCATAATCTATTGAATTAATATAATTATCCTCTGCATATTTACGCGCTGGACAGTCGACGTCACCCGTGTTATGATCACATTTTCTCTTAAAACGTTTGCACGTTGCACAATTGGGCGGATAGGATTTCTTGGTGCATTCCTTGTGAGAGTGACCGTTTTCTCCACAATGATTACAGGTAGGACTAGATTCTTTGCAGAACTTGGCTGCATGACCAAACTGTTGGCAATTAAAGCACCTAGTAACGAAAGTGAAGTCTCTAACGGGGCACGACGTCCAGTTTATAAAGACCCGACCTTGAGTCATAAGAGCTTTCCTAACTGTAGATGGCACTTCTAATATATAATTACATATTGGTAAACCTCTTTTACCTGATTTATGGCTTACTTTTATAGTCGCCAGAAAGGAATCATGGGTAGAGTTCTGAAATTTAGCCACGAGGTTTTGTTCGTATAAGCAATCAAATACCTCCTTTTCGGTGAGGGCTACAGGAACTCCCATGATGACTATTTTGGGACGGCGTTTTGGCGGCTCTTCGATCGCGAAACCAGAAGATATTAGTTTCTCAGAACTCCTCAGTTTTTCAATGTCACCTTTGCTTTTAGTGCTTTTTAATACGCCCCCATTTTTGGCCTTTCTTACGCTACGAACATGCAGCCTTAGCTCTTCTGGGGATATCATTTTCTGGGATAGATAACTACAGTGCTCTGCTTATTGGGGCGAACGTAATTATTCGTACCTTTTTTCACCATATCTGCGAAAGAACTCTTCTCCGTATGTTTCAACCTATCTTGCACAACCTCTTTGAATTGTATAATAGATTTCGCTATTTCTTGTTGAGTCTCTTGGTTATTAATGGTGTCGTATGCTTGAATGGTCTTTTGTTTTAAGGATTGATATAAAACAGCCATTTGTGACATTCCACTTGTAACCCTTCGACAAAGATTAGTCACACGAAGCTTCTGGTCAGAGTTCATTTTGCCTTCCGCGACTATAGCACATATATCATTTAGATATTCGTCTATAGCCTCTAACCATCTTTGTACCTCTGATGTTGGCTTGATTTCTGGTGGTAGTTCTTTACGTGCAGTAATAATTTCCTGTTGAGCTGACCTCGGTGAAGGATGGCTGCGCCCACAAGGGCTACATCCTGGATTAGACATAGCTAACACAGTAACAGCCGCTTATTTATTTTAGTAGGTAATTTTAAATCATACTTGCAGTTTTATGAAGAAGTTTAGAAACCTCTTATACAGCGCAAAAACTATATTAGTAAAACGTAATTAATTAGAAAAAAATCATTGCAAACAAATAACACGTCTGCTGTACGTGCGTGCTAGATAAATTGCATCTATTATAAGAATATTCACGGAAAGAAACCGGGAAAACTGTTTCCAATCCCAAAATACGCCAGACCTTTCCACACACTTCACGTAGATCATCTTGGTCCTTTCTTTAAAACTACCCAGTCAAATAATTACCTTCTAGTTATGGTTGACTCATTCACTAAATTTGTGTTCATTTCGGCTGTGAAAAACACTAAGAGTCAAATACAAATACAAATACAAATTCATTTATTCACTAGAGATGCGGTACATAGAGATAGTAAAATATTAAAGTCGAACACATTCTACCATAACAATGGTGTGTGAATATACTTGTAATAGGTACTATACAATAGATAACAAAATTATTATTAGTAGGCAAAGTATTACAGATATTATTAAGTAGGTATTTAATTGAATTTATTAATAGAAGTCATAATTATAATAAATTTCATAATGTAACAATGTCAAAATAGTGAAATGTCAAAATAGTAAAATATCCAAATGGTAAAATGTCTTTTATCAATTTTAGTTAGTAAGGAGAATTGTCAAAGCTTCACAAATTCAATTATAATCTCATAACATATTATTCTCTTTATATGTCATATATTATAATCCTTCAGATTGTAGAAGCATTTATCTAAAAGCCAAAGTCTCAGTTTTTTTTTAAATATTGCAATAGGTAATTCTTTAAATTTATTTGGAAGCTTATTATATACTTCTATGGCCTATAAATAAACATTATTTTTATAGATGTCTAACCGACACCTCGGACGATTGAGCTTAAATTTGTCCCTGACATTTCTGCTTGATACTTCAGAATATTTGGCAAAATACCGTGGATGCAGTCTTACAAAAACTCAGAGTTCCCTAATATACATGCAAGCCAAAGGCAGGATGCGAAACTTTTTAAAGATGGGTTTGCAGCTATCTGTCAACCAAGCTCCACAAATTGCTCTTACGCATTTCTTTTGCGCACGAAATGCTTTCTCAACCTCAACCGAGTTCCCCCATAACAGGAGGCCATATGAAAGCACCGAAGAAACGTACCCATGATATGCAGTAAGTTCCGCGTCACTTGACACAGTTTGCCTCAGACGTTTTATAGCTTATACGAACCGATCTAGTTTGGTACAAACTGATTCTATTTGGGCTTTCCAATTGCAGTGCTTATCAAGCCCTAAAAATTTAGCTGTGCTAACTTCTTCTATTTTGATATTATTGTAATTTATATTCAAGTCAATAGGTCGCCTTCTGTAATTATTAAACTGAATCATTTGAGTCTTCTTTACATTAATTTTAAGATTATTAGTATTAGGCCAACTGATTGTTTTATTTAGTGTTAAATTTATGTCATTCTCATATGATTCTATATTTTCGCATCTAATTATTAGTGTAGTGTCATCGGCAAATAGAAGAGTTTTGTGATCAGTGATATTCGGCAGGTCATTAATGTACATTAAAAATAGAAATGGCCCCATTACGCTGCCCTGAGGTACACCAAATGAATTAGGCTTAAAGATCTACTCGATATCTTTTCATTATCTACTATCTTGAATACTTCAACGCATTGATAACGATCCTGTAAGTAACTTTTTATACATTTATTAGCTACCCCTCTTATTCCATATTTTTCTAATTTGAAAAGAAGTAATTTGTGATCGACATAATCAAAGGCTTTACTCATGTCGAGAAATAAAGCTGTTACAGATATTCTGTCATTAATAGCCTCAGTAATTACTTTTATCAATTGAAAGCATGCTAGTGTAGTGCTACTGTTTTTTCGGAAACCAAATTGTTCTGCTTTGAGGATGTTATATTTTGAGACAAAATCATACAATCATTTCAGCATTGCCTTCTCAAATATTTTCGAAAAAACCGGTATTAGAGTAATTGGTCGGTAGTTAGTCACATCTGTCTTGTCTCCTTTTTTATATAACGGTTTGACTATTGAGTTCTTAAGACTTTGGGGAATAGTTCCTTCTTGTAGTGACATGTTTAATAAGTGATTCAGGGGCTTACATATAAATTGAGCACATAGTTTAATCATCTTTGTGGTAATTTCATCAATTCCAATTGAGTTCGTTTTGTTAAGACCCATAATTAGTTTATAGACCTCCAATGGATCTGTTGGGCTTAAAAATATCGTATTTGGATTATCCATATCCATAGTTTTATTTATATCGTCAATATTAAATATAAAGTCATTCTTACTAGTTAAATTAATGTAAAAAATATTAAATGTATCACTTATGTTATTTGCAGCTGTGAGTAATTGATTATCGTTTATTATTTTTTCTATTTCCGTATTAGTATTCATGTCTCCAACAGTACTATTTATAATGTTCCATACTGCTTTGCTTTTATTATTGTTATTTTTAATGTATTTGTGATTTTCCAACTGTTTGGATTTGTGTATACATTCTTTAAGTATCTTGGAATATTTTTTATAAGATCTGATATTTTTATTTTTATTGGCCCCTACTTGTTTGCCTTTTAAATAAAGTATTCTTTTCCTAATACAGCACCTTTTTAACCCCTTTGTTAACCATAAGTTCTTATTTACTTGGTTTGTTTTTTTTATACGAATAACTGGGAAACACAAACCAAAAAATAATGATGAGATTATGAAATTCTTGAAACGCAAGATTTAATTTTTCGTAAACTTCCGAAAAAGACAGTGAAGAAATGTAATAGAGAAATTTCTCAACATTTTCCTTATTGAAATCTCTAGTTGTCTCATACCAGTAATATTTCCGTCGTCTGCCGTTAGTCTTTATCGTTAATGTTTGCCCTGTTTCGTGGTCTGACAGTCCCAAGTGATGTATTTCAGCTTGAATTTCTTTCAGATTACTAGCAAATAGGTCGATACATGCCCTTTGTCTAGTGGGTGTTTTAATATGTATTTCTATGTTAAAGTTTTTTAATACACTTATAAGTTGAGAACAGCTGTTATTTGGGCTTAACGTGTTAAAATTCCAATCGCCGCATAGAATAATTTTTTTAGATCGATTTGAAATTTTTAGCAGTAAGTGCTCCATTTTTTCAATAAAGACATAGGGGTTGCTAGTAGGTGTTCTATACACACATATAATAATAATTTTTTGTAATAATAACTCAACACTACACTATTCAAACTCATAATTACAGCCAAGATTTGTATAGGCGTTATTATTTTGTAACTAAGGTCATTATTAGTTCTAGATTCTTCGCCTACCGTCGCTAAATCCGTGGCTGGCGTGAATATGTTGACATGTCTAAAACTGCAATTTGTCAGGACGGCCATTTTAAAGTTTTGGCGTCTTCTGGTAAATCGGTTAATTAATTTTACATATGTGTTTAAGTTGTTTTAAAGGTTATTTTGTGCCATCTTTTCAATGATGACAATAAATAAACGAAATTTTCCATAGATTGCAAAATAATAGACTTGTCAAGTCGTTCACCAACGAGTTATCAACTTATGCACCGAGTTGTCAACTTGTTCACCAACAGTTATCAACTTATTCACCTTCTGAGTGGGAAGTTATAGTAAGTAAACAATGTAATTTAATGACAACCACATTATTTTAATTGGATAGCAAACAGATGACAAACATAAAAAAAATATTTAATTTGCTGCTACTCACTCAAATCAAGTAATGTTGTTTTAACTGAAGAAATATTTAATTCAAACACCACGAAACTATCAGTTTAGTATTTTCGCAATAAAAAAAATTATAAAAAAATAGAAAATTGCTTTATTGGACCACAAACAACGTCATCAAACAGATACAAGTATGTTACTAACACAAATAACTACGTTGACTCCTCAACCTCGTCGCAGACCATTCGTATTTTATTAGACCTCAGAATCCTCTTCATCTGGGTTGTCTTCGTCCAAATCTGGATCAGTAGATGCAGAGACATCACCGACAGTTTTTATATTAATATAAAACTCTTTGAACGAATCGTCAATCAGGTCAATCATGTCCATCAAATCCTTTTTTTTCTCTGCACTGATTGGCAAAGCTTCCTTGGAGATTTGGCTCAACCTAAAGACATCTATGGTGGTTTTTCCTCTTTTCCGAAAGTTCACTGACTCGAAAGTGGGTTCGCGATCCAGGCTTTTCTTGAAATTTATTTTTCCTACGCTGTTTTTATTATATTGCAGCCATTTAATAGGTTGCCATAGAAATTTGTCCCCAGAATCGTCCAGTTTTTTGATAGTAAAGGGTCCTTTCTTGGCTTTTAGTTCAGCAAAATCCAAGAAATCATTTACCGTCATCACCACGACCTTAAATGGTTTCTGAACTTTGCAAGTCCTCACCAGCTGCACCCAATCATACAAATGATTTATTCTCATTTGTGTTCTCTTTTTTGTTTTCTCAATAATAGCGTGGTCAGAGTCACACTCCATATGTGTGTGCCCACTGAGGAGAAATTTGTGATTTATCTTTTGCAGCGTCGGATGATTATGTAGCAAAAACATAAACATCATTGCCACGACATTGTTTTTATTTTGACCACCACAAGTATCCGAATAAAAAATCAGTTCTTTTACTTCGGAGGACAAATTGTTGCAGAAGTGCCACAAACATGAGGCAATTTGGTTTGCACCTCGAGCTCCTATTGTCTCGTCCCACATGTAGCAGGTAGCCTCATTAGTTGCTAAATCATGCACTGTTAAATTAAAAGACCAAAGCTGTCGTTTGTAAAACGAGACAGATGTTTTTAAATATGGAGTCGGCAAGCACTGCTGGAGGTCGAATGCAAATGCCCTAACAGACGAATCTGCTTTGACATTCTCTTTATCCACACGTTTTTCAGCATAAGCTTTATCAGCTTGATGTTGGTGTTCAGCTAATTCAGCAGTTAAATTAATTTTGCGATCTTCATCTGCAACTTTAATTTTAGCGTTCAGCACATCGCACGTGTTGCATGTGTCTTTTGATGGTTGCTTAAACGACAGATTGAGGTCGTGAAAGCATTTGGCATATAATTTTAACGAGACAGGATTTGAAGAAGTGTTTTTATACTCTCTGTACATTTTGGCGATTGACAGGTCAGCAGCTAAATATTTCTTCCCAGTCGAATTTCTACAGTAGTGACTCTCATAACTTGGAAAACTCAAAATGTGGTGATTGACAAGCGAAATGTCTTCGATAGTCTTCTTATTTTTGGGAGGTTGACGACCTCTCTGATCCTCATCAATGATTCCGTTGGGAGACATTATTTTTTTTTCTATTATAACATTAACAAATCCCTTGGTCTCTCCTACAATTTTACAAAAACACTCTTTACAAACCGGTTTCATCTCATTAGAAATCTCTAGCATGTATTTACAGTAGCACTCTCTATTTAATGTCCTGCTGCCCGTTTTTTGTGATTTTTTCGGGAAAATCATTACTGACTTAGACACAAATGCTGCCCGTCTATCTCTATCTCCTAGTTGCCAATAATTTTCAAAACAATGCGTCTGTTCAGCCGTTGTAATTCTTTCAGCACATTTTAGTCTACATGAACTCAACTCTTTCGGTTTTCTGTCAGGAACTACTTTACCTTTTTCCGTTATATAACTCTTTCCTGTATTCCGACGTGTTTTGCTTGCATTTCTCTCCACTCTTGATCTTCCTTTTTTTGTATTATTATTAGTCCTTTCTTCACTAGTACTTTCGGTTTCCATAGTTAAAGTTAAAATCTCATTTCTTTCACTCGTCTTTTCTAGGATCACTGTTGGTGTTTCTATCTCATATATAGTAGGAGCTGCATTCTCATATTCATTCATTTCAGGTGAAACACTTCGGTTGGCCGTTTTTTCGTCTGTCACACACGTTGAGCTCCCCGTTTCCTTGTTCTGTGTATTATCCATAGATGAATTTTGTGGTGTTTCTTTCGTATTTAAGGTAGGTGCTATATTTTCGCATTCGTAGTTGACTTCGATATATTTTTCCGGATTTCTTGTTGCTTTCGATATTTTTCCGGAGATTGGTATCAATTCTTTGCTTTCAATTTTGGCATCATCACATGATTCGCAGTCAGTTTCTGAATCATCTACTGTGACTTTTTTTATGTTAAAATCAGGATCACGAACACTGTCGTCACTGTCGCCATTAAACGATTCATTTTCTTCAGACGCTTCACTGTTTTCGACAATGTCTGACGTATTATCTAATTGTAGGCTTGGGTCAGTAATTAATACATTATAAATTTCTTGGGTTGCTGGGGACATTACCAGAAAAGGAGATAATGGATCATCGTTACTTATGTTCCTCAATAACGAAGAGTTTGACAGTGGAGTGGCAAGATTAGGGTAACCTGAAGCAATAAAAAATAATAATCAGACAGATAAACACAGTTACTCTCGTATTTATAATATTAGTTTGGGTGAATAACTAGCGGTGTCTAACTGCTGAGTCCTATTCCTATTACAGGGTCTAGATTATCTACACACCAAGGTTCATCCAAATCTGCCCAGCAGTAACAGATGCAAATCGTTTCAAACACACACACACACACACCCACACATAAACTTTCAGATCTAAAATAGTTCAGGTAAAGAAAGAAAATAATCATTATTACGATAGTAGCCAAAGTTAAACCGTTATACTACACACCCTTCATTTCTTTTAAATAGTTATTTTTGTTTTGATTTCAACATTAGAGGAGCAAGTTACTCATAGAACAATTAGGCTGACCCCACATTAGGCGTGCGCGATCCTCGGGCGTGTGAACGCCCGAGGATGAAGCGAGGATGAGCGCCGCGAGCACGTGTGAGTAGCGCGCGCGGCGCCCGCGCTACTCACACGCGCGCGCGGCGCTCGAGTCGCGTTCATACCCCTTCGACTTTCGACTTGACTGAAGGGTTTAAACGCCAACGCGAGCGCCGTGTGCGCGCCGCGCGGTCGCTGCACACACGTTACACGGTGGCAACACGTGACGCTTACGCAGCGCGCTCGCGTCGCGCACGCGGCGGACGCGTCGCTCATACGCCCGAGGAACGCGCGATCCTAATGTGGGGGAGGCCTTACCCACGACGGTGTATATCTACCTACTACAGCTAGATTCCCATCGTCTACATACATCTAAGTTCACAGTTTCAAGTAAACAATCAGCTGACCGCGACGTTCGCACGGACGTAAACATATCGCAGCGGGATTTTATCGCGCACTGGATTTTCAACTCTCGGTGTTGAGCCGAGCATTGAGAATCCAACAGAGTGCATTCCAACGCGTTGAACAAACACACTGGTTGGATTTTCAACTCTCGGCGCTAAGCAGAGCGTTGAAAATCCAGTGCGCGAAAAAAATCGCCGCGATATTTTTACGTCCATTCCGAACGTCGGCTTACAATATGTTACTTACCTAGATAACTAACTCCCAACCTTCATCAATATCTACCTAAAAAGTGGCAAAAAAATATTTGTGAGTATAAGATCTGTATCTTACCGTTTTCGTCCACTTCATTCATTCGCTGACGAGATGAATTTAACTTAATGTCACGAAGTTTTGTTAACTTGCGTTTCCTAGCCATTAATTCGGCAATCGTCGGATTCTGCAAAAACCAAATATTGAAATACCTAGATATCACGTCACATAATCAGGTAGGTATTCCCTCTGTTACGATAATACACTAAGGTAGACCGTAAGGTTTGGTCGGTAGGTACTCACTTTTTCCTCCATTGCAAATCACAAACTATACACCCAACTTATGAATTGAAACACTGTAGTAATAAATCAATCAATAGATACACTCAAAAACAAACGAAATCAATTTGAAGCACTCACACTCGTTCGCGGTTCGCGCGCGCGTGGCTTCTGAACTCTAAACTGACGTTTGTTTACCAACACACGAGCGAGGGATTTGCCGCGATATTTGAAAAATTATTACTTCTTACGAAAGTTTTTTGATAACTCGATTATTTTTTAATACAACTTGGGTACATAAGTTGTCAACTAAACATATTAATTTAACGTTACAAGTTTTTTATAACGGACATGTAGTGATACCTATACTTATTACTTTTAGTGCTCAGAACTTCGTTGGCCGTAACTGGACATCTCAATATATCGCAATTTCAACAGAAATTCTTCGGTGGGCCATAACTTGATATCTCAATTTGTCACGATTTAATCAAAAAGACCTCAGCTGGCAATAGCTTGACACTTCAATTTGTCAATTTAAAATAAGTACTTAAACAAAACTTTTAAGTGTATTAATTGAGATATCAAATAACGAATATTATTTTGGGTGCTGAGTATAGGTTGATATAACAAAATATCAATGTTCGATCACAAAAACATGTGAATCGTTAATTTGACATGAGGTTTTGTTAAGTTAGACATGTCAAAATGCGAGATGTCAACATATTACCAAAGTCGATTGCTCCAAAAATTATGTATATCTATAACTGTCAATTTTTTTCATATAAATTCCTAATGCGTAGGATGTAATAAGCCAATAAAAAAAAAGTCATAGAAGTCGACATGTCAATGTGTTCACGCCAGCCACGGAAATAAAGTTGATTGCGAAAACGGCTCCGTAAAAATTATTAAAAAACAGTGCTAAAAACAAACTTTGATCATTAATTCTATAAGAATTGCATAGAGTATCATCCATAGCTACTAGTAAGTGTATTTGATATAGTGAAAATACGAAATAATGTCAATTTAATCGCATTCCAAAACTTAGTCATCAGTATTGCGCTGTGAACTGTGAGTGATTTGTTAAAACGCGCAAGCGCCGCGTTCTGCACGGCGCTTATTACCTTATTCTCGCGATGCACCACGCTGTTTACTTCGAGTTGTTAGGAATATTATAGCCGTTGGATGTGTTTGTTTACATATGGAGATTATTGGCAAGTTCTATTCTATTTTATTCTGATCAATTAACGGGAACAATTAGCTGCTGGCCTCAATAAATATCTACAGTTATAACAAAGTCACAATAATAACCTCCAAATAAATATAAAACCGTTTAAAATGGCTGATGGTAAGAAGACTCCTTCTAAAACTAAGAACAATTTGTACCAAACCCAGTCTGAATCTGATATTGACACAGCTGTTACAGTGAGCGACTTCGTTACCAGTAGAAACAAACGTCCCAGACAAGAGAATTCTCCTCAGAGTGGATCAGGCATAGACACTCAAGAACTTCGAGATATTCTTTCTTCGTGGAAAACGGAACAAGACACCGGGCTCTCGAGCCTATTAGCTGAACAGACGGCCCTCATCTCGAAACTAGCTACGGACATGAGCGAGATAAAATCCCAAAACAAAAAAATACAAGACTCTAATACAGCTATATCAAAACAAAACGCCGATATTGAACGCTCCATGTCATTCATAAATCAGTCATTTGAAGAGCTAAAAAAAGAAGTGGACAATCTCAGAAAAGATCGCCAGGAGACACGGCGCTATGTTGAGATTTTAGAGAAAAAGATTCTAGACCTAGAATTACGATCACGTTCTTCAGGCATTGAAATACGTAATGTCCCAGCTGTCAACAATGAAACAATTCCAGATCTAACAAAAACAGTTTGCGACATCGGAAAACTTGTGGGCATACCCTTACCTGATTCTGAGCTTCGTGATGTATACCGCTTACCTGGTAAATCCACTGCTGACTCCACCTACCGCCCGATCATAGCGGAATTCACTACAGTATCTGTGAAACATAAAATGCTGTCTGCCGTCCGTTCCTACAATAGTAGCAAGAAGCTAAAAGAAGACAAGCTTAACACCGCACAGATCGGGTTACCTGGGAAAAGCCAACCGCTGTACGTTGCTGAACAACTCCCTCCTAGTAAGAAGAAGTTATTTCACGAGGCACGCATCTTCGCTAAGAATAAAAACTACACCTTCTGCTGGAGCAGCAATGGTAATATATTCTTACGTAAGAAAGTGGGCGACAAACAAATATTAATAAAGTCAGAGAAATGTCTTCGTGATCTTGAATGTGAACAAAAAACAATGTGACTAGCATTTCCTAACTGCCTTAGTTTCTATATTCCGTTTTTGTACTACATTGTTTTCTTATATTCATTATTATGTTTATTGATAACCCAATATCGTAACAAATCTTTGTACACTCATGTAAACAAAACAAATAAAAAAAACTACAACCACATTCTTATACAAAACCTCAAACATACACTACACACATGCAAACAAACTAAAAAAACTAAAATCACAACAAAACATTAAAAACATTCAATTTAAAATAAATAAGAGGCCGTGCCACTATCTTTTGGATACTTGTGTAAAGCTGATATTATATTGTAAAACAATAGGCGTTTTAAACATCGACTTTAAACCTCCACATTATAAAAGCTATTTTGTTCACGTTTTATTAAAATATACATTCTCATTCTATTGTTCATGTTTTTTGTATTATATATTTTATATAATTCGATCCTTGTCATAATTCTATTATAAGCGATATAGAAAACGACGAACGACCGGACTGCATACGTCTTAGTGATACTAAATTATGCCAAAAGTATATTAGATATGACATGAACGATAGAGGATCATTGTCAGTCCTCACACTTAATATACGAAGTATTCACAACAACTTCGACATGTTTTTAACTTTTGTTTCAGCACTTAACTTTCTTATCGATATTCTGGTACTGACGGAATGTTGGACAGATGCAAATAGGGCGCCGCCAACTTTAGACTCCTATGTAATGTTTCGGACAACAAACAGTTTAAACCAAAACGATGGCGTGGTTGTTTATGTTCGTGAAGGCTTAATCGCGACTGCACGTGAGCCGGCTTTTTCTGAGGGAAATCGTTTAATAATAAACATCTATCCAGATTATACCATAATCTGTTCATACCGTCCTCCATGCTATAGGAATATTACGAACTACTTAAACTCATTAGACTCAGTACTACGCTCAACTAAAACGAAAAATATAATCTTTACGGGTGACATAAACTTCAATATCCTAAACGATACTATGTGCATAACGCAGGACTACTTAAATCTCATGGCCATGCAAGGACTTAAAATAGGTATAACTAAACCTACTAGACTTAACGCATGTGTTAGAAGTAGGTTCTTAAAATAAATAAAAAAAAAATACTTCATAGCAGAAAATAGAAATAAAGGCACTTTGTTATTATTTATTTCATTTATAAAATATGTACAAGTTTTGAATACTTAAACAGAAATTAATAGCAAAGATAAATTATTATAAATCAGCATAAATACATACAATAAGTACACAATCATTAAAATAAATATTGAAATACTATACTATATAATTAATACCAATAACCAATTTATATTTTCATAATACACAAGTAATTTATAGAAAAACAATAATTTAATACTTATCTAAAATAGCAGAAGTAGGTACTCAGAGTCAGATAGAACCGACAGGGAGCAGAGCAACGTTCTCGTTGACGTCTCGAACACAAGTGAGTGGCTGCCGACAGCGCTCCCTCTTTTATACTCGCTAGTAAACACCTTTCACTCTGCCCCACCTCTGACTACCGTTTTAGTCGTTAACACTCTTTTTATACAGTAACAATATGATTATATATCTTTAATTACACAATTATTTATGATTACTGTCAATACTTAATTAATTAACTTAATTTTATTAAAATAATACATTAAAAATGTTCAAACATCTCACACGGCCATTCTGAAAATTACTTCGCTCTCGAAGTAATCTTAAATCTTAATCTTCTTCAGGAGAGTCATTTAAAGCTGAAAACCAAAAATTATTCACCTTATTGAACCTGTCGTGATTGGTTCCACTATGTGCTGGTCATAGTGTCTAAACCGTTCACCAGGCCAATTACCTCAGCAATAATACCAACTCTCAGGTTGGGCTGTCGTGCTCAGTCCCACAACGTGCTGCTTCGTTGTGTCCAGACTTCACACCAGGCCAACATAGCAGCAACCACATCTCATCACAACATAAACATCTCACAAGGTCATACTTGTCGTATTGGGTTCATTATGTACCCGCTACCAAGTTGACTCTTATAATACTCATGATAAATATATTCACATCATTCAGTCAAACACTACACACACAACTATCAGTGAGCTCACTTTGCCATTCATCTCTTTCATAAAATTATAAAATAACATGTACCTTGTTCAGCCGTCAGATTCTCATCAGACCATTCGCCAAGCCATTTTCGTAACTTCTCTTTAGCAATAATAATATTGTGTAATCTTCCTTGTCCACGTAATCTGTATCTATCATTCTCCAGGATTTCTATGATTTCATAGGGCCCTTTGAACTTAGGGCTAAGTTTGCTGTGTCGACGATGGTCTTGACTGACATAAACGATATCTCCTAATACATAATTCATATTGTCTCGTCTTGTGGTATCAAAACGCAATTTGTATTTGTCTGCTGCAGATTTCATTTTATTATATGCCAGAGTCCTATCAGCCCTAACATCTACAATTTCTTCCACATTAGTAGGACCCGGTTCCTGTATGTCAGCTAGTCGAGCCTGAATGCTGGGGATATTTGCATCACGACCGATTAGTAATCTTAATGGCGCGAAGCCCGTTGTTTTTTGTACAGTAGTGTTAAGAGTTTGCTGTACCTTATAAAGAGAGTTCGGCCATTCTGCCTCGGTATTACAAACAGTAGTTAGCATATTTATAATAGCAGCAACATAACGTTCGACCTGGCCATTGCCACGTGGGGTACCAGTCGAAATCATGTGATGGTTTATATTCCATTCTCGAAATAAATTAGTTAGGGTTTCATTGGAAAAATTTGTGGCACGGTCAGTAATTACTCTAGATGGTGTTCCAAACATTGTTACTGAATCACGAATTACGCTTAACATTTCATCACCACTCATAGTTTTGAGAGGTTTAAGAATACAATACTTTGTAAAAGCATCTATGATTACTAAAATGTGCTTATACCCTTCATTTGATTGAGTAAAAGGACCTGTACAATCTAAATGAATAGTATGAAATGGCACAGGAGTTTTATCAATCGGGTGTAATAGACCTTGATGCGGGCCGCTGTGAAACTTTCCTTTGACACATACTAAACAATGCGAAATTTATTTATTTATTTATTTAAAAAACTTAATGCACATGCGTACACAGGCGGACTTAATGCCGTAGGCATTTTCTACCAGTCAACCAAGGTGATGCAGAGATGAACGAAGTAGGTGCATAGAAGTTATAACATAAAAAGAAAGATAAAGTTTAGTTATACGAAACATTTAAGGAACCATGAAGGTATATGTAAATACAATACGCAAAATAATATAAATAATGTATACAAACTAAATAATATAATACATAAAATATACTACTAATAATACATATACATAAGTATATAAATTACATATTACGTATATACAAATATATATATATATATATAAATATTTATAAGCTAACAAACGCAAGGTTAACGTGATATTACCGATAGTTCGTCCAACAGAAGAGAACGAACCTTCTGCTTAAATGTAAATCGGTTTGTGGCCAACCTGACCTAAAGAGGAAGTGCATTCCAGAGGAAAATAACCTGGACTACGAACGATGAGTGTATAAAACCTGTAGTATGAGAGGGACAGACAAGTAAGCGATTGTTTGAAGACCGAAGATTTCTATTATGAATAGAAGACAAGTATTGGAAGAAAGACTTTAAATAGTTAGGAGAAAAAGGAGAGTTGAGGATGGAAAAGAGGGTAGTGAGAGCTCGCAAGCTGCGGCGTTGACGAATAGGTAACCATTTTAGCTGAGAGCGATGGATAGAAATATGATCATATTTACGAAGATTAAAAATGAATCGAATGCAGTTATTGAGAAGACGGTCGTATTTATTGAGAAGGTCTGCATTCAGGTCATAATAGCACACATCACCATAGTCGATTATGGGTAGGATTAAGGACTGCACAAGCATCGCTTTAGTATTAGAAGGGAGGAAGTTTTTCAGACGATAGAGGGTGCGAAGAGATCCTGTGACTCTCTGACTGACATTTGTGACTTGAGCCTGCCAATTGAGTGTTGCATCAATAGACAAGCCCAGATTCTTAACAGTTGGACTAAAAGGTATGACTACATTGTTGTAAATCAGTGGAGAAAGTGATCCAGTATCCAGTCTGCAAATCATACGGCGACTACCTACAATGATGGCCTGGCATTTATCTGGATTTACTCGTAAGCCAAACCTTTCAGACCAACTTTTTATTACGTCGAGGTCTTTGTTCAACATGTCAATGGCTAATTGTATGTCCGTTATAGTTGCCTGAGAGTACAGTTGCAAGTCATCGGCATAAAGATGATACGAACACTGAAGATTCTGGGTTAAAAGATTAATAAACACTGAGAAGAGTAAAGGAGAGAGAATGCCGCCTTGAGGAACTCCAGAGTTCAGATCACACCAACTTGATGAGGTCTCATCGGTGCGAACAGACTGCTGACGTCCCTGAAGATATGTCGAGAACCATTCTAGTGCAGCGGGAGAGATCATGTTATGGGAGAGGATTGATAAAAGGATAGGGTGACTGACGGTATTGAAGGCGTTTGAGAAGTCAATTAACGTCACAACAGTGACTTTGGCGACTTCCATGCCCTTCCTAATATCGCCAATCACTTTGAGGAGAGCTGTAGTAGTGCTGTGTCCCAGCCGGAAACCAGACTGCAAAGGGCTTAATAAATTGTTTTGGACCACGAATCCGGATAACTGCTTGTGGACACAGGCCTCAAGCACTTTAGAAAGAAAGGGAAGAATAGAGATAGGTCGAAAATGTTGAGGAAGGGATGGATTGGTAATTTTAGGTAGAGGAATGATAAAAGCTTTGCACCACGTAGCAGAAAAACAGCAATAGTCAAGAGAGAAGTTAATGATGTGGGATATGGCAGGTATAAGGTAGTCAAGGATAAGGATAATCATACGACGGCTAATGCCATCGCAACCTGTTGCGTTTGACTTAATAGAAAGGATAGACTTTTTGATCTCCCCCGGTGTCACTAGAGAAAAATTAAAAGGATCAATATTTCGACGGGATAGACCAGTTATGTACTCCACAGTGTTGCACTTAGTTTGGTCATCAATTGGGTTAACTGAGGCGAAATGTTGATTAATAACATCCAAACCAATTGCACACTGAGGGTCTGAACGACGCTGTTTGCCAATACCTAAAGTTCCGAGGAACTTCCAGATATTGGCGGGAGAAGATGAATGGATATTGTCAAGTATATAGCGGCGCTTAGCATCACGAATCATCTGATTACACCGATTCCTTGCAATCTTAAAGAGGACCCAATTATCATCTGAACGCTCCCTTCTAAACACACGAAATGCGCGATCTCTGCGTCTCATAGCCATTTGAATGCCTCTAGACATCCATGGAGCAGGAGGAGGTTTTAATTTAATTTTTTTGATGGGCGCATGTTTGTCGTAGAGGCTAAGGATGACGCTGTTTAATATTTGCACTTTCTCGTCAACATTCGTGGCTGCTATCAAGGGAGCCCAATTTATTTGAGAGGCATCATCACGCAGCACATCGACGTTAATTTTGCCAAAACAACGCCTGCGCAGAACTCTAGGACGAATTTTGGGTGGTTTTAGGCGGTAGGAAATGTGAATTAGGTCATGATGAGAGAAACCAGGGGCTGGATACTGACCGTGGGAGTGGACCAAGGAAGGAGAAGAGGTAAGGATTAGGTCGAGCCAGGTGTCAGGCCCTTCAATGTTGTGATGAGTGGCTTGTAAAGGAAGGACATGAAGGCTGACAGACTCAATAACCTGGAGAAGTTTACGGGAACGAGGGGAGTCGCAGGTAAGGAGATTAGTGTTGAAATCACCCATGATGATATGATGTGCGTATTCTGACCCTAAAGATTCCAGAATCGTTTCGAGACTGGAGAAGTAATCAACATTAGGAGGACAGTAAACTACTCCTAAAACAGTTTTAGCTCCTTTGACTGAAACTTCGAGGAATAAAAATTCCACGGAAGTAGTATCAATTGAAGCTGACGAAAAAACGAAATGTATTTCTTTACAAATCTATTAATACCAGGAAACCAATAAGCCTCTCTAACTTTTTGTAATGTCTTTTCATGACCAACATGACAGTTCTCATCATGGTACAAACGTAGGATACCGAGTCGACTGCCTTTGGGAACATATGCCTTAAGTTTATTGTCTAACGGGCATTTGTAATATAATAAATTATTTTTAAATACGTATTGATCATTACCTATGTCACCAGTTTGCACTCGGTCTATCAAAGATAATGTTTCAGGATCTTTTTGCTGTGCAGTTTCTAACCAAGATGATTGTTCATTTATCAAATTTACCTTAAGTGGAATTTCAGAGCAACTTGATTTAGAGGGGACTGACAGTACTGGATTTCTACTCAAATAATCAACATGCCCAACATAAATACCTTTCTTGTAGACAACTTCAAAATCAAAGTCCTGCATGAAGGTCCACCATCTGGCGACTCTAGGGGATAGGTCTTTTTTATACATAGTCGATTTAATCGCATTGCAATCTGTGATAATTTTAAACGAAATGCCTAAAAGATAAACTCGAAAGTTTTTCAAGGAATTGTACACAGCAAGTGTTTCCAATTCATATGACGTATATTTGGATTCTGGATCTGTAGTACGGCGACTGAAATATGCAACTACCCTATTGTTTGTGCCATGTTTCTGAATGAGCATCCCCCCATACCCGATTGCACTGGCATCGATATGTAACTCGGTAGGGAGTGAAGAATCAAAGATAGCAAGTATGGGTTCCGATATCAATTTATCTATAATATATTTACGAGCCGCGTTTTGTTCATCACCCCACTCCCAATTCTGTTCATGTTTGGTAAGCTTGGTTATACAAGCCGTTTTGGAAGCAAATTCAGGGATAAATTTTCTAAAATAGCTAGCCAGACCCATAAATTGTCTGACCTGCTTTACAGTTTCAGGAGTGGGAGAATTAACTAATGCTTTAACTTTAGTTTCACTGGGCCGCACACCTTCAGCCGAAATAACCCAGCCTAAATATTCAATAGAAGTTTCGAAAAATCGACATTTCTTTAAATTTATTGTAAATCCTGCCTTAACAAGTGCCGCCAAGGTTAAATCAAGATATTCAATGCCTTGCTCTGTAGATTCACATGGTATAAGTAGGTCATCAATATAAACTCTAAGAAATTTTAAATCTTTAACCGCCTTAGAAATGGCACGTTGAAATACTGAAGGTCCATTACATATGCCAAAAGGCATTCTAATATATTCATAGTGGCCATCAGGAGTTACAAAAGCCGTATATTTAATACTATTCTGAGAAATTGGTATCTGACGAAAGCCATTTTTCATATCGATTGATATGGAATATTTCGCCTTGCCTAATTGGTCAATCTCATCTTGAATTAAAGGTAGTGGATATCTTTCTTTTTCAATAATAGAATTTAAAGCTCTGTAGTCCACGCACATTCGATCATCACCGTCACGCTTCTTAACTAGTAGTATAGGACTTGCATAGGAAGAATCACTCTCTCGGATGATACCGGCTCGTAAAAGATCACTTACTATCTTTTTAACTTTCTCACGCTCAACCGGAGCTAAACGGTACGGGCGATAATTTATGCTTTTATCCGATTTTAGTTTTATTTCTAGTTTACCAGTATTAACATCCCCGATATAATCCGCGGAAGGTAATACTTTAGGATATTTATCAAAAACTTTTTTAACTTTATCTTTTAACTGTGTATCTAAATTTTGAATATAATCTAAAATTAAATTTTCATCATTATTTTCAGCCAAATTGACTATGTTTTTGCGTATTAATTTTGTACCAGACATATCGGTGATAATAGCAATGTCAGCATATTTGACAGCATCCTGCCCTATAATACAGTCATAAGCAAAGTTATCATCGATCACCACATGCAATTCTAATTCTATACAAACGTCGTCAAAGCGAACTGGTACTGTAATTTTACCAAACGTATTTAGGTGGCCCGATCCGATACCATCCAATCTCACTGAACAAGGAGAAACGTGACAATTCAATCGAAACGCGATAGTTTTCTTAATTATTGAACAATTGGAACCAGTATCAATTAAAGCGTTTACAGAAATATCCTTAATGTGGACTTTTGTAAGATGGAGACCTGACCGAGTTATACAGTTAACTGGTTTAGTACTAGTTTGTTTTTCACGATCATTTCGCTGTTTTGTCCAGCATTTTTCTATACTATGGCCTTCCTTCTTACAAAATCCACACTTATTTTTATTATTAGCTAGAAAATCTCTAGATTTATTCTTTGTTTCGCTATCTACGGAATTTTTATTGGAAGTTAAATTATTCTTTGGACATTGATACTGAATGTGGCCCCTTTGACCACAAGAATAGCAATTTTTGGCGGCTAAAGAATCTGACGGCTGGTTAAACCGAGGTCTCTTGGCAATACTTGTATTTGGTTCATCAACAGTTCCGTTTTTATCAAAAAATCGTTTTCGAGGATTTTTAATGTAACTAGAGAAGAGGGTAATCAGTTCATACGTAGTCGAAACCGAATTATTAAAAGAGGCCATACGAACATTAATATCGCGTACTCCCCCGCAAACAAGCTCAACCAGTTGCTCCTCAGTAAATGATACTCTAGTTTTTTTAAGAAGTAAAATTTTTTCTCTGGCATATTCGGCATAAGTGTCCGCAGATTCAGAATTATACATAATAGCCTTTGTAAGTTTCTCAGTCAGATTTTTCTTACTTGGAAACAGATCGATCAAATCTTGACGGAAAGTTTCCCAATCGCGATGTTCTGGTTCCCATGTCTCAAACCAAGTAGAAGCAGAGCCCCGAAGGGCCTTACCGGCTTTAGCAACCATTTGCAAACTGCTCCACTGGAATTCTTCACCAAGGTCTTCTATATTTTTACACCAGCCTTCTGCACCATTGTGCATTTTTTCAGGATGAAAGACTGGCAGCGCCACATCATCTTGGCGTCGGTTGGATGAAATCGCAGTCTTTATAGACTCCAACAAATTTTTCATAAGCTCCGCGTCCATGGTTCACACTAAAATAGCAGAAGTACATTGATTAGACATTTGTGAGCTGGATAACGTATCCCACTTCTGATGTTAGAAGTAGGTTCTTAAAATAAATAAAAAAAAATACTTCATAGCAGAAAATAGAAATAAAGGCACTTTGTTATTATTTATTTCATTTATAAAATATGTACAAGTTTTGAATACTTAAACAGAAATTAATAGCAAAGATAAATTATTATAAATCAGCATAAATACATACAATAAGTACACAATCATTTAAATAAATATTGAAATACTATACTATATAATTAATACCAATAACCAATTTATATTTTCATAATACACAAGTAAATTATAGAAAAACAATAATTTAATACTTTTCTAAAATAGCAGAAGTAGGTACTCAGAGTCAGATAGAACCGACAGGGAGCAGAGCAACGTTCTCGTTGACGTCTCGAACACAAGTGAGTGGCTGCCGACAGCGCTCCCTCTTTTATACTCGCTAGTAAACACCTTTCACTCTGCCCCACCTCTGACTACCGTTTTAGTCGTTAACACTCTTTTTATACAGTAACAATATGATTATATATCTTTAATTACACAATTATTTATGATTACTGTCAATACTTAATTAATTAACTTAATTTTATTAAAATAATACATTAAAAATGTTCAAACATCTCACACATGCTTAGACCACTTTTTTATAAAATCAGGTAGCCCGTTTAAAACTATAGTTTTTGAGCAACAAATTACGGATCACTCGCCTATTTTACTTTATATCAGCAAAGGGTTTATTAATAGAAAAGAAATAAGCTATAAAAAAGTGATCATAAATTATGACAATATTTTCGATAGCCTTGCAAACGGCTCATGGCATGACGTTTACCAAACTAATGACACCAACATAGTCGCTGAAATAATAACAACTAAATTATTATCATTACTGAGTCTTAATAGTAAAATTTTCATATCATCAAACCGCTACAAACCTCTTAAACCCTGGATAACTAAAGGAGTTGTTAAATCAATAAGGAGACGCGACAAAATGCATGCAAAAACAAAAAAATTACCACATGATCATACCCTATCCCAAAAATACCTAACTTATAGAAATACCCTAAATAATTTAATAAAATACCTAAAAAAACAATACTATCAGGAAAGGTTCACGCAAAATAAAAAAAACATTAAAGAAACATGGAAAACTATTAGAGAGGTTTGTAATATTAAGAAAAAAAGTTCTATCCCCCACGAACTAATGGGAATAGCTGAATCTCCGGTAGAACGGTACGGTTTGTACGGTAGTAGATCCACGCTGATTTCAGCATGAATGGGCCGGATCGTCCGGGGTAGTACTACCCTCTCATAGAAGATCGACTTAAGAGTAGTAGTATCCGTACTACTGCGTTTCGTTCGGTGAGTGAGAGCGCCGGAGGCCCAATTTCCCCCCTTTCCTCTTTCCTCACCTCCCTCATTCCCTTCCCCTAACCCCATTCCCAGCCGCCATAGTGGAGGCCACCATACCAGCAGTTTATGACGATGGCTTTTGGTATAGTAGCCGCCACTTCTGGATTCCACTGACTGCTTACCATCAGGCGGGGTGGAGTCACTTTGGTAGGCTATAATATAAAAAAAAAAAAAAAAAAAAATAGAATCGCTAAATGTGGTAAATGAGTTTTTTACATCTGTTGGTTCTAAACTTGCGGGCGCCTTGTTAGTTAAAATGAAACAAACCGAGCAAATCTTAGCCTCTGTACATAATACCAAACACCCTCCCCTAATGTCCATGGCACTCAACCCTACTGATCCACAAGAGGTGGCTGGAGTGGTACTCAGTCTGAGGTCTCACAGCGCTCCTGGCTGGGACAAAATTACCACGGATATTTTAAAACAAAATGTTAAATCCCTAGCTCATCCATTATCTTATTTGTGCAACCTAAGCTTTGAGTCTGGTATCTTTCCAGCCTGCTTCAAAAGAGCTGTTGTATGCCCAATATATAAATCTGGAGACAAATATTGCCCTACCAACTACAGACCTATTTCCCTTCTCTCAACTCTGAGCAAAATTTTAGAAAAACTACTAAACAAACGTTTGATTAGCTACTTAGAGAAAAATAGTCCCCTGCATAAAGGACAATTTAGGTTTAGAGAGCGGAAATCAACTGAGGACGCTGTCCTTAGGTTGGCTACTGTAATTACAACGGCTATGGAAAAAGGTGAGAGATGTGTGGGAGTCTTTCTGGACCTCCAGAAAGCCTTCGACACGGTTTCTACTACAATCCTAATAACGAGGCTGGAAAGTGTCGGTATAAGGGGCATCGTCCTTAACTGGCTGAAAGACTATCTCACAGATAGACTGCAGAGCGTTCAGGTGGATGGCATAGATAGCGAATGCCGCTCATGTCAATTTGGGGTACCTCAAGGGAGTGCAATCTCACCAACCCTCTTCCTAATATATATTAATAGCTTAAACAATATCACATTACCAAATATGGAGCTCCTTATGTTCGCTGACGACACTGTTTTACTATTCCACGATACAAACTGGGATAAGGTACTCCAAAGAGTAAATGTCGGTCTGGCTAAGGTAACTGAATGGCTTGAAGACAGTCTCCTTACCCTCAATGCTTCCAAAACGAAATACGTGTGCTTTTATAAATCTCATATCACTAGCCCTCCTCAAAATTTTGACGTAAAAATTCATATGTTTCCTTGCAATCGTTCAAACAATCTTGCAGTTTGTAACTGCACCTCGATAGCTCGCGTAACTATAATAAAGTACCTGGGAGTTACTGTCGATGAAAGGCTTGATTGGAAGGCACACACATTGGAGTTGGTAGAAAGGGTTAGAAGATCGATCTATATCTTCAAAAATCTACGAGATGTTGCAAGTCACCCAGTCCTAATCCAGACTTACAAAGCCGTGTGTGAAAGTCTCATCAGGTACTGCATTTGCGTATGGGGTGGCACTGCAAAGTCCCACCTTATTCTCGTCGAAAGAGCCCAACGTGCAGTCCTAAAGGTACTAATGAAAGAGTCTACAAAAAGGCAGAGGTACTGTCTGTGAGAAAGTTGTTCGTCCACCAGGTTTTGTCAAGGTATCACAATAAAACAGTCCTGGATCTACCGGCTTCAAGCAAACGCGTTGACCGTTGCCCAGTTCCTCGTGTCCATACCACCTTTTCTCAGAGGCACTTCAATTTTATTGCTCCATCTCTTTACAACAAACTACTCAGTATACATAAAGATTGTAAAAAGTATAACAATTTTAAGTTTCACTCGATAGTAACTGACTGGTTAAATGACTTCACCTATCACGATATTGAAAATATGCTACTCAAACAAATCTAAAATGACGCATCCACACTCTCTCTTACACACCAATCACACGCACACACACATACACTCACACGCACACACGCACACACACACACACAAACACACACTCACACACACACACACACACACACACACACACACACACACACACACACACAACCATTTGTTCACGCAGTTCTTTTTATTATTTTTAATTTCTGTTTACTGTATAATTCTAGTACTTAGTTTTTGACATACTACGGTAATTTGGTAAACGGCTAATTTTGGTACTTACGTTTAAAGGCGAAGACACTGGCCCCTGAAATACAGTTGATACTAGTTCGGGGACCAGAGAATTCCACACTTTTTGTAAAAAGAAATATGTCAATAAAAATTATTCTTATTATTCTTATTCTCATTTTTAATCAGAATACAAGAACCTCCTCTTTTTACGTTACGAGAGAAAGATGCGACTAATTTATACCCTGGTATCTTAAATAACTGCTCAGTACCTTTTTGTATAAAAGTCTCCGTTAGGCACAATACATCTATTTCTCTAGAGTTATTAGCAAATTCTGATAACACAAAGATAATTTCCTCTGTTTTATTTATTGCACCTGCTTATATTTTGGTGTAGAACAGTTATAGTATGTGTACTTTTAGTGGCGAAAAAAATGCTGTCTATTTGAGCTTGTTTTCTTAGAGTCCGATAATTTGTCTACGTCCTGAGATATCATGTCTACGTTGTGCATTGTTGAACTTGGTTGCAGTTGTTGTAACTGAAAGTAGTAGGGGATTGTGCCTTTCTTTAATTTGTATATATCACGGTAGTAGATCCACGCTGATTTCAGCATGAATGGGTCGGATCGTCCGGGGAAGTACTACCCTCTCATAGAAGATCGACTTAAGAGTAGTAGTATCCGTACTATTGCGTTTCGTTCGGTGAGTGAGAGCGCCGGAGGCCCAATTTCCCCCCTTCCTCTTCCCTCACCTCCCTCATTCCCTTCCCCTAACCCCATTCCCAGCCGCCATAGTGGAGGCCCCCATACCAGCAGTTTAAGACGATGGCTTCTGGTACAGTGGCCGCCACTTCTAGATTCCACTGACTGCTTACTATCAGGCGGGGTGGAGTCACTTTGGTAGGCTATAATATAAAAAAAAAAAAAAAAAAAAAAAAAATATCATGTTGGCAGCCAGCTGGTATGCATGCAGTTATTGTAGAACATTCATCTATTTGACGTTCAGATAGTTTGAATGAAATACATTCGGACCATTTTTGTGAGTGGTTAGTATTGGTGTACATTGGTAGTATAGTTATTGTTCGTTTACTATGTTCTAAAAATGCAATTTCCACAAGTAATTTAAAACTTAACGATTTAGTAAAGCGCATCCCATTCGCATTCAAAGTATGTTTATCGTTCAAATCCATAAATTGGCAGTTTGAGTAATTCTTTATCATTAGTTTTATTTTATTATTTAGCATTTGTTCGTTTAAATAAGGATTATAGTAAACACCGATTAAGTAGACTTTGCGGTGACGTAATATGTATAGAGAATTACTCAAAGCCGACAGCATTTCATAAGGGTTTTTGTCATTTGATCCCATTGACAAAATGACTATGTCGTCAGGATTTAGTGACTTAGCTAGGTTTTCACATGATTCTAGTATCTGGCAGCTTTTTGCACATGTATAAATTTGACCAGAGAACACGTACTTATATTCATAATGATGATGATATTTTTGATCAAAATCGTAAGTTAATTGTGAGCATAAGCTGCGTATCTGTCCATCTCCCAATATAATATAATCTTATTCGAGTTTGGTGAATTCAAGGACGACTGCATTGTATCTAATTTTTTTTTTAATTTTGCCTCTTTTTGTCTAATATTTTCATTAATGTTTACAGTAGCAAGTTGACTGTGCGATGGTATAATTTTTTGAGAATTGAGACTCAGACCGCTGAGTGCTGATTGAGCAATACGTTTTGACGTTTCATTAATAGATGTATTTTGTGAATTATTAATCGGTGAAAAGCGTGGTAATTTTATCCTTATATTTGTGAGTCTTTTGGAATGAGGTGTTGCAAACGTCCGACCAGGAGTCGCCGAGGCTGGAATGTTAGATACTGCACTGCCGGCAACATTTTTGAGAAACTGAATTTGTTTATCTTTTTCTATTAAATCTTTACGAAGAAGAGTATGTTCGTAGTTAAGATTTGTTATCTCTTCATGTGCGCTGTCGTTCTCATTTTGTAAGGTTAAAATAAGTTAATAAATATATAAATATTAAATAAGCTCAGGAACGCTCTTTATTGACAAATCTAGTACATCACATAATATAGTAGAGCTAAGAATTGTATCATTCAAATCTATTTCCGACATATTTATGTTTGATTGATGCCTCCGCTGTGGTTTTCTTAGTGTAACGTTGTCAATTCCCAGCACAGAATCGGTAATTTGTGCCATCTGGTCGATTCAGAGTAAAAATAAAAAATAAAAAATAAAAAAACAAAACAAAAAATTAAGAAAGGTAATAAACTTCACACAATATAAAAATTGGTCACAAAAAGTTGATGTATGCGGCTTTGGTTTGAACTCGCACCCGTCGTATTCAGAGGTAACGGTGTAGCGCGCAGAGCTGCGATCACTCTGTGATTACAGTGCTAATTTTCGTTCAGTATTTTGGTACAGCAACAAGTTGATGTGTGTTACTTTTTTAGTCCATATATGGTAATTTGTCGCGACGCTGTGTCTCTGACTCACCACCAATCGGAGCGTAGTAGCCTGCTGTGACTCATGATGTTCCTTTTGTGTTGAGACCTCTGTTTAAAACTTTTCCAAATGTATTTGCTTATATCTCCGAAGGTGTA
This sequence comes from Parascotia fuliginaria, assembly GCA_963082885.1. Lineage (NCBI taxonomy): Eukaryota > Metazoa > Arthropoda > Insecta > Lepidoptera > Erebidae > Parascotia > Parascotia fuliginaria. The sequence continues at coordinate 15,660,344 of OY720189.1, forward strand.
TGGAATATCGATAATCGTTTTTCACTACTGTAACACCAGTTTCACTAACTTTAATTTGGTATAAAGTGCTAGTATATTTATAAACTTTTTCACGGTTGTAATGAATTAAATAGACGGAGTAAAGCTAAACGTGTCCGCTTTGCTGTATGGCTAATTAAGAATAGTCCTTAGTCAAGTTGTGACTAACGAAATGAACAAGATATTTAAAGTTTTTGGAAATCCAAAACGTTTAGTTTGTGATTATTTTTAATATTTTTAATTAGTAAATAATTTTGAAGTAAAAGCGCTACCTTTTACTTCAAAATTATTTACTAATTATTGTAAAGAACGAAATATGTTTAGGTTGCTAAAAGAGTTAATGGATGCCAAACCCTCTCCTAATCAGTCTTTGTACGATTTCTTTTTTCAACAAAAATCTAAAATCGATCGTTTACAATTAGGTTTTCGAGAACGAAATGAAAATCTGTAATAGTAGGATCAATCGGTGACACGAACATTAGCGTTGCTGCCGAAGCAGGCAGTTTTCGTTACTGCGACGATTTAGCATCCTTCTTACATGGGAAAACTTATAGCACTGTTGAAAAAGAACACTCTCACAGGAATTCATCCTCACTAAAACGTAATTCAACTCTTCAAATAAATCGGAACCTGCCGTACCCTGTCCTAGTAGCGTGTTCGGTGCATTGCAACGAACAGCTCAGCATTTTTATAATTGCTCAATGAATAAATGCATCGATTATACTTTAAAATAAATAGTACGCAATCGGCGGTCGAACTTGTCGCGTAACTCATAACATATTCTATCAAAACCAATCAAGATCAATTCATCATTTAATTAATTCTAATTTAAATAGCTAATTAGATATTTAATCGTAGATTTAATATCAAACCATTATTGTACCATTTTTAATATACTATTTCAAAGTAGTAAATCGTATCATTTAATCAAATCTATCATATCATAAAACAAAGAGTTAGTGGTCGCTAGCAAATAAGGCTAACACAACTCTTTTCATGGTCCTTCGAGCGTAAAGGACTCAGTCGCGAAGTGCAGTGTGAAAGTGCTTTGTTTACCGGGTTCTTGTTACCAGTGGTAGGGCAAGTAGGCAAGAAGAAAGAAGTCTGCAGTCTATTTGTCTAAGGAGCAGTACCTAACGTAAGGAGAAAATAAGGTCAGATCAAACCATTTTATTTATTTTCCATTTTAATTTCTTACAAGAACAATGGAGAACATTACCCGGAACCAGACCGAAATCTATGACGCATTAGTAAAACTTCTAACTAACTTTAAAAAGGATAGTTCTGATAGGAAAACTACAGATTATTGCAAACGTAAGTTAGAGATTTTAGAAGCTTACTGGAGAGATTATCAGAACAACCATAGGTCATGCTGTCAGCTTGCTGAATTTAACCATGTGTATTTTTTTCCGGTATAACGCTACAAAGTGCTGGAATAATATCCCTCCGCCACTAAGGCAATTGTCTTCCATCTTTACTTTTAAAAAAAAGCTAAAAAATATTTTATTATTTGCCCAAAAAAACCAGCACGTAACTTAAGTTAAAATCACACCTTTGAAAGTCCTTCAAATGTTGCTTTTAGTTATTTTTTTTTCCCCTTATTAAATATATTTAATGTCATAATGCTATTTAACTTTGTTGTATTGTTTATTTACTTAATTATTTAACTATTATTATCTACATATGTTATATTATACCCTTCTTACCTCGCACACATACATATACTTACACGCACTAATTGTCGTGTGTAAGAACGCTAAACACCGTACATGCGCCCGTGACTCACTCAAGGCTTCAGCTGAAAATCAGCGCTGCGGTCTTCCGTAGCACATGCTGAGCTGCTGCCTTTTAGACACATTTTAAGTTATTTTTGTATTTCGTATTGGTTTTTTTTTTTTTTGTACTTTATTTCTTTTTGCTTTTGTTATTATCATGTTTATTTTTGTGTCTAATAAATTTTATTTTCTTTCTTTTCTTTCTTTCTTTCTTTCTATTTTAGCAAAAATTGTTACGACAAAGCAGAGGAAGTTTACTTGTCGACGAAGGAATTAATTAGCAAAACGATCGAGAAATTATACAAACAATCAGCAGTTAGTCAGCCTCAGACGGATGCAGGAGTATCAAATCAGGCAGGGTGCTCGTCGGGTGTAGGGGTAACCCAGCACTACCAGAAAGAGACTGAGGGTTCGCGAGGCGCTAGTAAGCTAGATAACCTGATTAGAAAGTTAGATTAAATTATTAATTTTAGAGCATTTTCAAGAACTATATCTACCATAGAAATTAAGCAGTTGCAAAACAATTGGGAGTTTGAGGATGCTTTAAAGTCTCTTCAAAGTCGATGGGCTAACATCAACAGTCTGCACTGGAAGATAGAAGGTGAAAGTGGCAATGAAGACCTATATTACCAGGATGAATTTACCAAACATGAAAAAATTTATAACGACTTAAGAAAAACCATTAATTCTAAAATGTGGTCCGTATCGCATCGCGATAAATCTTCACCGAAGATAGATATACCAGTATTCCAGGGCAATTACCACCACTGGACTTCTTTTAAAGATCTATTTAGTGAAACCATTCATAAAAACCCATCCTTATCGAATGCGCAAAAAATGCAGTTTTTGAAGAGCAAGATAGCAGGAGAAGCAGAGCGTCTTATTCACCACCTTCAAATTAGCTCGGAAAATTATACAGTATGCTGGGAGATACTTAACCACAGATACGGCAACAAGAGGCTTATATTTACGTCAGACGTTAATATTTTGCTTAACATTCCCAGTATGCAACAGCAATCAATTATAATGATTAAAAAACTGCATGATGTTACAAAAGAATGCCTGTATGCTATAGAGAACCTTGGTGTGGATATTACCACATGGGATCCGCTTTTAGTCCATTTGCTAGCACAGAAACTAGATAGCGAAACCTTTGCGGAATACGTCGAATCAGTTAAAAGTCCTAGAGAATTGCCTATCCTACAGGAATTTCTAGATTTCTTAGAAAATAAGTTTACTGCCCTGGAGGCATCTCGGCGTTAACAGGAATCACACAACCAAAAAGGATAACATCTCAAACTTCATATCAAAACTCTCAACCAAACCAGAAAAAATTTCATCATTCGTATAATAATAACCAGAAAACTTATAATTCAAATCAATCAAATAATGCGAAAAGTATGAAAACATTCCATGTTTCTAGGTCAAAGACTTGCCCATTGTGCAATACTAAGCACGGATTATGGATGTGCGCGCAATCCTTGAATATGTCCGATGAGCAAAAAGTTAAAATAGTTGCACAACTCAAATACTGCGTTAATTGTTTATTCAACCATTTTAATAAAGATTGTTTTTCGAATAAAAGATGTCGAAAGTGCAACGATAAACATAATACGTTATTGCATGAAGGTATTATCATGAAAAATAATAGTATGTCAGCAAAACCTAGCCGTAAAGTGGAGTGCACACCGAGCGCAGCCGGACCTAATTCATCACATGTGTCTTGGGATGACATGAAAGAAACATTATTGGCCACAGCCTTGGTGAAAGTTATGGGATTCCATGGCGAACAACATACCATGAGAGCTTTAATAGATCAGGGGTCTCAAATATCTCTCATGACTGAGGATGCTGCGCAAATTTTAAGAATTAAAAGAAACCAGTGTAAAGGCAAGATTTTTGGTGTAGGAGAAAAAGCTAACAGCTGTAAAGGTGTTATTACTATTCGAATGCAATCAATTTACGATGACGTATCATTAGTAGGGGAGGTTATTATAATGAATAGTTTAATTAAGAATTTACCTAATAAAACATTCGTGAAACCATCGTGGCCGCATATTCAGAATATTAATTTAGCGGATCCGGAATTCAACATCAGCCGTAAAGTAGACTTACTCCTTGGAGCTGATGTGTATTGTAAAATAATGTTAGGTGGTATCTTGAAAGGAGATAGTGAGGATCAACCAATCGCCCAGCAAACCCGCTTAGGATGGTTGCTTTGCGGGACAATGAAACCACAGTACATGTGTAACGTTGTTCTATACGATACGGACAACTTACGAAAATTTTGGGAGAATGAAAATATCACCGAGCAGGTTGAAATGTCCACCGAAGATCATGAATGCTTACAGTATTTTTTAACTACAATAGAGAGACTCGAAGATGGAAGATACCAAGTCCGACTTCCGTTTAAACCAGACTTCAAGGAACAATTAGGATCTACAAAACCATTAGCTATGGCATAGTTTCGAAACTTAGAGAAAAAACTAAAGAGAAATCGGGAAGTAAAAATAGAACACGTAAAGTTTATGAATGAATATTTTACATTAAATCATATGATACCGTCGATTACGAACACGACACCTGAGTATTACCTACCACATCATTGTATAACTCGTGCCGAGTCAACTATAACGAAGTTACGAGTTGTATTTAACGCTTCTGCGAGGTCACTGTCCCGATAAAGCCTTAATGATGTCATGTATAGAGGTCCTAACTTACAGCAAGACCTACAGGAACTAATTTTAAGGTGGAGACAATATCAGTTTGTTTTCACTGCTGATATTGAAAAAATGTATCGGCAGATAATCATACACCCTGAGGACCAGTGTTACCAGAAAATATTATGGCGAAACTCATCGAAACAAACATTACAAACATTTCAACTAACCACTGTTACATACGGCACTAAACCGGCACCATTTTTAGCTATGATGTGTTTCCCTTTTGTACTCTCTTCCAGGGTTTCAGCTCATAAGGAATGATCGTGCGGCTGGTGGCGGTGGCGGTGTTGCCATTTATATTCGAACACATATCTCCTTCAACATTATTAATGTGTCAGCACAACCGCCGCCATCAAATGCTGGCGAACATCTCTTTATTGAGGTGGAACTTCACCACACTAAAATCCTTCTCGGTGTTTATTATTGTCCTTCTCTATGCATAGACTTCTTCTCTTCTTTTGAAAACCTGTTAGAAAACCTCATTCCGTCCTATAATCACACTATAATAATGGGTGATTTTAATACATGTCTCCTCAAAAACGATTACCGGTCCTCTTTCTTTTCTGCATTAGCGGAATCCTCTAACTTACATATCCTTCCTCTTAGCGCAACACACCATTTTCCTAATTCTGTTCCTTCACTTCTTGACCTTATACTGGTCTCAACAAGAGAACGCGTCGCTAAGCATGGCCAATGTGCAGCTGACGCATTCTCTTATCATGATTTGCTTTTCCTTTCATACAAAGTCCGCCCTCCGAAGGCTAGATCCAAAATCCTAATGCAGCGTAATTTTGGTAGCATGAACACTGAAGATCTTCGTGTAGATGCCAACAATATGGACTGGACACCAGTCTTCGCATCTAGTTCATTAGATGAAAAGGTCGATATTTTTACGCAGTCTATTATCAAGCTATACGACAAACATGCGCCTGTTCGTCCCGTTAAGCTTAAGCATGCACCAGCTCCTTGGCTCACAGGTGATATCAAGGCACTCATGGCACGAAAGGCTGCAGCGAAATTTAGATATAAGATTAAACCAAATGAAGCCAACCTACAAAGATATATTCAAGTACGTAATCACTGTAATAAGGTGTGTAGAAACGCTCAACGCCGACATATTCACACTTCGGTCCAAAACGGGGACCTAGCTAAAGTATGGCAATTTCTTAAAACATTAGGTGTTGGAAAATCACGCTCTAACAATATTCCGAAAACATTAAATATTGAGCTACTTAATCAGCATTTTTCTGCTTCGCCCAACTTTGAAAGGACAACTAAATTAAATACAATAAACTTTCTTTCATCTCTTCCAACACCTAGTTATCAACCGTTTATTTTCAATTCTTTTACTGTCAGTGATGTTAAGAAGAGTACTATGGCGATCACCTCCAAAGCAGTTGGATGTGACCATGTCAGCCGTAATATGATCCTTCCCATCCTTGAAGAAATCCTTCCTGTTATCTCCCATATCCTTAACTGTTCCTTATCCTATGGTATCTTTCCAACTTCATGGAAAGATGCTCAAATTATTCCTATACCTAAAAAGACAAATCCGTCACTATATTCTGATTATCGTCCTATATCCATACTGCCCTTCCTCTCCAAAGTCATAGAACGCCTCGTCCATAACCAGCTCAGCACATTTCTCTCTAGAAATAACCTCCTTAACCCTTTCCAGTCTGGTTTCCGTCCTGGTCACAGTACAGTTACATCATTGGTGAATATTACGGATGACATAAGATTCGCCATGGAAAGTGGATATCTAACTGTTCTTGCACTACTTGATTTCTCTAACGCTTTCAACACAGTAGATATCGACGTTCTGATTAACATGCTTCGCTCACTTAACATATCTCCTGCGGTAATTGATTGGTTTCGCAGTTACCTGTGTGGTCGTCGTCAACGTATACAAACTGAGGATGCTCTTTCCTCGTGGTGTAATACGTATGCTGGTGTGCCCCAGGGCAGCGTTCTTTCTCCTCTTCTCTTTGCTATATTTATTAATACCATACCAAATCAACTTAACTCTTCCTACCACCTTTATGCAGATGATTTACAGATATACTCTTCTGCTCCTTTCGAAAAGTTGTCTGATGCTATCTGTTCTATCAACAAAGATTTGGTCTCAATAAACAATTGGAGTAGCGCACATGGGATTCAACTAAACCCTATAAAGACCCAAGTCATTATTGTTGGTAGCTTCAGGAGGGTCTCCAAGATAAACTGGGCGCAACTGCCACAGGTTGTGCTTGAGGGCACTGTTGTACCTTTTAGCAAAAAAGTTAAGGATCTAGGTGTGTTTATCGATTCTGAGCTAACCTGGGGACCACAATTGCAGGAAGTGAGTCGAAAAATTTTTGCAACGGTAGGTTCTTTGAGGCGTCTACGATACCTCCTGCCAATTGCCACCAAAACTGCGCTTGCAAACTCCCTGTTACTTCCCATCCTCGATTATGCGGATGCCAGCTATCTCAACCTCACCGAGAACCAGTTAGATAAACTTGAGCGACTTCAAAATGTTTGTATACGATTTATATTTGGACTACGCAAATATGATCACGTTTCAGAATTTCGCAAAAAGCTCAAGTGGTTACCAATAAGACTTCGCCGGAATGCTCATATCCTCTCACTGCTTTACAATATACTGTTTAACCCTTCAACACCTTCCTATCTTAAAGGACGCTTTGAGTTCCTTCATGAGACGCACATGAGATCCTTAAGATCATCAGAAAACCTACAATTAAACATGCCGTCGCAATCTACAATCTTTTATGACAACTCTTTCACAGTTTTAGCTACACGTTTGTGGAATGAATTACCTTTGAGCATTAAACGAGCACAATCACTAGCTATTTTTAAATCTATGATAAAATCATATTATTTGTCACTATAATGATCATTTAAATTGTAACTATAGTTAATGTATTTATTACCGACTATTTATTTTATATTTAAACATATTTATTTATATATATATTATGTTATTGTATGTATTGTATATAAATATTGTATAAGTACATTTAAGTATATTATATATTGTGTATATTGTTATGTATTATATCATGAATATCTATCAATATTGTATTTATATTGCACCATCAACTGCTGCTTTTCCAATCACAAAATCCATCCAAAGGTTGTCTGGAAGAGATCGCTCTAAGCGATAAGACCGCCCATTGTACCTACTTATATTTATGTTGTATTCTTGACTTGTATCTGTATATGGTGTGTACAATAAAGAATATTATTATTATTATTATTATATTATTAAAACAGTTAGCTACTGACGAAAAACAAAATTATGCTGAGGCTACAAAAGCATTAGAGAAATGCTTCTACATGGATGACTATTGTAGAGGGGCCCATTCAAAGGAGGCCGCTCACCAATTAAAATACGATTTAATTATGTTGCTGAAAAAAGGCGGGTTTATTTACGAAAATGGGCCTCAAACGACTCTCAACTAGTAACAGATTTAGATAAAAGTTTGTGTAACCAACAAACATATGAGTTTAAGCAATCAGACTCAACAAAAACCTTAGGGCTTGCATGGATCCCACAAAAGGATATTTTTATGTTCGCTTCTCAGTTAGGACCGGACATAAAGGCCACACGAACAAAAAGATCGCTTCTTTCTGACATATCGAAGCTATTTGACCCATTAGGATGGCTTACACCTTTGAGCATAAACATGAAGATGTTATTTTAAAAGGTTTGGTTGTCTAAATTAGACTGGGATGACACATTACCAGAAGATATCCGCATCCAGTGGACCAATTTGAGAAAAGACATCGAAAAAATTAACACCATAACAGTAAATAGGTGGCTAGGCATAAAAGAAAACCAAGAAGTGCAGTTACACGGCTTCTGTGATGCATCCAATAAGGCATACGCTGCTGTTATATACTGCAAGGTCAACACGGGACACACCACTACCATATCTTTAGTCACAGCTAAATCTAGACTAGTACTACTTAGCAAAACCATTTCTACACCTAGACTAGAGTTTTTTTTTTTTTTTTTTTTTTTTTATATTATAGCCTACCAAAGTGACTCCACCCCGCCTGATGGTAAGCAGTCAGTGGAATCCAGAAGTGGCGGCCACTATACCATCGTCTTAAACTGCTGGTATAGTGGCCTCCACTATGGCGGCTGGGAATAGGGTTAGGGGAAGGGAATGAGGGAGGTGAGGAAAGAGGATAGGGGGGAAATTGGGCCTCCGGCGCTCTCACTCACCGAACGAAACGCAGTAGTACGGATACTACTACTCTTAAGTCGATCTTCTATGAGAGGGTAGTACTTCCCCGGACGATCCGGCCCATTCATGCTGAAATCAGCGTGGATCTACTACCGTAAATTAGTTGATGGGCGCTCAACTCTTATCACAGCTGATGCAAAAAGAACTGCTTAGAAGATTACAATCTGCAAATCTACTGCTGGACTGACTCGACAGCAGTGCTAGGATGGATTCAAGGAGAGCCTACTAGATGGAAACCATTCGTATCAAATCGAGTTCAAATAATCACCAAAATTATTACACCAAACCTATGGCGATATGTTAATACAAATGAAAATCCAGCTGATTGTGCAAGTCGTGGATTAACTATCGATCAATTAAAAAGACATACTTTGTGGTGGCAGGGCTCCATATGGCTCAAATCTTTTCAATATACAGATTTTCATCAAACCATTTATCAAACCAATTTAGAAGTTAAGAAATCAACCAGGAAGCAATCAAACACATTGGTTGTGAATAAAAATAATGAATCAATCATATCAGACGTTGTTAATCATTTATTAAACAAGTTTAGTTACTATACCAAAGTATTACGTATTTTTGCGTGGATATTGAGACTATCTACTGTAAAGCTAAGGCGTTTTACATACCTAACATTGTATGAATTACGACATGCATCAAAGCTAATTATCAAAACTGTGCAAGAAGGAGAATTTAGTGACGACATAAGCTACTTACAAAAGTACAAAGATGGTGTTTTACGTGTGGGTGGCAGATTAAGAAATGCTCAGATGAGCCCTGAAATGAAACATCCTATCATAATACCTCATAACCATAGGTTTACAACGTTAATAATAAATTACGCTCACGAGTTAACGTGTCATGGTGGAGCTCGCCTTACATTATCTAATATAAGGCAAAAATATTGGATAATCAGCGGATACATGGCCACTAAGAAAATTATACGTCAGTGCGGTACGTGTAAGAAACAGCAACAAATCAAACAATACCAGTTAATGGGCGATTTACCGCCCTCTAGAGTGAACCCTGAAAAAGCGTTTTATCATTGTGGCATTGATTATACCGGGTTCGTGGAGGTAAAAGCAAACAAGGGGCGAGGGATTAAAACCACTAAAGGCTACATAGCCGTTTTCATATGTATGGTGACCAAGGCTGTACATTTAGAGCTAGTCTCCGACTTAACCAGCTCAGCATTTTTGGCGGCTCTGAGGAGAATGGCAGCACGTCGCGGTGCACCACGTCACATCTATAGTGACAACGGAACGAACTTCGTAGGTGCCAACCGCATATTACAAGAAGAATTCGACCAACTACAACAAATATTTAGTGAGAGTTTCTTTACGGAGATAACTGAAATGCAGATTGAATGGCATTTTAATGCACCATCATGGCCACAGGCAGGAGGACTTTGGGAACGAGCTGTGCGAAGTCTCAAACACCATCTGAAACGCGTGATTGGCCATCAAAAACTAACATTTGAAGAATACGCCACATTATTAGCCAAAGTAGAGGCCTGTATGAATTCACGGCCGCTCTGTGCGTTGTCAGAAGATCCTAAAGATCTTGATTTCCTGACACCAGCACACTTTTTATCAACAAAACCAGGGTTAACTGTGCTTGAGACGGCTGAAGATGCCCGCACTAGGTGGCATTTAGCGTCTAAGTTATTTGAAGATTTATGGAAAAGGTGGAAATCAGAATATTTAGTCCAACTATCAGTTAGAAACAAGTGGAAGGAAAACAGAAATAATATTTGTGTGGGGGATTTAGTTGTTATACATGACGAGAACATACCAGCAGGAAAGTGGCCGATGGGGCGTGTCCATCCTGGTCAAGATGAACTTGTAAGAGTGGTGACCTTTTTGTAAAAAAACATTTTCATTTATTTGAAACGCTAAGTAATCCAAGACATCACAATAAAATTCGCATGAAACCACATAAAAAGGCTATTTATAATGTAAATTTTTTAGGCATGGCCCCTAAAATATATAACCATTTACCAAACTCGCTACGGAATACTAGCAATTTTGACAATTTTAAGAAAATTTTACATGACATTTTAGTTAAAATACCATTCTACTCAATTAATGAATATTTAAATAATAATCAAATCTCTATGTAATTAGTATGTTAATGTGAAAATTTATAATTATATTAAATAACTTAATTTTATATTTGTATGCTTTTTAGCAAAACATGGAAGAACTATTATGCTTAATTACCATCATGTTGTACCTATGTTTACAAATAAATACTTTGACTTTGACTTTGACTTTGACCTTAAAAACCAAAAACGGCTACCTGAAGCGGCCCATAGTAAAGTTGTCAGTTTTACCTATAGGATCACCAAAGGACACAGAAGAAAGTCAGCAAAAAAGCAAACCATTATATCAGCAAACCAAAACACCTATTATAAAGATATCGTCGATACCAAAGCTTGTAAACATAGTTCTTGCACTATTTTTATTTATTTGTACTATATCATCTTCGACAGCATCTTACAACTTCACCCAGTTAGATAGTAATCAAACATTATATTTAGATTCTATCGGAAAACTACAATTGGTTCGTGACAAATGGAAACTAGTCACTTACTATAATATGTCAACGTATTGGCAAGGGTACAGAGCAATAAATAGTTTTACAAGTTATTTAGAAAAAATATGCGAAACAGTTAAAGAACAGAATCATTGCCATATGATCATGTTACAAATACACCACGACTATACGGAAATGGAATATTATAATCAGCTGTTGCTTAGTCAGCATTACGGCACGCGAACACGAACTCGACGCGGTCTCATAAATGCAGTCGGTTCAATTGCAAATTCATTGTTTGGAGTATTGGATGACAGTTTCGCGGAAAAGTACAAGCGAGACATTGAACTTGTACATCGCAATCAAAATCACCTCACACAGCTGTGGAAAAACCAGACATCTATTATCGAAGCGGAACATAATTAAAATTAAAATATTCTACAAAGAACAGAAGCTTTAATAGAAAAACAACACAAAATTATAAATAAACATCTAAACAGCTTGGACGCCGTAAACATCAAGCTGCAAAAAGAAATTGATATATTGTCCAGCCAACAAGACTTTACATTAGTATCTATAGCCACCATTAATATGATGCGAAATTTGAAACGAGTACAAGATACGTTATTAAAAACTATATCAGATATTTACTATGGACAAATTAGCTTACACTTACTTATACCAGAACAGCTCAAACGGGAATTACAGATTATAAATGGGCAAATACCACAAGAGTTGGCTTTACCGATAAATAGCATCGAAACAGACTTAGCATACATTTATAAATTATTAAGAACTAAAGTAAGAGTTACCAAAGACTACACCCTTTTTGAAATTACATTCCCGCTCATCGCACGAGAAAACTTTTTATTATACAAAATACTACCAGTGCCACACCAAATTAACTATAGCATGATCAGTATAACACCAGTATCAGAATATGTTGCCGTAAATCTAAAAAAGGATTCCTATTTCACTACAAACATCTATGAATTAGATGCATGTTTATATCATGGAGAATCATTAATATGCGAGTTATTCAAGCCCATTCGGCACTTAAATAACGACGACGACTTTTGTTACAAAAATGCGGAAACTAATAAATGCAACGTCGAAAAATCTGTATGCAGAAACAAGTGGGTTGAGTTACATTCGACGTCACAATCCTTATACTTTTGTTGTGATAGTTACACAATAAAAATTATATGTGAAGATCAAGTTACAATTCGCCAGGTGACTCAAGCTGGGGTCATCAGCCTGAGACAACAATGTATTATCAAAGGCAACGACTTTTCATTATATTCCTTACAACAACAATCAAATAGATTAGATTTCACTCCTGATATTTTCGTACCAGAACTTGATCAGATTAACCATATTATAAATATAAAAATTCCTACTGAGGAAAGCTTACCAGAAGACACGGAGCTAAATAGATCTTTATCTATGATTGGAAGGCAAATTGAGACGCTGAAAACAACTAAAGCGGAAGTAGATGACATATCGTTCCATGATATCCATCATTACACCATCGGTTATATACTGTTGACCTTAGTGATAAGTGCCGCAGTAGTGTACATTTGGAGGAAAGCGCGATGCCGTCCAGTCAACGCGCAGGGGCCTAGGGAGGCTCGTAATAGACGGCATCCGACGACGACGGCAGCAAGTAGTGATGAAGTGAATAGTGTAGTACAAACGCGAAAGCAGAGTTCAGCTGACCGTCAGCTTAGTGATAGTGAACAAATAGGTTTAAGTTCGTTTCTAGCCAAACGATGGCCCAGTGCAATGCGTAGTGCGGGAAAAAGAGATAGAGCTACGTTGCCTGTCCCCCGAAAAAACATTGTTACAGTAGAGGACTTATTAGTGTAAGAAAATGATGTTTTTTAAGGTGTTTTATTTTATTTTAATTTTTATAATAATATTTACATAATATCATTGTTATACCATTTTATTGATCATTGTTTTTATATTCTATTTTACTTGTTTTTTACATTTTATAAGTATGTAACTTACCCGTGATGATATGATCATGAACCACTTTTATCTTCTCATCTCATGCTCGGGAGCATGTTCGGTGCATTGCAACGAACAGCTCAGCATTTTTATAATTGCTCAATGAATAAATGCATCTGTGGGGGCTATTTACACTAAACAATACATTTAACACATAAATATAAATTATCTACATATATTTACACTATACCTTCATACATACACTTTATATAAATATAATATTCGAAACTACTTATTACTGTCCTATTATTAATACTTAATAATAAAATATCTAAATCAATATTTATATACAAACAAATCTACTCCTAGTTTATTTAATTCACAACATTTATATCGTGTAATGGAAACACGCCGTGCGAGACAGGATTATGAACACGGGGAACGAGCGCCCGCGCAGCTCGTCCTTCAGTCACCTTTAAACCTCTCACCGTGATATCCGTGTCGCTCCGCGCCGTTAAAGTATTCCGATAACCGCTATATATTGCTTGTTTTATGTGCTATGAACTCTGTACTCTCTAACTATTACTCTTAATCCTTCTATTTCTATTCTACTCTTGTGTATACGTGCTTGTGCTAGTGCTTGTGAAATAAACTTTATACAATTTCTATCCAACCGTTTTCATTTCTACCGACCTAAGGACTTACATAAGGTACTGTACGTTATACATATTAAACGGTGTTGTGAACTCTTAACACCACATTGGTGACCCCTGTTAGTGCACAATGAGTGATAGTAGTGATTCTAATAGCACGGTAGCGTCCCAGGGTGATAAAAACGTTGACAAACGCCCTAGAAAAATGCGCGTGTCCACTGCCTGGCACGATACGACATCGGACAAACGGAAGGTCAAATTGAAGGTGCCGAAGTTCTCACCCGAGGATCCGGAACTGTGGTTTGCGTTGTTGGAGAACCAATTTGTTAGCCTTGACATCACGGAAGATTTGGTAAAATTCACCACCGTCACTACCAATCTCGATATACAATACGCTAAGGCCGTGAAAGATATCATCTTGCATCCTCCCGTCTGCAATCGTTACGAGAAAATCAAGACTGAGCTTCTCCGTAGGCTATCAGCTTCGCACGAGATGAAAGTGAAACAGTTGCTCACCCAAGAAAAGTTGGGTGACAGGAAACCATCACAATTCCTGCGACATCTGCAGGACCTGGCCGGCTCATCCGCCGCTCAAGATATTGTGAAGCAAATCTGGAGTAACCAATTACCCATCAGCATCCAGACGGTACTGGCCTCTCAATCATCACACTCCTTGGAAGAGCTGGCAGATTTGGCAGACCGTATACAAGAGCTGACGTCACCACCGATATTAGCAGAATCATCAAGTCAGCCTTCGACTTCTGGTAGCAGTGCCTCCAGTGAAATCGCAGAGCTAAAAAAGATGGTTGAACGTCTCGCGCTTAAAATTGACGAGCAAAATCGTGACAACCGTCGTCCACACGAACGTTCAAGACCTCATAAACGGCGATCACCTTCAGCTTCGAGATCCAGATCGAATTCGAGTTACCGCAAATACCCTATTTGCTGGTACCATTCCAGATTCGGTACAAAGGCTCATCAATGTCTGCGACCATGTGACTACAACAAATCGGGAAATGCCGCGGGCAGTCGCTAATGGCGACTGACGATTGCCCAACCTCAGCAAGTCGTCTCTTCGTTTACGACACCAGGTCGCGTACTCGATTTCTCGTGGATACCGGAAGCGATTTGTGCGTTTTCCCTTACTCTGCGCTTGGTGAACGTCGGGCCAAGACTGATTTTCAACTGTGTGCGGCTAATGGAACAATTATAGACACTTACGGCTGTGTTCATCTTAATTTAAACTTAGGCTTAAGGCGTGATTTTCCCTGGCGTTTTACTGTCGCTAACGTGACCAAACCTATTATTGGTGTAGACTTTTTAAGTTTTTATAACTTGATTGTGGATATTCGCAACAAAAAGCTTATAGATAACACTACAACATTGTCGTCTTCTATTGCTGTTATTGCCAACACTAATGTCTCTTCCATAAAGGTCTCGTCGGGTGACACAAGATATCATGTTCTTTTGGGTAAATATCCTGAAATTACTCGCCCTTCAGGCACGCCGTGGACTCCAAAGCACAACACTGTTCATTATATACGCACCACACCTGGCCCACCCATATTTTGCACTCCCCGCAGGCTGGCACCTGACAAATTTCAGGTAGCCAAGCGAGAATTCGACCTTATGCTTGCAAATGGTACCGCGCGCCCCTCTGAAAGTCCCTGGGCGTCTCCCTTACATCTTGCGCCAAAGAAAGACAATGGCTGGAGACCCTGTGGTGATTATCGTATGCTTAATGCTCGTACGATACCAGATCGCTATCCCATACGTCATATACAGGATTTCGCTTATAGCATTGCTGGATGCAAGGTGTTCAGCACCGTCGATTTAGTCAAAGCTTATAACCAAATTCCAGTTTTTCAGGAGGATATTCAGAAGACGGCCATCACAACTCCTTTCGGCATGTTCGAGTTCCCATGTATGACGTTTGGTCTTAGAAATGCAGGCCAAACATTTCAAAGACTAGTAGATGAAATGACTCGAGGCCTTGATTTTGTTTTCCCATACTGTGACGATTTCTTAATATTTTCAAAAAACCATTCCGCACATGAAAATCACTTACAGCAGTTATTCGAACGCATGAAGAAGTATGGCATGCTGATTAATTCTGCAAAGTGCGTTTTCGGAGCTAGTGAGGTTTCTTTTCTCGGTTACAAGATCTCGGAGCTTGGCACCAAACCATTAGAGGACAAGGTTCAAGCGATCACAGAATTCCCGGTCCCAAAAACTGTCAGACAATTAAGACGTTTCCTGGGCATGCTGAATTTTTATAGGCGATTTGTGCCCAACGCCGCTTTAATTCAAGCTCCACTAAACGCCTTACTAGGCGGCTCGGTAAAAGCATCTCAGTCAGTGGACATATCCGGTGAGACACTTCTTGCCTTTGACCGGTGCAAGCAAAGCCTCGCTGACGCTGCACTGTTAGCACACCCAAATTCTGATGCTAAACTTGTGCTCGTCACTGACGCATCTGATTTAGCGATGGGTGGAGTTCTACAGCACCTATGTGATGGTGATTGGCAACCTCTTGCATTTTTCTCTAGGAAACTAAGTCCTTGTCAACAAAAGTACTCGCCCTACGACCGAGAGCTCTTGGCAATATATGAAAGCATAAAGTACTTTCGTTATATGTTGGAAGCTAGACATTTTATAGTTTATACAGACCATAACCAGAAAACTTTTAGTTTGCCATATTGTCGCACTAATTACAGTCAGCACTCACCGTTGTACCGTATGTGTTCTTCCTATAACAATATTTGTAGCGAAATTGACATATTCAATGTATCTGTTCGAACTTTAAAACTACATCTTTCCAAAAAGTGTTTAAAATCTATTAATTAATCTCAATTAGTAATAGTGTCATTGTGATGTACCAAACTTATATAATTCTCATATGAATATTGTGTTCACTTCAAGAAGGGCATGCACTTACATGTTATTTTTGCGAATGTTATTCTAGATTATAACCAGTGTTATGTCCAGTTTAGTGAGCCATATTAAAAAAAAAAAAAAAAAAAAATAAGCCGATCACTTTCGCTTTTCGTGAACGGAAAGCTAATTGTTCGCCTAGGCAGCAACGTCATCTCGATTATATCTCGCAGTTCACAACCGACATCCGACACATTTCGGGTAAAGACAATATTGTTGCCGATACATTGTCGCGGGTTGAGGAACTGCAGATGCCAATCGACTTGGATCTACTGGCAGATTCCCAGGCTACCGACCAAGAGCTTCTACTATTTTTGGGTAAGGACTTCTCTCTCCATTTAGAAAGGCGCAGGATCCCAGGTAGCAGCAAGGAACTTTATTGTGACACAAGTACTTCATCTCTTCGACCATTCGTGACAAAACCATTTCGAAAGTCACTTTTCGACAACTTGCATAGCTTCAGCCATCCGGGTGCAAAAGCAACCACTAAGCTGGTAGCTGAAAGGTACGTTTGGCCTGGCATGCGCAAGGATTGTCACGAATGGGCGCGGAAGTGTTTAGCGTGCCAACGTGCTAAAATAACTCGCCACATATCTTCACCGTTGGCAACGTTTGATTTACCTCGCACACGTTTTGCGTTTATCCACGTTGACATAATAGGCCCACTTCCTCCATCGCAGGGCTTTCGTTACTGCCTTACAGTTGTCGACCGTTTCACCCGCTGGCCGGAAGTCACGCCGATGGCTGACATGACGGCTGAGACAGTAGGTAAGGCGCTGATATCGTGGATATCCAGATTTGGATGTCCAACGGATATTGTTACGGACCGCGGTCGGCAGTTTGAATCTACACTCTTCCAGTACCTTGGAAGAGTGATAGGATTCAAACATCGCCGAACAACCGCATATCATCCCGCGTCCAACGGCCTGGTGGAACGGTTCCATCGACAACTGAAGGCAGCCATAATGTGCCACGCAGACTGCAACTGGACTGACACTTTACCTTTAGTGTTGTTAGGTATTAGATCTTCTTTTAAAGAAGATTTGAAGTCGTCGTCAGCTGAGTTGGTGTACGGTGAGCCTCTACGTCTTCCTGGTCAATTTTTCCAACTGACTAGTGCAGACTCAACTGACATATCAGATTTCACCACTCGCCTACACCGCTTTGTAGCAAAGCTGCGCCCATCGCCAGCAGCTCGCCATAGGCATGACAAAATTTTTATCCATAAGGATCTAGGTATATCGACCCATGTATTTTTACGGGACGATTCAGTTCGCGGTTCTTTGCAGCCTCCATACTCTGGTCCATACTTAGTCCTCGAGCATGGTGACAAAACATGTAAGATACTAGTCAAGGGAAAAAGCGTCACAGTAACCGTAGACCGCCTTAAGCCGGCCTATATGCTAGTAGACCCAAACCCCTCCACCACCGTCGTTCCTAATCCCTCTCCTACTTTAACTCCCAATTCCGTATCTGAAGACCCACCTCTGGTGCAACCTGACGAACCTCCTCAAAGTGTCACTAGAACCACTCGTTCGGGCCGCAGGGTACGATTTCCTGATTTCTTTCGACCGTAGTAACGGTCTCCGGGGGGAGTGATGTGGGGGCTATTTACACTAAACAATACATTTAACACATAAATATAAATTATCTACATATATTTACACTATACCTTCATACATACACTTTATATAAATATAATATTCGAAACTACTTATTACTGTCCTATTATTCATACTTAATAATAAAATATCTAAATCAATACTTATATACAAACAAATCTACTCCTAGTTTATTTAATTCACAACATTTATATCGTGTAATGGAAACGCGCCGTGCGAGACAGGATTATGAACACGGGGAACGAGCGCCCGCGCAGCTCGTCCTTCAGTCACCTTTAAACCACTGACCGTGATATCCGTGTCGCTCCGCGCCGTTAAAGTATTCCGATAACCGCTATATATTGCTTGTTTTATGTGCTATGAACTCTGTACTCTCTAACTATTACTCTTAATCCTTCTATTTCTATTCTACTCTTGTGTATACGTGCTTGTGCTAGTGCTTGTGAAATAAACTTTATACAATTTCTATCCAACCGTTTTCATTTCTACCGACCTAAGGACTTACATAAGGTACTGTACGTTATACATATTAAACGGTGTTGTGAACTCTTAACACCACACATCGATTATACTTTAAAATAAGTAGTACGCAATCGGCGGTCGAACTTGTCGCGTAACTCATAACATATTCTATCAAAACCAATCAAGATCAATTCATCATTTAATTAATTCTAATTTAAATAGCTAATTAGATATTTAATCGTGGATTTAATATCAAACTATTATTGTACCATTTTTAATATACTATTTCAAAGTAGTAAATCGTATAATTTAATCAAATCTATCATATCATAAAACAAAGAGTTAGTGGTCGCTAGCAAATAAGGCTAACACAACTCTTTTCATAGCGCATCGAATATGCATATCATTTGTTACCGTTGTGGAGAAATAGGGCACAGAAGGAACAACTGCAATATTAAGGATAATGTCAAATGTTCTCATTGTGATAAGCTTGGACATTTAGAGGCAGCTTGTAAATCGAAACCCAAACCAAAGGTTGAGAAGGGTTTTGAAGTGAAAATGATTTCTAATCTAGGTAGCAAACAGAAATATTATAAGCAAGTCTTGTTGAATGATCACAACTGTGAAGCGTTCTTTGATATGGGAAGTGAGTGCTCGCTAATTACGACTGCATTAGTAAAATAAATTAAATTGCAACCTTTTCCCTTAAATAACCCTATTAATTTGGTAGGATTTACGAATGAGTCTTCTGCTCAAGTGACTATGGCTGTAGCAGTCACCATTAGGTTGATTCTGTAGAGCTAATGATTAATCTGTATGTCATGAATGCGCTAGCTGACTGTGATATTTTAATTGGAAGAAAATTCACAGAAGATAGGAGTTTAATGTATGTTCGTGTAGGAGATACTTTAACCTTTAAGGCAGTCCAGTCATTACATATCTGTGTAGTTGATATAATTACTCCAAACCTAACAGGTGAACATGAATTGTTATTGAGGAATATTTTTTCTAAATACCCTCAGTCAATATCTAAAGATTTGTCGTGTTTGGGAAAAACATCATGTGTAGAATTAGAAATAGTTTTAGACATTTTTGTGAAAAACGGGTTAACCATTAATCTAGACAAATGTGACTCTTTTTCAAGGATAAAATCACATTTTTAGGCTATGATATTTCTGAACAAGGTGTTCGACCAAATACCCGGAAACTTGATGCTATATCAAAATTTCCTACTCCTAAGTTATTTCATCAGCTCAGGCAGTTTCTAGGTCTTATAAATTATTTTAGAAAATTTATCAAAAATTGTGTTATCTTCTGTTCACCTTTAACTAATATTGGATTACATTTTCTAATGG
The DNA here is from genome assembly GCA_963082885.1 of Parascotia fuliginaria. Taxonomy (NCBI): domain Eukaryota; kingdom Metazoa; phylum Arthropoda; class Insecta; order Lepidoptera; family Erebidae; genus Parascotia; species Parascotia fuliginaria. The sequence continues at coordinate 15,680,633 of OY720189.1, forward strand.
GTTATTTTCTATTTTTATTGTTCTGTGTGAGTTCAAACTAGCTTTGGATATGTTTAGTATTTTAGTCTTTTTAATGTTAATTTTAAGAGAAAATTCTTTAAATATGTTGTTCATGGTGTTTAAAAGTTCCTGTAGGTCATTCTGTAGGTGACTCTGCTAATGCCGCAATATCATCAGCAAATCGTATGAATTGTTTTTTTTCTCCATTAAACTTAACACCCTTATCTGATGTTTTTGAGATTTTCTTTATGGCTGATTCTATAAAAACATTAAAAATGAGTGGTGAAAGTGAACAACCTTGTCTTACTCCTTTCCTTATTCCTGCTCTTCCTCTCTCGTTTCCGATTTCTATAATAGTTTCTTGGTTCTTATATAATTCAAATATAGTTCTTCTATCTCTAAAATCCAATCCAATTTCCTTCAATATTCTCATCATCCTCTTCCAGTCAACATTGTCGAACCCCTTTTCTAAATCTATAAATGCTATATGGGTGTTTAGTCCTATGTCCATTCTTCTTTCTATGATTAGTCTCAGGGCCAAAATTGCTTCTCTTGTCCCTCTGTCCTTTCTAAAACCGTATTGGTCGTTGCCTAAGTTATATTCTATTTTATCTCTTATTCTGTGTTGGATGATTTTCAGTATAATTTTGGAGGCTTGAGAAACCAAACTTATAGTTCGATGTTCTTCGCATTTTAATGTGTTCTGTTTTTTCGGGAATGTGACTATCTTAGTTGTCATAAAATCTTTTGGCATTTGTCCAGTACAATAAATAAATTTTGTTATTTTAAATATCTCTTCCACTACTTCATCATTGCTGGCGTATTTTATCATTTCTATGTATATACCATCATCACCTGCTGCCTTTCCATTCTTGATACTGTTTAGAGCTCTGTCGAATTCTTCTCTCATTATATCCGGACCTATCATTACTTCTTCTACTGCTTGTTCATCTTCTATATCACCTTGTGTTAATCCTTTACCGCTGTACAAGTTTTCTAAATAATTCTTCCATCTTTCCAATATATCTTCATTACTTATCAATATTTTATCATTTTCATCTAGTATACCTGTAGATTTCTTTTTATGTTTCTTATTTATGTTTCTAATAATGCTGTATGCTATGTCCATCCTTTCCATCTTCATGAAATGAGCTATACTCTCGCAGTCTTTCTCTACTTCTTTTTCCTTTCGCAGTCGACACTTCAGAGTGATTTTATTCGTAAGTTTTCTATACATTTTAATATTATTTTCATATTCTTTATTGCGGTATTTACTTCTTTCCAGTAATAGTTCCATTATTTCTGTATCCATCCATTTTTTCCTAGGTTTAATTTTCTCTTTACTTAGGCATTCTTCTGCACTAGACTTTATTATATCTCTTATATTGCACCATTTCTCATTTATATTATTGTCTATATCCTTATTATTAAGTTCTATCATTTTTTCCCCTAACTTATTAGTATATTGCACTCTAATGTTATCATCTTTTATTTTATTGAGATCAATATCTTTGGCTTTACGTTTCTTCTTACTTCTTTTAATATTTATGTCAATTTTATCAACAAGTAAATTATGGTCAGTGCTAATATTCGCTCCCGGGTATGTTTTAGAGTTAAGTACCATGTATTTATATTTTTCTTTCGCTAATATGTAATCTAACTGGAATCTTCCTATATTGCCTGGCATTTTTCAAGTGTACCTTCTTCTTTTAGGTTGCTCAAAATTTGTATTTGTTATAGTCAAATTATACTCCTTACAAAACTGTACCAGCCTGTCTCCTCTTTTATTTCTAGTTCCAAGTCCATATCTACCTACTATGTTCCCCTCCATTGCCTCTCCAACTACTGCATTAAAATCTCCCATTACATACAAATTATCCTTTTCATAGGTCAATTCCAATAGTGCATCTAGTTGTTCATATATATTCTCTATGTCTTCTTCTGGGTAACTTCCTGTTGGCATATAATCTTGTATAATTACTGTATCAATTGGTTTAGTTTTTATCTTTACTAGTGTAATTCTATCACTGTGGTGTTTAATATTTTCTACTTGATTCCCCCATTTTTTATTAAGTATTATTGCTGTCCCATTGCTTCTTTTAATCTTTCCGGTATATATGACTCTGTATTCATCACTCCAGTAGTCTCCACTTCCTTCCCATCTAACCTCACATAATCCCAATATATCTATTTTCAGTCTTCCCATTTCTCTTTTTACTTCTTCCAATTTTCCCGCCGGTAACATTGTCCTAACATTCCAGGTTCCTATTTTACAAGGGTTTCGCTGGATGACGACCTGAGTAGCCTTGTTTCTACTCCTGCCGGACTCAGACCGCCACGGCATATTACATCGTGAAAGCCCGTTGTCAAGAACGTTATTTCCTTTTTGTTCCATTTGCATCAGTTTCTTTTTGGGAATATAGTGCAGTAGTCTCCCGTTGCTTTCTGCACCGCAGTTCAAAGACCAGCGAGCCGATTCTTGGTGTCTGACGGAAGCCCTTCCAGAAAACTATTCTTCGGCCTTCTGCCAGTACTGATATGGCTGCTGCCCCATATTAGGTTTATTAAACAGTTATTTACATAATTCCAAACGTAAAGATAAAACTTCAATTGTTTGGACTGACGAAACAAGTGACGCATTCTTACAATGTAAAACTAGGCTGCAAAACGCAGCTACCTTATCGTATCCGACACCGGATATACCTATAGCTCTCATGACTGACGCTAGTAACATTGCGATAGGCGCAACTTTACAACAGCGAATTAATAATCGTTGGAAACCATTAGGTTATTTTTCTCGTAAGTTAACTACGGCTCAAACTAAATATAGCACATACAATCGTGAATTATTGGCCATCTATGAAGCTATTATTCATTTTCGGAAGTTATTTGAGGGTCGTGAATTAATTATATATACTGATCATAAACCATTGACTTATGCCTTTTCTAAATTAAATAGCGATAAAGAAACACCTCGTAGGACTCGTCAGTTAATGTATATTAGTGAATTTACTTCAGACATACGTCATATAACTGGTTGTAATAATATTGTAGCGGACACGTTATTACGAGTAGCCACAATAACGTGCCCCACATCGCTTAATTTCGCAGAACTAGCCACTGCGCAGAATGACGATGTTGGCTTAGCGCAACTATTGCGTCAATGTAACTCTAGTAACAGTGTTATTGTTTTAAAACGAATTAAATTACAAGATAGTGAACAATACATCTACTGCGAAACATCTACGCGTAATATTAGACCTTATTTACCTGAACAATTTAGAAAGGTTGCTTTTAATTCTATATAATAATAATATAATAATAATTTACCCACAGATACATGTCGACAACGCCAATCAAACCCCGAAACCATACAACACATCACATCAGCCTGCAGATCTCTAGTACAAACCGACTACAAACACCGTCACGATCAGGTAGCTTCCATCATACACCAACATTTGGCACATAAATATAAGTTCATACAAAAGAAGGTGCCGTATTATAAATACAAACCAGATACCATACTAGAAAATGATGCTTGTAGAATATACTGGGACAGAACTATTATCACAGACAAAACCATCCACTATAACAGACCTGATATCGTTCTATTTGACAAAATCGACAAAATTATACATCTCATTGACATAGCTGTCCCAAATACCCATAATCTTCAATCTACTATTGCAGAAAAGCTGACTAAATACCAAGACCTCGCAATAGAACTGAAACGCCAGTGGCGAGCAGAAACTATTCATATTGTGCCCATAGTACTGTCCGCAACAGCAGTCATACCAAAAAGCCTACAACGCAGTCTTGATATCATACAGATCCCTCAATATGTACAGTATACACTCCAAAAAGCCATAATTCTAAACACTTGTCGATTAACCAGAAAGTTTCTCACTACATCAACAATTTCATCAGCTTACACAATCACTTAGCCGCTACTCACGCTTGGCTAAGGCCCGTGTGAGTAGAGTATTGTCCCCTCAAAAAGGGAGAAAATAAAAAAGAAAGACTGTAATAATAATAATAATATAATAATAATAATAATAATAATAATAATAATAATAAAATCTTTATTGGGTCATGAAAGTCATTTTAACAATATAGGTCTTAAATAATATCTTATAAATAGGTATACAGTGTTAGGATGCCTATACTAGGTAATAAAACCTGTGCCACAGGCGGTGTGAGTTCATGAAAACATGTGTAAACTCTCAGTCTGACTTAGGTATAATATAGAAAATAAACAAATAATTAAACTACATTTAGAATAAATTAGTTATGACTTACTTAAGTACAATTAACATTTGTTCAGTTTGTTCATAGGACAAATTCTGTATATAATTATAAATTAACATCTTACATTTATGATAGTTGTGGTCATATATAGATAAGGCCTTATTTAACTTATTATAAAGAAATGGACCTAAAAATGGGTAGAACTTATTCGAAAACATAAATCTTGATTCCGAGTGATCTTTGCAAACAATATCTTTCCTTCCTTTGAGGTTAGTAATGTTAGGAGAGTACGGAAGTGCTGAGTGTTGTTTTAGGACCGTGCACATAATAAAGAGTTGACGGACTGTTAAAACCTTACATTGTTCATATAATTGGCGAGTAGGAGAGCGGAAAGGGAGAAAATAAGCAACTTTTAGGATAGTTCGTTGGGCTCGTTCAATAGTTTAATTACAGTTTTTGGGGCACCTCCCCAGGACGTAATACAGTATTGGATAATGGACTGACACAATGCTTGATAAACCTGTTTTATTAGTTTTTGGTCTGCAATATGTCGTAGTTTTTTAAAAACAAATATCAATTTTCGTACACGTTTAACTAAAGAAATAATATGTTCCTTAAATGATAGAGTGTCATCAAGTATGACACCGCAATATTTCACACTGCTGATGTTGCTAATTTAAGGCAGTTGCAGGTGTTTGGAGAAAGTTTATCGCAATGATGTGCAAATAAATTATAATTACGATTTAAAGTGTTCCGCTTGCGAATGCTAAAGTTCAAGAAATTAGTTTTATCAGCGTTCAATGTTAGTAGGTTATGCCTGAGCCAGTTATTTACAACATTAAAACCATTTTGTGCATAAATAAGTGCTTCTGTGTGCGTGTCAGCAGAAAAAATGAGTGCAGTGTCGTCTGCGTATGAAATGATTTTGCCGTGGTCTAGATTTAAATTACAGAGGTCATTGATGTATATTAGAAAAAGAGTAGGGCCGATTATACTTCCTTGTGGTATACCAAAAGCAGGAATTTTCATATCAGTACTCATGATGTCACCAATCTTAACACACTGATATCTGTCTCGTAAGTAATCAGCGAAAAATTTTAGTTGATTGCCTCTTATTCCAATGTTCTCTAATTTCGATAAAAGTATCGAAACGGAGACAGTATCAAATGCCTTGGCAAGATCAAGGAAAATTCCTGTGACTTGTTTACTCTTTCCTAGCTCTTTAGTGACATGATCAGTTAAGCAGTGTACAGCGTCTGATGTAGACAGTTTAGGTCTAAAACCAAATTGCGTATGGGAGAGGAGGGAATTTCTCTCTAGATAAGACATTAGTCTATTGTTAACAATTTTTTCCAAAACTTTGGATATTGAAGGTAATAGGGAAATTGGCCTATAATTAGTCACATCATCTTTTTTGCCCGCTTTGTGTATGGGAACAACTACGGCCTTTTTAAGGTAAGTTGGAAAAATTCCATCGGAGAGGCATTTTTGAAATATGTGAGTTAAAGAAGGAACTAATATGTGCTTAAAAGTTTTTAAAATATGATTATTGATGCTGTCCCATCCCACCGTGGGACTATTTTTCAAACCCGATATAATCTGTTCCACTTCGCTTTCATCCACGTCTAACATGACAAATGATTTTCCTGTATGTAATTTCAGTGGCAACGGGCAATTATTAGGAAGGCTATTGCTAGGATCGTTTTGAATCTTTTCTGCGAGATTCTTACCTATATTTACAAAGAAATTATTCGTACTATTAGCCGATGAAAGTGGAGTGGAGTGTGTATGCAATAGACTCGAATCTGATTTATGTTGATTTGACATATGCGTTACATTTTTAATAGCTTTCCATAGTTGTTTACTGTTTTTACTTGCGTGCTGGAGTTGTGATCTGTCATATTCTATTTTGAGCTTTTTTAAAAGATCTTAGCACAATCTTACACAATCTTAGCCATCCAGGTATTAGAACCACGAGGAAATTAATTTGTGATCGTTTTTTCTGGCCAGGAATGAATAAAGATATTAATTTATGGTCAAAAACTTGCATAAACTGTCAAAAATCTAAAATTCAGCGTCATGCTGTGTCACGAGTTGAGGTTTTTGCTAAATCAGGCCGTTTCGAACATATTCATGTCGACATTGTCGGCCCTTTAAATACTTCGCCAGAAGGTTTTAAGTACTGTGTCACTATTATTGATAGATGCACACATTGGCCAGAAGCTTTTCCTGTTAAGGATATTACAGCCAATACGGTAGCTCAAACTATTTTTGAAGGTTGGATTACTCGTTTCGGTTGCCCAGTGCGCCTCACGAGAGATCAAGGTCGCCAATTTGAAAGCTCATTATTTAATGAATTAATGAAATGTCCCATATAGAACGAATTAGAACTACTTCCTATCACCCTCAAAGTAATGGTGCCGTGGAAAGATGGCATCGCTCTTTAAAAGTGTCATTGACAGCTAGGTTACATAGTAACTCATGGGTTCAAGAATTACCCATTGTACTTTTGGGCTTAAGAGCAGCATTGCGAAACGACTCAGGTTTGAGCGCCGCAGAATTAACGTATGGCTGCAGTCTACGCCTACCAGGTGAATTGTATGATAAACAAATTAGAGAACCATCAGATCCTCATACATTAGTTCAATATATACGGGACATTATACATAAATTTAAACCCGTATCTGTTTCACATAACAAATCTAATTCATTATTTATTCACCCTGATCTTAAAAGGTGTGAATATGTTTTTATCAGGAACGATGCAGTTCGTAAACCACTTCAGCCACCTTACAATTTACCTTTTCGCGTCATAAGGAGAAGTGACAAAGTGTTTAAAGTTCAATTACCCAATAGACAAATAAACATTTCAATTGATCGTCTGAAACCAGCGTATATTTTAAATGAAAATATTACCTCCAAGGTGGTCGAACCAGGTATACCTAATATAACTAGTACCACTGAGCGTATGTTGAAATACAACGATGACGCATCTGTTATTCGAAGCTCGCGAACCGGACGTGTAATCAAACCGCCAGTTCGTTTTGCTAATTAAGCAATGTTACAGTTAAAATTTAATACAATAATATTTTACGCTGTCATAAATGTTTCGACATTCTAAATAAGCATTATTTTATTAAAACAACGTTTTAGTATACATAATTTGTGACATTATAATTTTAGTATCACATACTTAGTTGTCGAGAAAGTTTCTCTTTATACTTAATCTATTTAACAAATTTTCAAATAACATTTTAATAGTCCTAATAATGGGCAAAAATCAAAGTAAAGAGGTTGTAGTTGCCCAAAACAATGGACAGGTTGAAACTCAGATCAACCAACATGGATATATATTAACATTTATACTTGTTCTGTTAGCAGTTATCCTTATCTATATGTTACGTAACCGATGGCGTTCTTCAGTCAAACGATGGTTGCGTAAGGAGCTCGTGGATCTCCAGCCGCCCAGGATAGTGACTGTAGCAGGCCAGGTGCAGCCCCAGCCACATCCAGCCGCGCCCACTGCGACTTATGTCAACAACGGATAAGTAAGCTAGTGAATCAGTTACAGATTGTAGCAGGTTTGACCCCAAGAATGAAGAATTCTTTTCGTAGGGCTAGTATTACAATCTATGTTAAATTTAATTTCTTTTAACTAGTATATTTTTTAGTTATTATGATTCAGAGCTGATCATTTCATTTATTATAAACCAGTGAGTTAATTTTTTAACGCAACATGATTGTATTATGTTTAATGACATATTTTATATTCTTGTTTACTTATACAATTATGAAGAATTGTTTCAATTTCTGTAATAACTTTTTAAGAATCCTAGTAATTTGGAACATTAACAATTTTAGGAATTGTTCGTAATTTTGATATTTCTTTAAATGTACTTTTCAAATTCTTATATGCTCTTTTGTTAATCATTGTTGGTAAATAGAGTTTATTTTTAATACAAGTGTATACTATTGGTCTGTATATGTACTTATGTGAAGGATTTATATAAAACCTTGTAATCATCTCTCTTGTAAACATCATTCTTGATTTTCTTGAATTATTATTGTATTTTGGTGATTTTTTTTCCTTTTTTTTTCAAAAAGGAGGGGGTTAATGTGGCGACACATTGTTATATTTGCTGAATGAGCTTATTCATTGTTCGCCTCGCCACACTCCGTTTTAAAGTTAGTCGCTACGCGTAGGGCACATTGAATAGACCCGCGTCTTATATTGTACGCGTTTATAATAAATAAATAAGTTTAACTTGGTGATAAATTGGAGTTATTATTTACACTCTCTCAACTTAACAACTACACTAAATTCAGTGACATAACAGTAGTATAAACACAGTATCATAATCAATTGTAATTAATTAATAGATTTTAATTGTAATTAAATAATACTTTGAAATAGTAAGTAAATAATAATTTCTATCAATAAACCAAGTTTTCAGCAATAACAAAACGTTTTAATAATGTCTGAAGAACTGTCGAGAGCTCAGGACCAGCGCTCACCATCGCCTATCTTGCAACAGATCTCGGTTCCATCCGAAATATTATTATTATTATTAATGCTGGCGTACCACAAGGCTCAGTGCTCTCCCCAACGCTGTTTATTCTGCATATCAATGACATGTTAACCATTGATAACATGCATTGCTATGCAGATGACAGCACGGGTGACGCGCGGTACACTAGCCAACAGAATGTCCCTCGGAGCTCCGTGCATGAGAGACGGTTACAACTTGTGTCTGAAGTTGAGGGCTCTCTCGGGCGGGCTCTCGAATGGGGTGAGAAGAACTTAGTTCATTTCAACCCCACGAAGACACAAGTATGCGCGTTCACTGCGAAGAAGGACCCTTTTGTTATAGCGCCTCAGTTCCAAGGAGTTTCTCTCCGTATCTCCTATGACATTGGGATCCTCGGCGTTCAAATATCCAGCAAGGTCCAATTTGGGAGTCATTTGGAAGACAAAGCCAAACTGGCGAGTAAAAAGCTGGGCGTCCTGAACAGAGCCAGACGGTACTTTACGTCATCTCAACGGCTTGTGCTATACAAAGCACAAGTCCGACCGCACGTGGAGTACTGTTCTTACCTGTGGGCAGGAGCCCCCAAATACCAGCTCGACCCACTTGACTCCCTCCAACGGCGAGCTGTTCGAATCGTCGACGGTCCCAATCTCACAGACAAATTGGAGTCACTGGAGCAGTGGAGGGACTTTAGTTCTCTATGCGTGCTCTATCGTATGTTTAACGGGGAGTAATCTGAGGAACTGTTTGACTTGGTGCCATCGTCTCCTTTCTATCATCGCACCACTCGACATCGCAGCAAAGTTCATCCATACTACCTGGACACGATCTCGTCTAGCACGGTTCGTTTTCAGCGTTCATTTCTCCCACGTACGTGCAGGCTCTGGAACGAACTACCAGCTGCGGTGTTTCCCGAGCGCTATGACATGTCCTTCTTCAAACGAGGTTTAAAGAGAGCATTAATATCACGGTAGGCAGCGGCTTCGCAAAGCCCCTGGCATTGCAAAAGTCTATGAGCGACAGTTACCACTTACCATCAGGTGGGCTGTTGGCTCGTCTGCCACTGTAGGCAATAAAAAAAAAAAAAAAAAAAGGCGGTCTCATGCTAACGCCTGATGTGACAAAAAGCGTAATGACAATAACATAACTGAGGGTGATTGGTTATTATCGGTACAATTGCAAGATCCCAGTATATGTAGCATTCGAGATATATTATAGTCAGGAGATGCCGAGGCAAATAAACAAATATTTAATGAGTACGAGTTGTTGGGTAACAAAGTGTATAGGAGAACTGAATTCGGAAGACTGTGGTTAGTACTCAAAAAGTGTGTATGGTATGTTATTCGGGCCAATCACGATGACGTAGGTCACTTTGCAGTAGACAAAACAGTCGAAAGAATTAGATCTAAATACTGGTTTCCACATCTTAAAAAAGTTGTATCCAAGTATATTAAGAATTGCCTAAATTGCATCTATTATAAGAATATTCACGGAAAAAAACCGGGAAAACTGTATCCAATCCCAAAATACGCCAGACCTTTCCACACACTTCACGTAGATCATCTTGGTCCATTCGTTAAAACTACCCAGTCAAATAATTACCTTCTAGTTATAGTTGACTCATTCACTAAATTTGTGTTCATTTCGACTGTGAAAAACACTAAGAGTCAAGTTGTGACTAAAGAAATGAACAAGATATTTAAAGTTTTTGGAAATCCAAAACGTTTAGTTTGTGACGCTGGTAGCGCTTTTACTTCAAAATTATTTACTAATTATTGTAAAGAACGAAATATTAGAGCTCACATAATCGCCACAGCCGTACCGCGATCAAACGGCCAAGTAGAGTGGTATAATCAGACAATCCAAGAAGCATTACGTAGTATGGGTGCCGATTTTGAAAATAATAAGTGGGACCAACATATTATGAGGATACAACAAGGTATTAATAGCACCATCAATAAAACCACGTCTGCCGTCCCGAGCGAGGTTTTCTTTGGGTACCGGATTCGAATGAATAACGATGCTATCGCTGATGATGATAACACAGAACATTTTGTTGACGTCACTGCTTTAAGAAATACGGTAGATGCGAACATAAAGAAAGATGCCGAAAGGCAGAAGGCATCCTTCGACGCAAAAAGAAAAGATGCGCCCATTTACGCTGTCGGAGACTTGGTGGTTTTAAAGATCCCAAGTCACTCAAATATCAGGTCAGAGTACAAAGCTGATACCACTTTACAATGGTCCATTCCAGGTTACAAACATTTTAGGCCATTTATTTATTTTTTATTTATTTATTTATTTATATGCACACACAAAACTTATAAAGATAGTAGATAAAATAACAAGAGCACAAAGGTACTGCTTATTTCATCAGAAATTTCTTCCAGCAGACCTGCGACAGGAAAATTGATAAGAAACATAGACACAGTGTGTAGATACATTAAATAAAGATATCTAAACTAAAACAAAAACCGCAAAAATAAAATATAAGCAATATATTAAATGAACGTACTTAAATAATATATACAGAGTGTATACGACGGTTTGACATTAAATGTATTAATATATTAATATATATACGGGCAATTATATAAATATTTGGAAAATAATAACATTATCTGTAGTGAACAAAAAGGATTTAGAAAAAACATGTCTATAAATGTGGCTATCTACAATTTCTTAAATAAAACAATGGAAAACGTGGATAAAAGAATCCCAGTCTGTGCCGTATACTGCGATATGACGCAGGCTTTTGACCACGTTGACCATAACATTTTGAACAAGAAGTTAGAGCTATATGGCATTAGAGGTAATGTTCTTGATTTAATTAAATCTTATTTGTCAAATAGGAAACAACTTACAACAATATCAAGAATAAATATAAAAACAAAAAGACAAATTACATATACTTCAAACGAGCGTACAGTGACATTTGGGGTGCCACAAGGTAGCGTGCTAGGGCCTTTAATGTTTATCATCTACATTAACGACCTACCAAGAACTATCAACCAACCTATGACCCTTTTTGCCGATGATAGTACCATAACCATTCCATGTTCCAATCCAGAATCTTATGAAATTAATATTAATAATTCTATCAACTTAATTGTAAATTGGCTTAATAATAATAATCTAAAAATCAATATTAGCAAAACTCAGATCATGCATTTCTCTCAAAGAATTCTTCCTCCTAAACAACTTGACATTAAATATGGACATCTCAAAATAAATGACGTTAATGAAACTAAATTTCTTGGTTTAATTATAGATCAACATCTTAATTGGAAGGCTCACATCCAGCAATTATGTAATAAAATTAGTAGCAGTTCATATGCCCTTCATAAACTTGCACCCACTGTTGACACTCCCACATTGCTTACAGCTTACTACGGCATGGTCGCTTCTGTGTTAAGATATGGTATAATTTTTTGGGGTAACTCGGCAGATAGAGAAGTTGCTTTCAAACAGCAAAAACGCTGTATACGAGCTATGTTTGGATTGCACATAACTGACAGCTGCGTGCCATACTTTATTAAATATAAAATTTTAACTCTTCCTTCTCTATATATATTGGAAGCGGCAATTTTTGTTAAAACCAACCCGCATCTATTTCCCCGCCTGTCAGACGTAACAGTACGAAACAGACGGGACAATAAAAAGCTGTGTATGTATGCTGCTAAGACAGCTCTACTTGCCAAGAGTATCTTTTGTATGGCCCCTAAAATCTATAATAAAATACCAAATTCGTATAAGAATTTAAGTACAAGTTTATTTAAAATCAAACTAAATAATTTGCTAACGGCCAAATGCTATTACAATATAAATTCGTTCATAAATGATGATGATATAAACTGACATTTGTAATTTATATTTTTACTTGACATTTTGCTTTAATCTATATTTTATTGTTTGTACTTACTTATTTTATTAATGTGATTTGACAAAGAAATTTCTAATTGACATTATTGGTATTACAAATTGACATTATTGGATTTACAAATTGACATTGTTGAAATTACTATTATCATAATTTATTTATATCTTCCTAATTGTTGGTGTGTAACCTAAATAAAAATGAGAGATAGTGTTTGTGTATATTTACTAATTATTCTGCTTATTGACGCAGATGGTAATGTTAATATTGAGTAAATTGAAAGCATGCATGCTAATTATATTTATTTTGTTATATTTAATAATATTGTACGCCGCATGTTACGGCAAAACATAGTGAAACTGTATTTGTGAAAAATATTACACCTTTGTACCTATGTTTAACAATAAACTGATTTGATTTGATTTGATTTGATTTGAAATGAAAAGGCAGGTGTTACTAGCCCATATAATGATTTCTAATTAATCACAAAAGTAATTTGACGAAAAACAAAAATTTGAAATTTTCTAACAAAATAAATAATATTTTAATAGTAAACGAAGTAATACACCATTTTATTATGACAAGTTCACTGAACTGTAATGAACGGCAACGTTTATCCTTCGACGTGGACTATGACTTAAGTCAGTGACCGTTTGACGTACTTACATAGTGTTAATTTAGAATTAAAGAAATTAAAAAATTTGTCCTGTGTCTAAACTATTGAAGATATTTAGTAGATTTTTTTTTGTCTCGCTTTATAATGTCACATACTATACGTAATTGCATTTAATGTCATACCGTCGTATACACTCTGTATATATACATACATATAAAAATATAAATGAAGATAATCACTGTAGTGTTAAAAGGTAATGTTCTTTGACCCGTTTTTTAAAAATAGAGATGGTGTTGGAATCTCGTATGTTAGGCGGAAGTAAATTCCACAACCGAACTGCATGCACAGATAAGGAATAGGAATAAAAATCAGTTTTATGGGAAGGAATATTAAGAAGAGTTCTAAGATGGGATCTGCAAGGAGCATCGGAAGGGCGAGCAAACGAAAAACGCTCGCGCAAATACGCAGCATAGTTAGGATTGAAAAGAATGTCGAAAAGTAGACATAATATTCGAGTGTTCCTGCGAAGGCGGATAGGGAGCCACTTGAGTTCGCTGCGAAAGTGGGAAACATGGTCGTATTTTCTCAGACCAAAAACAAAACGGATGCATAAATTTTGCAGGCGCTAAAGCTTATTTAAGAGCTCCTCAGTGACATCCAGATAGCAGGCATCGGCGTAATCAATTATCGGCTGAATGAGCGTTTGGGCTAGAGAGATTTTAGTTTTAAAGGGCATGACGCTTTGGAGGCATTTTATTACTGTCAAGTAAGACACCAAGATTCTTAGCCGTATCAGAAAAGGTGATTGTTGAGCCGTTGACAGTTAATGGTGTCAGATGATAAGTCAAGCGCATTGCGAAAGTATCTGCTACCTATAATCATAGCCTGGGACTTAGTTGGATTAATTTGCAAGCCGAAAGACTTAGCCAATTACTGATATTATCCAGGTCTAGATTCAAGGAATTAATCGCAGAGTCCGCATGATAGATATCAAGTGGCGGCTTTAAGAGGAGCCGAAAGAACGTCAAAACAATACGATGGAGTCGTATGCGTTGAAAATATGAAACCATGGATTCGTATCGCCGAGTAACTCCGGATGTTGTCATGGGTAACCACACATTTAAAGTATACCTAAGAGAATTTGGGTACGTATATTTATTCATTTTGCTTTAGTATCATGCTGTTTATTTTAAGCTGTCTACGTCACATACATTCACAATTAAACATAATTTGATATGAATGTAACTCCAAATCAGTGTAACAAATTTAAAGTCTCACCACCGATAAAATGGTCTGATGCATTCGCTTCAAATCGAGGTATGATTATTGCAAAGTGTTACGGTTTCATTCAACCGCTACAGATATCCGATGTGAACACTGTAGCAGTGGGGAGTGGCAATATACAACTACGTTGATTTGATTAACATCAACTAGCTCAAGCTACACCTGGCTTTAGAAGTTTGTTGGCCGGTGATGGGATAAGAAGCGCTAAAGTTCTCGGGCCGAGCACTTTGTGATGTCATGCGGCCGATATCCACACAAGCATTGGACGCAGATTTAGTGCAAAATGTAATATTTTTATTATTTTCAGCTTCTGCAGCAGACCATAACGATGTCCGAGGGCGGACACGTGGGCAGGACGGCCGGATGTTTTCGCTATCGTGTTTTGGTACATCAGTGTGAATACAGTGACAGGCGACAACTTCACAACGTGAAAAAAAAAAAAAAACTAGATGGCGGCGACTGAGTGGAGGACTACAACGGCAGACTCGCTCTCTTGCGTTCGATCCGTCTTAGTGATAAGTTGTATCCACTGTGTCTAGCCTAGTATATAGATTAGTGTAGCAATTCATATATATATAACCTCTATATTATATTATTAATCTATACATATAAAAATGAATCCCTATTTCCCTTGGTCATGGCATCACGCGTGAACGGCTAGATCAATTTCGTTAATTCTTTTTTTGTTGTGTTTGTTATTGTCAGGAGAAGGTTCTTATGCAAGAAAACTAAGAAAATTGCGCGGTGATTTCGAAAGATTAAGATACTTAACCACCTTAACATCACTACATAGTATAAAACAAAGTCGGTTCTCGCTGTCTGTCCCTATGTATGCTTAGATCTTTAAAACTACGCAACGGATTTGATGCGGGTTTTTTTTATAGATAAGGTGATTCAAGAGGAAGGTTTATATGTATATAACATGCTTAATATAGTAGAGAAACATTGATAAATTTAGATGTTTTTAATGTGATGTCGTAAATAAACAATTTTTTTGCGCTTACATTGCAACGCTGGCTAAACCCTACAAGATAGATCAAAATAATGTACTACAATATTGTACACCTTAAAAAGGTCTACAAAAAATTCCTCAATAGTATATGACTATCTCTAAGGGATAACCCACAATAAACATTTTTATCCTTTACATTTTATGAGAAATAATGGCTTATTTTCGAAGCGATTTTAAGCAATACAGCATTTATCCTTTTCAAATTAAGTACCTTAAATATATTGTGCATTTAATATAAATCAATAATGCCATTTGGGGCATGTATTTTAAATAAATATTTTCAAAGATATTACAGATTAAAAATGCAGGGAGGGATATAGCGGCAGGGGGCCGGCATTCTGTAGTAAAATTAAATATACTACAGAATGTGTAAATAAAGCGTTCACAGCATTTGTTTTTCTTCGCACGGGCAATGCTGTTACTAAATATAGTATCAGCATTGCACCTGTGCGAAGCCGGGGCGGGTCGCTAGTACAATATAATTGTAAGACGTTTAAAGTATCTGTTCTTTGAATTCTAAAAGTTCGTTAGTAAAATCAGTAGGTTATAAACAAGTTAAAAGTTATATTCAGTACCTATAATTTCCGTAGATAATTGTATTACGACTAATTTGTATATAGTTAGGTTATTCGGTAATAAAGGAAGTTATTGATTTATTAATAATGGTATTTCTTTTATTTGTATCACGAACTCCTAAATATAGTATAGTTTTTCGGCGGTAGGTGATAAAAAGTTCAGTCGTTTTTCTTTAACTAGAAATTTTAATTATTTAATATTGCATAGTTTTGTTTAATTTCCTAGTACATAGTTTAAATTTTACATACAAGAAGGCAAAAACACGAGATACTTACATTTGTAGCAGTATACATGTGATTATATGTAAATTTTAACATCAACTGCCAGCACATCACAAGCTATTTTTACGAATCTACACTGAAGAACAATTTATTACTTTAGAACTATATAATGGCACATTTAGCTGACATTCAATCATCCCAAACCAAGCTGGAGGAGATCTCCACCAAGCGGATGGCAGAACTTAAAGCCCAGTTCCATACTGGAGGTCCTGCCAAGGATACGGTCGCAAAGGTTGCTGAAGAGTTTAGAACTTTCAGCGATCTTATGTTCAGCATGCTGCGTATTCTCCGGCAACAGATAACATTGCGTCAATGTGGTCGATTCCATGGACACCGTAGTAAAGCAGTGATCTTCCTTGGGATGGTAGAAGCCGAAAACGAGAACTGCCATGCTGTTGTTTGTGATATAATGGCTAATAAATTATTACTAAAGGATTCCCAATCATCTATTCAGGCATGTCATAGGTTAGGAACTCCGAACAAGTCTCATCACCGGCCAATACTTGTTTGGTATAAGAATTTGGAGACTAGATCTGCAGTCTGGAGAGCAAAGTCTAGACTCAAGGAGTTTTCCATCATCATCCGTACGAAAGTTCTTGACGAAGACCCGGCAGATTATCTTCAGTGGAGCCCGACAGCACTTCGGAATGCGACTATACCACAGGATGGGACTATTATCGTGAAGGTCGCCGACGGAAGCCGTGTGAAAGTCACCAACACCGACAAACTAAACGCCTTGACGACGAAGTATGCTAAAGCGTCAGACAATGTCAACACAGGTACGGGTTCGTATTCCAAAGCGCGTAAATAGTGAAGACTGTTCTGTGTACTTTCGCATATTTTGTTTGTGGGAACTAGCTATGTAGTTTGCTACTTCATTACAATTTTTTATCCACATATTTATTTTTTGATAAATCACAACTTGAAGTGACAATCAAATGTCAAATAAATTGAATATGACAGGTTGCGTTCCGTAGTTGCATTGTGAATTTCATATTTGTTTCATTCTTCGTTTTGTTATCACTCTGTTTAATTTACGTTTTGTTCGTGTTATGTTATCATGTTCATAAATATATAATTGTGTGTCTGCTGGCGGGTGATGCAGAATATATATTATATATATTGCACAGAACCTTACATGTACGTATTAACATTTTAAAGATATTGGTTTATTATATATCCATTTTATTTTTAATTCATCTTTAATATACATATTCTTATTTTTGTATTATTTAAGTATGTATTCTGATAATGATTCATTTGTTTCTGCTGATGGTTCTTTATCTCTCTCGAGTGATGAGAATTTTTGTTTAGTGACGTACGCTCGGTGATTTTGTGCAACAATCATTTGTTCAAAATTCAAAACATGTGTCGATAAAAGAGGAGGTGGAGTTGCAATATACCTACGACCTAACTTTACTTATAAAATTTTAGCTTCTTCATCTGCAACTTATTCTGCTGATGCAGAATATCTCTTCCTTGAGGTTTGTGTCAAAGGTACTATCGGCAAAAGGTCCGGTCTACCACTCATCGGTCGTAAATCGCTTGCACGCGTTGCGCATGGGCATAGCAAGCTCCGCCCTAGAGTAGAACAGCGATATCGCGGAACTCTTCTCATTTATAACAACACATAACCATAACTAAGTGTAATCGTTTCTATTTAAGCATATTTTCGTTGTTAGCATAATTCCACGTGAATATAACGAAGGCGTAGCGTCGACTGTAAATGAAATATTGAAATGTCGTTGCTTTTCCTGCCTGGAATTTGAAATAATAAATAAATGCTTATTAATCTGTAATGTTCTGTTTTTTAAAGTCAAAGTCAAAGTCAAAGCATTTATTTCATTTAGATCATAAAGTATGATGCTTATGAAAAGTCAACATTACATTTTGTCAGCCAATTGACCTACAGCCAGTTCGCTGACGAGGTAGAGCTGTGAGAAGAACTGGCAAGAAACTCACGCCACTCTTTTCAATCGCCAGATAATTACAGTTATTTGAATGAGTTACAATTTAACACTCAACGCAACCAAAGAACCATACAAAGTAATTATTACAAATTAACTAATTAATATAATACTAAGATTAAAGAAAGAAAACGAGGATTTCAATTATTTAGTTTCAACTAGTATGGTAATTTGACTACGTATTTTAATTAAACTGGTAAATGCACCCCCTGGTCACATTGAACGACAAGGTAATACTGGATTGAATATTAAAAGTATGCCATGCCAAGATTGACCAGTCATCCCAAGTAGCACCCGTTCACGAGCATGACGCACGGGCCAGCCATCATCACCCTCGCCATATTAGAGGGAAGGTGATGACCCGGCCAATACGACACCACAAGCAATGACATTTTAGTGAGCATGACAATGCAGGGCATGGGTGGTAAAAGAACCCTAATAAAATGTATTATGCCTTACGAACTCGTAATGATCATGATATGCATCCACTTCACATTAAACTTTTACTACAATAGTCAACATAATTACAATAATAGTCAATATAATTACTATAATAATAATCAATATACCGAATGATAATAATAGTCAATATAAGTACAATAATAAAAATATCAATATACTTAATGATAATAATAGTCAATATAGCTACAACAATAATAATCAATATAACATTAATCTTGCATTAAACGAGCAACTATACCCATGCTGCTTTATCATTTAAATAATCATTAATAGTATAATAACCCTTTAGAATAAGGCGGTTTTTAACAGCTTGTTTGAATTTTTGTAGGGGTAGATTCATAATGTCAATGGGTAATTTGTTATAGAAACGTACACCTAGACCCGCAAATGAGTTGTTTACTTTATGTAGGCGATAATATGTACCAACTAATTTATGTTTACCTCGAGTATTCACAGAGTGCATGTCACAGTTTCTGGAATACAAGTCTATATTTTTCTTGATAAACATAATATTGGCGAAGATATACTGAGACGCCACCGTCAGAATACCTATTTCTTTAAAAATCTCTCACAGTGAAACCCTAGGGCCCAAATTGTAAATAGATCGCACTGCTCGTTTTTGAATTATAAAAATTGACTCAATATCCGCAGACTTGCCCCAGAGCAGTATACCGTATGACATCACGCTATGGAAATAGCTGAAATAGACAAGTCTAGCTGTTTCTATGTCGGTAGACTGTCTTACCTTTCTTATCGCAAAGGCTGCGGAACTGAGTTTACCAGCAAGACACGATATTTGGGTACCCCATTGAAGCTTGTTATCTAAAGTTAAACCCAAAAAAACTGTAGACTCAACAAAGCTCAAAGTTTCATTATTTAAACTTATATTAATAGCTAGGCTTTTAGTATTGGGCATAGTAAATTTAACACATTTAGTTTTCTTTGAATTAAGCAGTAGGTTATTCGCACTAAACCAGTCCAGAACTTTCACTAGTGAGCTATTCACTTTATCAATGTTAGTTTCCTTACGATCCACTTTAAATAAAAGTGATGTGTCATTCATCAGCGAACAGTACAATGTCGCAAAAATTCTGAATATGGAATGGCAAATCATTGATATAAATCAGAAAAAGAAAAGGGCCTAAAATGGAACCCTGTGGCACGCCCATAGCTACAGGTAATCCGGTAGACCTACTTCCGTTTATATCAACATATTGTACTCTATTGCTTAAGTAAGTGGCAACTAGATTGAGTGCAGCATCCCTAATACCATAATGACTGAGTTTTCGTAGAAGCGTATTGTGTTCGACGCAATCAAAGGCTTTTGAAAGGTCACAGAAGACACCAATAGCATCCATCGAATTTTCCCAGGCACTATAAATATGCTTAATCAATGTAATACCTGCATCTATTGTAGAACGACCTTTAGTAAAGCCATATTGCTCTTTGTGTAACAATTTATTTGAGACAAAGTGACTTTCTAATTGCTGCAAAATTATTTTCTCAAACACTTTGCTAATAGCTGGCAATATGGAAATCGGTCTAAAGTTAATTGCGTCACTTTTTGATCCATGTTTGAATAAAGGTATTACTTTACTGTGTTTCATCAGATCAGGAAACACGCCTGTGTCCACACATCTATTAAATATTGTGGCAAGGTGTGGAGCTATACTAGATATTATATTATTAATTAGATTCGTTGAAATACCCCATAAGTCAGCAGTTCTTTTTGAGTTAAGTGACTTAAACACTTTTATCACATCATTGGGGTTAATATACTTGAAAATAAATGTTTGTGCTACATCTAAATTATCTGAAATAATTTTATTATTTACGTTAAGTTTAAAGTTAGTATCCCGCAATTTGGTTCGTCCAGTTTCATTGTTAATGATACTCCAAGTTGTTTTGATTTTATTGTCAGATTCTTTAATTTTATTACTTATGTATAAAGATTTGGCTGTAGTACAAGCCTTTTTAAAAATTTTTGAATAATTCCTAACGTAATCTACAAAGTTCGGATTTGTATTATATTTTTTCATACCATATAGTTCAAACAGTTTAGTTCTACTTTTATAGATGCCTGTTGTTGCCCAGTCACAAAATTTAATTTTAATATTTTTATTGAAAGTCTTGGGTTTAAAAATATTTTCATATTCTACCTTAATTAAATTAAACAAAGATAGGTAGAGGCTGTCAGGATCGTCGCGACTAAGATCTATATTGGTAACTTTAGTACTAATGTTCTCGCTAAAGTGTTTCAGGCGTTCAGAGGTCACTGGCCTACATGTGATCTTATAATTAACTTTAGGTATTTTAATTACAGGCAATTTAGAGATTTAAAGATTTAGAGGTAGGTAGGTAGATAATATTTGCAACAATATTCATTCGATTTTGTTTTTTACATCTACTTTATATCGGTCTGTTTAATCGATTTTATAAACCAACTAGTATGTTGGTAAAAACCTATCTATGTTCCCACTTCCTCAGGATCAAAGTGATATAATCTATACCTAATTTCATCATACTTAATTCTTTCAGTAATTTAGCCATGATAGTGAAAGGGTATCTCAGAAAGACCAGTATAAACTTTTAAAACTTATTTACTGTTCGTTATCCACATAAACTCCTTCAAAGCATAAACCAACCAAAACTTATCTACTTTCAATATGACACAATATTACTAAACTAGAACACAGTTACCACTAGTTAACTACGTCCGTATAATTCCAAGACTTCTCACCAACTGCCAACTATCCACTGCTGTCCGTCTGCCGAGTAAAATCCCCACCAGTGTTGCCAGTGCAAAATCAATAAAACGCCTTATTTTATTTTAATACAATTTTCTGTACTAGTGTAGTCAGTGTAAGTTCTTTTTTTTGTAGTTTACCTTTTTAAAAAAAATAATAAAACCTTACACTCGACCATCCTGACGACGTGTATGTCCCCATACGCGTATCTAGTGAAACCTTACACTCGGCAAATCGGACACTTACAGGATCATTTGAAAAATTAACATTACATTTCTACAGTTTGATTCTCTATTCTGTTTCTTAGCGTTTTATAGTGTAAAGCCAAAACATTAAGTTTGTATAAAATAAAAATATAACTTACAATATTATATTATTACAAGATCACGCCACCTAGAGGGCGTGGCAAACTCCCGCGCCACCGCTGTGGTGGGATCATGCGCTGCTGCACTGCGGGCGAGCGGAGCTTCACTTTTTCTCGGACGGTCGGAGCGCGCGGTTTTGCTAGGGAACTCGGTGTCACATAATTTCATTTTTGCTATAGTTAATTTATAGGTATTTAGTTTTATTGTGTTAGAATCATTATAAGTATTTCAGTTTGGCATTTGTGTTTTTTCAAATAGATTAATGTAACTGTTGTTAGTAATTGATAAAGTCATTATAAGTATTTTGGTTTGTGTTTTTTCATAAATTAATAAAACCGTTCCTAATATCAGAAGTGGGATAATTGAATACCGGGGCCTACCGCTATTGCCGTTACTGACAACCGTTATAAAAAAAAAAATATTTTCGTGTGGGTATTTCTGTTTTTAAGTTCAATTACATTGCTATCGAGTTACCGTTGATTTTTTGTGCTTAAAATGCCTGACGGAGAACGGTCTGCTAGATCGCGTAAGCGTAAGCGAGATTCTAGTAGTGATGACGTACTAAAATCCATCGTTGATAGGTTGAATTCGCTTGAACAACGATTAATTGCACCACCGCCACCATCGTCCGAGGCTTCTTCTCCACAGCATATAGCACAGACCGGCCTGCCTGCGTTACCGAGTGGTGAGGCGCCCGCCGCCGACAGTCCGGCGCCGGCGTGTCGCGCTACTCTGGCGTCAGCGAGTCGTGCCAGCTCGTCTGCGTTTAGGGAGAACAACAGCGAGGACACAGCCGGCAGAATCGTGGACGCTCTTTCATCGCTTGTCAAAGTAAGGTCTCATAATTATTTTATTTCGAATTTCGATCCGAAGATTCACAATATCGATATCTGGTGTGAGGAGGTAGATAGGGCTAAGGAAGTTAACAGATGGGATGACAATGAATGTTTATCACGGATAGGGAATTGTTTAAAAGGAGATGCGCGAACGTGGTTGCACGAATGGTCTAGTGCAGACAGGTCGTGGACAAGTTTCAAAAGAGATTTTAAAGCCCTTTGCCCACGTGATATCGATATTGCGTCTATTCTCTACGAAGTAATGTCTACTGATTCCAAAGGTTATGATACTTATGCTGAGTATGCCAGGCGTTCGCTGTTAAAGCTGTCATTAGTTCGGGGCTTGTCAAACGAGCTTACTGTCGCAATCATTATTAGGGGTATCGTAGACCCTCATATTAAAGCCGCCACAACAAACGCGAAATTACATCCTAATGATCTTGTGCAATTTTTATCAATGTACGTTAAATCTAAAATCGATTCAAAAACAAACCGCGAATTTTCAAGTACACGCGCCGGTAATTATTTCGTATCGAAACACAATGATACCCGGCGGGTAGGTAACGAAATTAAATGCCACAATTGTGGGAGATTAGGACATAAGCGTTCCGATTGTCGTAGCGTTAAAAGAGAGCGTTCGGGTACCAATAATGCAGGTTCGAAGAAACCTGATCTGCCGCGGTCACCTTTGGCATCGCTTCCAACTAAAACGTGCACATTTTGTAAAAAGAATGGTCACACAGTCGACACATGTTTTGCCAAACAGCGGTCAGAGTATTCTAACCTGAATTCTCATAATGTTAATTTTTGTAGTAAGCTAGATGACAATGTTGTCAAATCTAGCAATGACGTTACGAGCGCAGTTATTCAGGGCATACCAATCGATGTTTTAGTAGATAGCGGTTCCTGTATTTCGCTAGTCTCAAGTTCCGTTTTAAAACATTTCAAAAGTACGCCTAAACCGACATATAGATTATTACGTGGCATTGGTAGCCAACTTGTCGAGAGCACGTCATTTGTGACAGTAGTTATTGAACTTTCTCATATTTCCATTGAGGCAGATTTATATGTTGTTCCTCGTGACTATATAAGTACACCAGTCATTATAGGGACGGATATTTTAGATCGCGAAGGCATAACCTATATTCGACAAAATGGCGTTCAGACCCTTACGCACACATCCGCACTCGCTGATGTGAATAATATTCAATTTGACGTAAATAATGTTAACACGCCGCTTGTAGGCAAGGATAAAGAAAAACTTTTGTCGACTATAGGTGATTACTCGAGTTCGTTCATATCGGGCACCGCTACGTCAACGGTCACAACGGGTACTATGAAAATATTACTTACCTCTGAAGAGCCAGTGTGCTACAGACCTTATAGGCTATCTCATGATGAAAAATTACGCGTGCGTAATATTGTTGCGGATTTGATTAGCAAGGGAATCGTACGCGAGTCGGAGTCGCCATACGCTAGTCCAGTTATTCTTGTTAAGAAAAAGGACGGCTCGGACAGAATGTGCATTGATTTTAGGGCCTTAAACGCACGTACAATTAAGGATAAGTTTCCGTTACCAGTTATTGACGACCATATCGATCGTTTAGGATCCAGCAAGTATTTTACTAGCCTAGATATGGCTACGGGCTTCCATCAGGTACCAATTGATGAAGACTCTATTGCCAAAACCGGATTTGTGACCCCTGAAGGTCACTATGAATATGTAAAAATGCCCTACGGACTTTCAAACGCGCCCGTAGTGTACCAAAAAATTATATCAAAGACACTAAAGCCATTTATAGATTCGGGACGGGTACTGGTCTATATCGATGATGTGCTTTTATTAAGCAATTCATTGACGGAAGGTCTGATCTTGTTGCGACAAGTTCTAGAGACGTTAACGAAGTCAGGGTTCTCTATAAACCTTAAGAAATGTATGTTTCTGAGTAAGGAGATAGAATATTTAGGTAGGATCATAAGCGACGGTCAGGTTAGGCCGAGCACACATAAGGTCCAGGCTCTAGTAGAGTCCCCAAAACCATGCAACGTTAAGCAAGTCCGGCAGTTCCTTGGACTTGCGGGGTACTTTAGGCGGTACATTCCGAATTATGCTCAACGTACGGCACATATTGCATATTTGACTAAAAAGAATGTTCCTTTTGTGTGGGGGCCCGAACAAGACAAAGCTCGTAGTTACATAATTCGCTGCCTCACAAGCGCGCCCGTACTTGCTATTTATGACCCTAAGTTACCAACTGAAATACATACTGATGCGAGTGCCATCGGCTATGGTGCTGTTCTAATACAAATACATAAAGACGGTCTTAAAAGAGTCGTGGCATATTTTAGTAAGTCTACTCAAGGTGCAGAACCAAAATACCACTCGTATGAGTTAGAAACGCTAGCCGTAGTAAAAGCCCTCCAACATTTTCGAAAGTACCTATTAGGCATTCCGTTTAAAGTAGTTACCGACTGCAATGCTTTAAAATTAACTGAACGTAAGAAAGACTTACTTCCACGTGTAGCGCGGTGGTGGCTTTATATGCAAGACTTTCAGTACACCTTCGAGTATAGGAAGGGTTTATTTATGTCACACGCGGATTACCTAAGTAGAAATCCTGTCGAAGTATGCCACATTCAAAATCCCAAAAATTGGGCCAAACTGGCTCAATCTGCAGATGAGGAAACTCTTAACCTTATCGATAGATTAAACAACGGCGAATTAGATTCATCTCGTTATGTTGTTCGAAACGGTTTGCTATATGTCAAGTACTCATGTACGGGTCAAGACACACGACTTTTGTGCTTTATTCCAAAGGGGTATAGGTTGAGTTTGCTTCACGTTTTTCATGATGATCAGGATCATATAGGATTTGAGAAAACTGTAGACCTTATATTAAGACATTTCTGGTTCCCTGGTTTGCGTGCATTTGTTAGAAAGTATTTGAAACATTGCATTGTATGTCTTTCCCATAAACGAGTTCCCCGAGCACCTTACCAACCCATTGAATCATGGACAAAACCCGATGCTCCATTTTCTGTAATCCATATGGATGTTTTGGGTCCTTTACCGGAATCCCAGGGGTATAAATACGTGCTCATCATGATAGACGCATTTTCAAAATACTGTCTCCTTTATGCCCTCTATCGACAAGACACTGATGAATTAAAACGAGCATTCATTAACGCTGTTTCGCTTTTTGGGTCTCCTAAAATCTTAGTAACAGACCGAGCTCGTATGTTTGAAAGCTCTGTCTTTCAAGACATGGTTAAATCTTTTGGTAGTGATATTCATTTTATCACACCTGGCATGCACCATGAAAATGGTCAAGCAGAACGTTACTGTAGAACCTTACTTAACTTACTACGGGTAGAGGTCAACCATAAAGATCATAGCTGGTCTGATGTCTTATGGAAAACACAACTAATACTGAACAGCACAAGACATAACACAACCAAAATGTCTCCGTTACAATTACTCGTTGGCAGTGATTCATCTACACCGATCATTCGAGCATTAGTGCGAGATGTCGCACTTGAAATGGCAACTTCTAATCGTGAGGCAACTATGGTGTTACGTAGGCAACACGTATCTTCCTTACTGACAGGCAATCAACAAAAACAAGACGAGTATGTCAATAAGAATCGCTCGTCACCCCGCGAGTACGAAGTTAATGATATGGTGTTCGTAATCAAGTCTTCACAGGCAACAGGCAAATTAGACTCATGCATGCGCGGGCCCTATAAGGTGTTAAAACGCCTTCCACATCACCGCTATCAACTGGAGCTATTAGCGGGCTCGTACGGGAAGCGTACGGAGGCTGCCGCTGAATACATGGTGTTGTGGGCTGGAGAATGGACTCCCGAAACATGCGCTGCATTTTTTGAGTGTAAGTGTTTTTTCTTTGTAAGGTAGTCACTCACGGTGTAAGAGCCTATCTTCACCGGTTATTTATTACTCACGGTGTGAGAATATCTCTCTCCACTGGTTATTTAATACTCACGGTGTGAGGGTATATCTCTCCGCTGGTTATTTATTATTCACGGTGCGAGAGTGTCCCTCTCCACTGGTTATTTGTTACCGTGAGTAACGAGTGTGAGAGTATCTTCCTCTCTCTCTCTCTCTCTCAACTGGAGATTCACGGTGTGAGTGTCTTGGGCATTCCACTGGTCGTTCACGGTGCGAGATATTCTCCACTGGTCACGGTATACTAGTCACTGCCGGTTGCACTGGCCGAGCCAGGATTTTCTGTGTGAAAAAGGGCCCTCGAGATTGATGTGTGAATGATGTATTAATATCAAATTATGTAAAGAAAATAACGAATGCTGACGAGAATGAAAGTGAAGTTTGAATTGTTTTAATTTGAAAGTAGTGAGTGGTGGGTTGAGGCATATTTCAAATTCCGGAACTAATTTCTCATGTGTGCCTCATTTCGATGTTTTCCAGCTGATTCTGATGACCTCACGGTGGACAACATGCCTGCCAATGATGCCTGTCTAAATCACCACCACCCTATGGTTGCGGACGAGTACGGCCGCCCGTCAGGAGAGGCCGTATTACAAGATCACGCCACCTAGAGGGCGTGGCAAACTCCCGCGCCACCGCTGTGGTGGGATCATGCGCTGCTGCACTGCGGGCGAGCGGAGCTTCACTTTTTCTCGGACGGTCGGAGCGCGCGGTTTTGCTAGGGAACTCGGTGTCACATAATTTCATTTTTGCTATAGTTAATTTATAGGTATTTAGTTTTATTGTGTTAGAATCATTATAAGTATTTCAGTTTGGCATTTGTGTTTTTTCAAATAGATTAATGTAACTGTTGTTAGTAATTGATAAAGTCATTATAAGTATTTTGGTTCGTGTTTTTTCATAAATTAATAAAACCGTTCCTAATAATATATAGACTTTGTAATCATCAAAAGCTACATTTTGTACAAATTAGGTATACTTATCAATTCGCCCAGTATTCTGAGCAAACTATTCAGATTCTTCTGTAGAGGATTGTATAAGTATAAAATAAAATCTTTGAAAACAACTTCACCACTATTTAATATTTATTTATTTATTTATTTATTTATAAGGATCTCTAACAGGAAATACATGTCACTTTCATCACATTTCAAACATAAAAATAACAAGTCTCATGCTTCCTCAATTACAAGAGACCACAGCATGCAGGCATACAGCATCAGTACAGACAAAAAAAAAAACAGAATTCAGGTCAAATAAAAATTAAAAAAAAAAAAAAAAAAAAATACAATATTTGAAGACATGAAATAGATTAAACAATGACATAAAATTAAAAAATTAAATAAATAATAATTGTAGCTACGAGGACAACCCTCGCAGATGCGTATTAATAGCTTTTTTGTATGTAGATAAAGAATTACTAAATATGTCTATGTCTACCGAGATACCAGATATTTTATAGTATAGGTATGAAAGTCGAACAATCGGCGAGTGTTTACCCAGGTTCGTTCGATGACGAGGTGGTCTAAATAGAGAACAGGCGTAGCGTGGCAGTTTAGAGGGTACATTAATATAATTCATTCGGCCAAAGAAACAACTATCTTATAGCTATAACATGTACAACCAATAACCCATTTAACAATCAGTATAACCAGTTATCCATTAAGCCAAGAATCTTTAACCAACTATCCTTTTAACCAAATATCTTTTAACCAATTAACCATTTAACAAATATCATTCTGTATTTTAACCAATCATACCGATATCCAATCCCATGAATATTCAGCAGATCAACCAAATAACCATTAACCATTATCTATTAACCAATCCTTGTTTAATTTGTTTCAGGCCAAGGCGCGAAACCCTTCCTAGTTTCCTCGTATTTGACCTGAAACAATATAAACGAATATCATGTGAAATTGTTACCACACTTTTTTTTATGATATAATATTCACAATTATTATAATGACTTTATTGAAATATAGTTAAATAGCACATTATTTAACTATGTGACATGTTATCTGATATGATATGTGACATATTATTATCTGATATTTCAATTGCGTCATTCTCGGCATCAACGTCGGTATCACTGTTGGCTTCTAAGGACTCAACATGGATCCATGGTCGCATACGGTCTGCGGCAATAGTAGACTTTCGCTTGTTCTTCATCAAATCCTGCAATCGGAGCTACTTTATACCGATCGTTACCATACCTTTACCACTCTAAAGGGACCTTCATATGAAGGCATGAGCTTTGTCTGATGAGAGGACTGGTGATAAAAGTCAATCTTCTGTGAGAGAGGTGCCCAGATAATAATATCGATATATCAAAATATCGATATTAATTCAATAAATAATCGATAATTATCGTCGATATTTTAAATCTCGTTATATCAATAATTGATATTTTTTTTCGTATATCAAATTCGATTTTTTTTTATGAGCTCCCGTTTGACTTCAGTTCTCGATTAGGGCCGCGTTCGCAAACCAAGTTAATTATTACCTAACAGTAGTTTGTTTCAGTCACACATTAATGTTTTGCATAAAGCTATCCTTCACTTTACACTTTACCGAAGGAATTTAACCTGTTTGCGAACGCGGCCTAAAAAGAAAGCAATGAATGAATGAGTAAATCGTAGGCTTGGGTAAAAATATCGATATATCAAAATATCGTTAACTACATTTTGAAGCCCATGTGCGAATGGTGGTACAGAACTGCTTTTACCGGCTTAAGCTTCTTTATAGGATACGACCGTATATAAGTGTGAACTTGAGAGTCATGCTGTGTGAGTCACTGGTCATGTCCAAGTTAAATTATGCTGACACAGTCTATGGGCCCTGTCTGCTTGCTCGTACTTCCAGGCTTATACAACGTGTTCAGAATGCCTGTGCTCGCTACTGTTACAAGATTCCTCCACGTACACATGTAACTCCTTACTTGAACCAGGGAAACATGCTTAGGATGGGGGCGCGCAGAAAGTTACACCTGGCCACAGTGTTGTTTGGTGTTATCAAAAGTAAAAAACCTGTGTACCTGTATGAGAAACTGTCCTGTTCCAGAGACCACAATAAACACAACACAAGGGCCTCATCATATTTGCTCGTAACATCCAAACACAGGACTGCGGCGTTCCGTTCTTGTTTTAAATTCGCGGCTACCAAAATTTGGAATGACCTCCCTCCTCCTTTCCGTGACCTTCAAACTACTAATATGTTTAGAAATGCATACAAGAAACACCTATTTAGATATTACTCTTGCCTTTTGTACAATGCGGATGTGTTTTTTGTTTACAATGAAATTTTAAATAGTGATCATTTTATATAAAATTATTAATAACAATTTTTGCGGTGTGAGCAATTAATTAAACTGTGTCGCGAGTGTTCTATGTCTATCTTCAAACTGCAAGTATGAGATAAATTATTCTTATTCATAAATAGTGTTTCTGTGTTATAATGGCTAACACAGGATCTAGTCCTTCTAACCGTGGAATGTTGCCCACATCAGAGATCCAGAGATGGGTAGCGACCATTGATGAATTTTTAGATGACATATGTTCTATTGTAAGCGATGGAAAAATGAACTCTGAACAGAAGCTTCGAGTCTCAAGCCTATGTCGCAAGGTGACGAATGGCACATCTCAGATGGCTGTTTTGTATCAAGCTCTGAAACAAAAAGCTATTGAAGCCCATAGCACAATTGATGACCTTCGAAGACAGCAGGATTTATCAGACTCTTTTAAAGACTTCAAAGACGTAGTAGAGGAAAAGCTGATACCTAATGAAAATACTTCTTTTGCCAATATGCTGAAAAAAGGCGCTTAAAATTTTATTCGTCCTAGTAGCCTGAGTTCTGTTGCGATTTATCCAAAAGATAAAAGCAAAACAAGTGACGACACCAAGTCTTTGGTACAAAAAATCATCTCGCCCGAAGAACTAAAATTACGTGTACGTGGATTAAGAAAAGTAGGAAAAGGAGGGGTCCTAATTAGCACCGAATCCAAAGGCGATATAGAGAAAATAAAGAATTCGGAGAAACTTAAATCTTCAGGTCTCACTCTGGAGGAGCCACCCAAACGCCGTCCCAGGATTGTCATCATTGGCGTCCCCATAGCCTTTAATGAGAAAGATGTTATGGAATGTATTTACGAGCAAAATCTTGCCGATAAATTTCCAAATACTACCCGAGATTCCTTTATGGCGGCGGTAAAACTTAGCCATAAATCGGGTAAGAGAACACATTCCTTTTGCAATTATATAATTGAAGTCCCCGCTAATGTTAGAAAATGCTTGATCACTCAAGGTCGCATTTTTATCAATTGGACGTCATGCCCAGTTCGGGACTTCACGCTGGTAACGAGATGTTATAATTGCCAACAATTTGGTCATGCTGCAAAATTCTGTAGAGAAACAAGCCCTACGTGTAATCATTGTGGCGAAACTGGTCATGTGTTTAAGGACTGTAATAAGAAGGATGCCCACCCCATCTGTGCGACGTGTAAACGGTTCAAAAAGAAATGTGATCACAGAACGGGGGATGAATCTTGTCCCGCACGTAAATTCGCCGAAACTAGATATATAAACTCGGTAGACTATAAAGGTGACTAAGTGTACTACCAGTTTTATTATTACCTTATAAGCACTTACACACTAGTTTTATTCTATTTAATTTATATTTTTTGTATTACCTAGCTAATAAATTTATTGACTCTTATTAGATATTAATGACATAAACCTATGTTTACCTAAATACATACTCCCGTATCGTACTCCACAAACTCAAAAGTATAATTTTTGTTAGCATCACGTACCTAATACTTATGACTATAATTACTGATGGATGACATTTGTTACTAAGTTATTATTAAAATTGACCATGACACTGTTCTAGTTATTCTCTAATTAAGAATAAAATGCTTTCACAGCAAAAAATACTAAAATAAACATGAGTAGCCTCAGACGTGACATACACATTATTGGCTTTAACCTAGATTAACTAAAATACTGATGATGACTACACTTCCATATCTCACTTATGTAAATAATAATTCGCAAGCAATAAATTTAAATAACTCTTACTTTTAAAATTTATAATAAGATCCTAATTATTTTTATTTTGTAAGATAATTTAGTATACTGACACAAGTTTAATATTATAAGACTTGCCAAAATAATCAGACATAGACTTATTTACAATAGATAATTAAGTTAATATATATCTGTAATTTCATTGTGATGTATATAATATATATTTCATTGCTAAACAATTTAAGTGTACATGTATCTGTTACTATAAAATTAGCACATAAACTGCCTGTGATACAGGAATACTCCTAGTATTCCTGTATCCTAACCTAACCTTTTTTTTTTTTTTTTTTCGTGGGAAACTCATTACGAGTACGCACCCGCCTGGGCGAGGCGGGGGTTATGTCGGGCTCTCCGGCCACAATGAGACAGCGGCCGGCATACCGACTAAAACCCACGGTGTTCCTCCAGACGGCCAGAGTGCCGGGGTCACGGGAGACGCTCGCGCATTCATCCGCGACCCCGACGGGCCACGGCCCGCTCAACGTGAGCGGGCCCCGTCTGATTTAGGGGGCCTAGCCCCCCTTCCTCCATCGAGAGGCGTTCGTGGAACACGTACGCCGCCTTCTCGGGCCTGTGCTGTTCGAGCGGCGATTGCCCAATCGCCGCCCACAGGCTTCCTCCTACGGTGGCTGGAGATCCCGGAGCGCCCCACGGCGACGTCCGGGGCGGACGCGACGGGCGGGGAGCAAGGTGGTCAGCTCCCTCTCCCGCTCGGCCGCCTCCTTGGCGAGCATTACCTGCTCGCAAAAGGAGGCGACCCCCTCCCAAGCCCTCTCGCTGCGGACCATGGACAGAACCACGGCCGGCAGCGAGAGTTGGGCCGTCGCGAGCGCCGCAACTAGGTCGCGGCGCTGGTCCGCCCACGCTGGACACTCCACGAGCGTGTGGAGCGCCGTGTCGCGCGGGCAGACCCCGCAATGGTGGCAGACGGACGTCTGCTCCCGGCCTATGAGACACAGGTACGTGCCGAAGCACCCGTGACCGGTGAGTACCTGTGTCAGCCGGAACGTGAGGACGCCGTGCCTCCTCTCCAGCCACTCCTCGAGGACGGGACTTACCGCCACCACCGTGGCGTGCCCTGCAGATGGTCGCGCAAGTCGCGCCTTCCACTCCGCCACTAGGACTGTGCGGAGCTGGGACCGCTGCGCCTCGATTTCTCGAGGCAGCGGTCGCAGGTCCCGCTCCGCCGCCTCCTCGCGCCATCGGAATAACGACGCGAGGACTTCGGCTTCCAGGTCCCAGGGCGGGGATCCGGTCAATAGGGTCGCAGCCTCGAAGGAGATCGTGCGGTAGCCGCGCACCATGCGCACGGCCATGGCCCGTTGCGGCCTCCATAATACGGAAACGTTCCGGGCTGCCAAGTTGGCAGCCCATACGGGCGCTCCGTATAGGGCCATGGACCGCACGATCCCTCCATACAGTTTCCGGCAGGTTGAGCTGGGCCCCCCGAGGTTGGGGAGCAGCCTCGCCAGGGCGGCGGCGGCGCCCAATAACTTGGGCGCCAGCCGGCGGAAATGTTCGATAAAATTCCACCGGCTGTCGAGGACGACGCCGAGATATCTCAGCGTCGACCCGACGCCGATCCGTACGCCCCCAACAATAATGTGGGAGCCCTGAGGTGGCCCTTTTCGGGGACCGTGGAAACAAACGGCCTCCGATTTGGCCAGGGCCACCTCGAGACCCAACCGCCGGATGCGACCCACGACCTGCGCGACACCAGCCGTAGCTGAAATGGCAGCGCGCCTGTAATCCTTCCCCCGAGCCGTGACAAGGGTGTCGTCGGCATAACACGTCACGACGACACCAGGGAGAAGGACGCCTCGTATGACCCAGTCATAGCCGATGTTCCACAGGAGCGGACCAAGGACCGATCCCTGTGGAACACCGCAGGTCATCTCTCGCCGACCGAGAGCATTGCGACCCGGGTAAACTACCGCTCTATCACTAAGATAGGCCCCGACAATGCGGCGGAGGTAGGTCGGCACTCGATGATACACGAGTGCCTCCCTGACGCAGCTCCAGGGCAAGGAGTTGAACGCGTTGGCGATGTCGAGCGACACCGCCAACACCACCTCGCCCCGGGACAACGCTTCCTCCGCCAGACTCCTCACGCGCATGATAGCATGCACGGTGGAGCGCCCACGGCGAAAACCAAACTGGTTTTCCGCCAGATCCGGCCCGACTTCGCTGAGGTGCTCGACGAGGCGGCTCGCGATGACACGCTCGAAGAGCTTCGCCACCTCGTCGAGAAGCACGATGGGCCGGTAGGCGGACGGAGAGTCCGCCGGGCGCCCCTCCTTCTTGAGGAGGACCAGCTTGCCGGTTTTCCACGGCAGCGGAAATCGGCCCTCCTCAAGGCACGCACTGAGGAGCCCTAACAGTCGGGGCTCGAGCTCCCGAAGGGCCAGGACCCACGCACGGCCTGGAATGCCGTCCGGTCCTGGCGCGGTGTTTTTGGCTTGAAGCCTCTTCACCGCAGCTCGAAGCTCTACCCGGGTCACTTCGGGTACGTCGTCGTCGTCCGCGTTGGGAGCCATGGGAGGCAGAACCATCAGCGGAGGAGGGTGCTCCGCCCTCTGAGGGAACAGAGCAGCCACCACCTCCTCCAGCAGCTGTGGCTGGAGACTCTGGGACAGTGGAGGCGCCCACGGGCGAAGTTTGCCCCGTACCAACAGGTATGGACGCCCCCAGCCCTGGCCCCTCGAACAGCAAACGAGGGACACTGCGGGCGAAGACACGACGGCCACCGAGCCGTCCCGGTCCGACACCCAGTCGTCCCGAGGTGGGACGTGGTACGGCTCGGCGACCACTGCCACACTTATTTCCCACTGCGCCATGGTCTGCAGGAGGAGGTCCTGAGCCCTGGCGCAGTGGTTAAGGTTCCCTTGGAGGAAGCGAAGTGGGGCCATCACTGGCAGTCCATCTCCGCTCCCTCCAAGGAACGATCAGGTTCTTTGCCGCCAGCCGGCTTACTGGCTGGAGGCTTGGCCACGGCTCTCGGCCCTTTTTGGCCCTTCTTCTTGGGCGGTCTGTTGCAGGCCCTGCCGATCCGATGATCCGCCGGCCTGCTTGCCGCCGCACATACAACGCAGTGCGGCGCAGCCTCGCAGGTGCCGGCCTTATGACCTGGTTGACCGCAGCGGAAGCAACAGCCACTGCGGTCCTCCGCCTTGCAGCCCGCACCTACGTGGCCGGTCTGCAGGCACCGGAAGCACCGGGTCGGCCTGGCCTCCAACAGCCTGACCTGGGCGGAGACCCAGCCCACCAGCAGGCGTTTGGCGTCGGCCAGCTTCTTGGCCGCCACCACGGGACAACTAACTAGGGCTGTGCCCAACCCGTTGCGGTCCGGCTTTACCTCACCGGACTTTACGAGGTCTGGAGCACAGCCTCCGACCCTTGCGACGGCGGCGACCAATTCGCCTGCCGCCACGGAGTCGTCCAGGCCCGAAACGCGAAGCTCCGCGCATTTGACGGGCCTGGAGACGCGAACATCTTCCGCCGGGAATAGCGACCTCAGCTTCTCGGCGAGAGCGTCCGCCTTGTCACCGCTGGTGGTGCCAGGTATCTCCAGCAGACGGGCTCCAGTGCGGGTGGACTTGCACCGGAGACCCGCCGCTATACCTAGTTCGGCAGGGTCAATTTGGGCTTTCGCCGTGGCCAATATCTGGGCGTATGTCGCCCCCCTCTCGACGGCCGCCGGCTGCAGTGTAAGAACCACTGCAGCCGAGCGGGGAGCGCGTAGCGCAGCCTCCTTTTTGGCAGCTTTCTTGGCTGTCTTCCTCCTTTTTTTCTTGTTTTTAGCTTTGGCTCCCGCCGTCTCCCATTCGCCTTCTCTGGGCTTGGGAGTGGGAGCCGCAGCTTGCGCTGGTTTCTTCGCCACCTTTTTGTCCTTCGACGCAGGGCCCGGTCGAGCGGCAGCAGGCAGAACTGCTGCCGTTTTTGCGGACGATGCCCCAGTTGGTGGTGCCGCGTGTGAAGCCGCTGGCCGAGATGACGGGCCAGCTACAACGGCCGCAAAAGATCTGCGATCCGACGCGAGAGGAGGACGCAACACCTTTCCTTCAATAACCGAGAGCCGAGCATTAAGTCTCGACATCTCCTGCTTAAATAGCGAGACCAGCTCGGTCTCGGTTTCTTTTGTCGCCGTATTGGAGGCAGGGCGCTCGCGCCGGATCGCACTGAGGTCCGATCTTAATGCCTCGTGCTCCTCCCTCAGTTGTTTTATTTGGGCCGCCAGGCGAGCGTTTTCAGCCCTCAACTTTTGCGTTTCCTCACTGGCGGTTCTATTAAATAGGACTTCAGCCACTTCGGCGATGGTACTAGCCGCATCTTTTAGCCCCTTTTGGCTGGTGCCTTTCAGGTGTTTCGAGATCTTGGCGATGGTGCGGATTGCACCCACCGCCACCTCCATGCGCTCCTTTAGGGCACCAGCCGAGAGCTCCTCCATGTCCGAGGAATCCGCCAACATCTCTGACAATCTGGACGCCCTGTCAGCCGACACCCGCTGTGTGACTTCGGCGATACGGCGGTCAGAGTCAGCCTCCTCGGCCTCTTTGGCTGCCGCGCGCCTAGCCTCCGCCGCCTCCTTGCGGGCCTGGCTGACACCGACGTACTTCCCATGTTTTAGGGCACCCTGGCCCCGTCCGCGCTTGGCGGCTCTTGTGCGCGAGCCGACTGGCGACTGCGAGCCGGCTGGCGCCTCCTCCGAGCCCGAGGCCGAATCCGACCCCGGGTTACTCTCGTCGGTGTGAGAGCGCTTCCGCCAGAAATTTCTGGCTGAAGCGCTATCCACAGCGACGACGGTGGGCTCACTGTCCGTGGACATCGAGCCCGCCTCCTCTGCACACGACTGTGTGCTCTTCGGGCGCGCAGAACTGGGCGTGCGCATCCCCTTCGCAGGCAGTCGCTGTAAGACAACGACCGCTGCCCTCTTCTCTCCTACCTCAACGTCTGGTTTTTTTTTATTTTCACTATCCATACTAATTCCCACGAGTGGGGGAGAACTAAAGGTCCACCCGTGCAGAGATCCCCCAATACACGGGCAAGTCTACATTTGTAACCCAAACCGGAGGGCGACTGGTATCCGTCTGAGGTCGGCCTTGCGCCGCCGACTAGCCGCCATTTCTGGCTGCCGTTAACGACAGGGACTACCCTACCCTGCCACGCACACCTCACCACGGCAAACAGCTTGTGTTAGGGGTTTTTTACAGTGGACTCTCCACGCAGCCCCCACCCTTCCACCGACCAAGGGTGGCGGCCCTCGTTCCCGCCTTATCAAGACGGGGTTACGAGTCGGCCGAACGGTGGTCTGTACCAGACCATCCGTCCGCCCATAGCGGCAGTGGCAACAAGGTAAACCCCTTGTTGCCGCCCAGCAGCAAGAGCACACTAGGCCCGCCTGAGGGTAATTTTTTATAGAGGTTTTCTTCCTCGCAGCCCCCACCCCGGAGGGAAGCGGCCCTCGCTCCCGACTCTCGCAAGAGAGTCGGGTTTACGAGTTGGCAAAGCAGTGTCGGAGGGTCCGACACTGCCCCACATTGGACTCTCCACTATGCTCTCTGCTAAACAGAGAGACATGTGGAAAGTGGGGGTAATTTTTTATAGAGGTTTTCTTCCTCGCAGCCCCCACCCCTAGAGGTGGCGGCCCTCGGTCCTGGTTCTCGCAAGAAAACCAGGCTTACGAGTTGGAGGTCTCCGAGGAGACCCCTCTGCAGGGGCGGCGCAGTGTCAGGAGAAACTCCGACATAGCACCACCCCGTAGGACTATTCGCCATCTGCCAATGATTTCCAAGTCTGAGATCAAACCTGGGAACCATTGACAGACGCCCAGGGCACACCGGCCTGAACACATGTACTTCCCACCGGACGTATCCAGATAGGAACCACGGCATCCAGGCACACGGGGAGGTTGTCCTTGTTAGTGCCCCATCCTAACCTTTTTTTTTTTTTTTTTATGTGGGAAATGCATTACGCATACGCACCCGCCCGGGCAAGGCGGGGGTTATGTCGGACTCTCCGACCGCACTCAAAGCGCGGCCAGCATACCGACTAAAACCCACGGTGTTCCTCCAGACGGCCAGAGTGTCGGGGTCACGGGAGTCGCTTGCGCATTCATCCGCGACCCCGACGGGCCATGGCCCGCTCACCGCGAGCGGGCTCCGTCCGATTTAGGGGCCTAGCCCCCCTCCTTCGAGAGGCGCGTGCGGAACACGCGCACTGCCGTCTCGGGCCCGTGCTGTTCGGGCGGCGACTGCCCGATCGCCGCCCGCAGGCCAACTCGGCCGCAGAGGATAGGGAGAACGGCGCATCGCAATACCGTCACTCCTCTTCCCCTGCGGCCCCACCGCGTCCGCAATCTGGTGGTTGCGGCCCCGCCGAGGCCGCGGAAGGTAGGGAGAGCGGCGCACCGTTATACCGGCACTCCTCAGCCGCAGTGTCGCCGAAGCAACAGTGCAGCCCGACCCAGTTGCGGTGCCACCCAAACAGCACCGCAACCCACCAGAGCCGCTCCATCGTGGGCTTACCGGCAAAGCCCAGAGGAGCGGCGCCTCCTTGGGGTTCCTCTTGGTTCACCGTGATCCTTGGTAACCACGGCTACTAAGCTCCCCCGCCGCGACAAGGCGAGAACCCCGTTGGGGGGTTGCGACCCGAACCTAACCTTTTTTTTTTTTTTTTTTTTTTTTTCGTGGGAAACTCATTACGAGTACGCACCCGCCTGGGCGAGGCGGGGGTTATGTCGGACTCTCCGGCCACAATGAGACAGCGGCCGGCATACCGACTAAAACCCACGGTGTTCCTCCAGACGGCCAGAGTGCCGGGGTCACGGGAGACGCTCGCGCATTCATCCTCGACCCCGACGGGCCACGGCCCGCTCAACGTGAGCGGGCCCCGTCTGATTTGGGGGGCCTAGCCCCCCTTCCTCCATCGAGAGGCGTTCGTGGAACACGTACGCCGCCTTCTCGGGCCTGTGCTGTTCGAGCGGCGATTGCCCAATCGCCGCCCGCAGGCATCCTCCTACGGTGGCTGGAGATCCCGGAGCGCCCCACGGCGACGTCCGGGGCGGGGAGCAAGGTGGTCAGCTCCCTCTCCCGCTCGGCCGCCTCCTTGGCGAGCATTACCTGCTCGCAAAAGGAGGCGACCCCCTCCCAAGCCCTCTCGCTGCGGACCATGGACAGAACCACGGCCGGCAGCGAGAGTTGGGCCGTCGCGAGCGCCGCAACTAGGTCGCGGCGCTGGTCCGCCCACGCTGGACACTCCACGAGCGTGTGGAGCGCCGTGTCGCGCGGGCAGACCCCGCAATGGTGGCAGACGGACGTCTGCTCCCGGCCTATGAGACACAGGTACGTGCCGAAGCACCCGTGACCGGTGAGTACCTGTGTCAGCCGGAACGTGAGGACGCCGTGCCTCCTCTCCAGCCACTCCTCGAGGACGGGACTTACCGCCACCACCGTGGCGTGCCCTGACCCGAACCTAACCTTTTTTTTTTTTTTTTTTTTTGTTTGCGCTGGGAAAAAATGCAATTACGCATACCCGCCCATTTGGGGGAATGGGGGGTTATGTGGGACTCCCCGGGCTGACAGCCCGGTATACCCACTAAAACGATCCAGCGGCATTCCCGCATCGTCTGACTGGGGGGGAACTGGGAAACCGGCGTAGCCTTTACGTCCAGTCCCCCTCCGACGATCGCCCGCCTTCACGGCGGGCCCCTCACGTCCTCCCCATGGGGGGAGGGTCGGGAATGTCCGGCGGAGGTGGTGTGGTGTGCAATGCGGGCGGAGGCGCCCCCGCGCCTGTCGCCCGCCCATCACCACCGCAAGGAGAGAGAAGATGGCGTCTTCTCCGACCTCTCCTTCGCCTTCGGAGTGGCGCAGCCAGAGGGTCGTCCTCCCGCGCGCGCTCCGCCGCCTCCTTTTGCGAAATTACGTCCTCGCAAAAGGAGGCGACCGCAGCCCAAGCCCCCTCGCTTCCCAGCATGGAACGAACTACGCCGGAAAGCGAGAGGTCCCGGCCGATCTCCGCAATCAGACTGCGGCGCGGCTCAGACCAAGCCGGGCAGACCTCGAGGGTGTGCTGCGCTGTGTCCTCCGCCGCGACGCAGTCGTGGCACGCCGGGGTCTCCTCCCTCCCGATCCTGTGCAGGCGCGAGCCAAAGCAGCCGTGCCCTGACAGCACCTGCACAAGACGAAACGAGAGGAAACCGTGCGGCCGCTCGAGCCATTCCCGCAGAAAACCTAACCTAACCTAACCTAACCTAACATTATTATACCTGTTTTGTATTAATATAAGGCCACTAAAAATTGTACTTTTATTTAAACTGATTAAATGATTTGATTTGATTTGATTTGACCTCCATGCATCCAAAAGCAAGGTCCAGGATAGCTTACCAGATTTCAGGTACACCGACGAACTCCTTTCGTCTTCTATATTTATACTTATTTTATATTACATCACATATTATCATATATTATTTATATTACGTATTTACATTAATAGTAGCATATTTTATTTATCTCTACACCTCAGTTTTTACAAGCCCACGTCAGCTTAACTTTATCTGTCACTGTCAGTGTCAAGTGTCAGTGTCACTGTCGATGATGCCGGTTCACTACGCTAAAAAAAAAAAAAAAAAATTGTGTTTTTGTTATTATTTTAGTGTTAACTGATTTATTTAATTTAATATTTTAAAATGTGATTTGTAATTATTTCATTCAATTTTATTAGTGCTCATATTCTCAATGTATATATTTGAATTTTATTTCCTTTGATTTCTTTTTCTGTTGTTAAATTTTATTATTGTTATTATCTTTTTTTTTTTTTCTATTTTTCTTCTCTAAATGTTTTGTATTGCTTTCTGTTTCAACTTCCGTGCCGTCAGTAAAGGGCCTTTTAAAATATCACCGCTATGGTATAACAACCATAGCTCAGTGCTGAGAAAGGTCCCTTTTCTGTCTCACCTGTATTTTTACTCCTACCTATATATTTGTTTTTGAAATTGAAATTTGTGAGCACAAAATAAATATTTTTCTTTCTTTCTTTCTTTCTTTCTTGTACTTTTACCATTATTCTGAAAAGCAACTTATGCAATTTTGACTAAGTCACCATTTTGGTAAACACGCGCGGCAAGCCTACCCTGATCATAGTAGCGTTTTTGAGTGTCTTGTGCCTGGTCAATTCTACATTTAACTTCACAACGAATA
Source organism: Parascotia fuliginaria (assembly GCA_963082885.1). Lineage (NCBI taxonomy): Eukaryota > Metazoa > Arthropoda > Insecta > Lepidoptera > Erebidae > Parascotia > Parascotia fuliginaria. The sequence continues at coordinate 15,721,688 of OY720189.1, forward strand.
GATTGCAGAGAAGACTCTTCACGTGTTTTCTGTGCTATCTCATTCATTGCTGCGTTAAACTCACTGTTAATCGCAGTCCCAAACATGACCTCTGCAGGTGACCTACCTATTGTCTTTTGTACAGTATTGTTCAAGCCCCATTGGATTTGACCTAGCTTATCGTCCCAATCTCTTTCATCCGCTCTAAGGTTTTGTGCTGTCAATGAGTCAAGAACGGTTCTATTATAACGCTTGACTTGACCATTGGACCTTGGGCATGCGACAGCGTTTAATACGTGTTTTATTTCGCGGTCTAGGCAAAACTTTCTGAATGCGTGCGAAGTAAAACAGGAACCTCGATCACTTATAATTCTATCAGGAGCTCTAAACGTGTCAAATATGTCCTTTAATACTTTTATCACATTTTGTGTATTTGTATTTCTAACCGGTTTAATAAATAAAAACTTAGTAAACGAATCTACGACCGTTAGAATGTGAGTGTGGCCTCTTTTGGATTTCACAAAGGGCCCAAGGTGGTCAATGTGCAGTGTGTGAAAAGGTATTTCAATCTTTTCGATTGGATGCAACAATCCTTCGCGAGTGCCTGTAGATTTCTTTGCATACGCGCAGTCAATACAGGATAATACATACTTTTTCACAAACCTTTTCATTTTTGCAAACCAATAATTCATTTTTATTCGGTCTAAAGTTTTCTCGAAACCGACATGACCTATGTCGTCATGGTTTCTCTTGCACAATTGCCACCTCGCACCCTTCGGAACCACCCATCTCAGATGTTCTTTGTCTCCCCCAAGACATCTAAAGAGCTTGTTATCTCTTAATACGTAGTTTTCCTTGATATATTCTACCCCTTGAGGGTCCAGTTTGCTACTGACAATATCACGGATTCTGCATAACTCTGGATCTCCTAATTGCAACGTAAGAAGCCAGTCTTCGTCACACTCCAACAAAAAAATTAACCCAGCTTTGAGTCTAATATCTACGATAAACCCTTCTACCGCGGTTAATAATATAAACAGCTTCTTTGTGTCGATCGGAAAAAACCTAGCTGAAAATATTCAGAATAGCAATCCCCCACGCAATATATTTCATGTCGACCCCTGTCCTTCCTCCTTCGCTCTGTTTCCAACTGACGAAGAAGAGGTTCGTCTGATACTTATGAACTTAAAAAAAGACAATACGTTTGGTCGCGACTACATTTCTGGAGCTTGTTTGAAAAGATACCACAACATACTAGTATCTCCCCTAACATACATTTTCAACTTAATGTTTCACAGTGGTGTTTTCCCGAAAGAATTTAAGCTTGCGGAAGTTATCCCAATATATAAAAGTGGTGACAGATACTGTGTCAATAACTACCGGCCTATCTCTATACTTCCTACAATATCCAAACTAGCGGAAAAACTCATCAACAAACGCCTCGTAAAATACCTTGAGACCAAGGCACTTTTGTCTAAATCCCAGTTTGGTTTTAGAACTGGAACCTCTACAAATGATGCTGTCCATGAATTGACCGATTATATTGTTAACAAACTAGATAATAAAAAAAGGCGATATTCCTGGACTTAGCAAAGGCATTTGACACGGTCTCTGTCCCACTCCTACTAACCAAACTACAAAACATGGGGATTCGCGACGTACAGCTCAAATTGTTTAAGGAATATCTTTCTGATAGACAACAGAGAGTGAGAGTCGGAGAACTCACAAGTGATGACTTGCGTATATCTTACGGTGTCCCGCAGGGCAGCGTAATGGGCCCTACTCTTTTCCTCATCTTCATCAACGACTTGTGTAACCTTCAACTAATAAATGGGAAAATCGTAACATTTGCGGATGATACGGCATTAGTCTTCCATGGTGACACCTGGGATGAGGCTTACGGCTTTGCACAAACAGGTTTCAACACGGTAATCTCATGGCTCAATAACAATGGCCTCACACTCAATGTCAACAAAACTAAATATATACCATTCTCCATCAAAAACATTTCAACTCCATTACACAAAAACTACTCTGTAAAAGCACATTATTGCTCATCTGATCTTGCCTGTTTCTGTAACCATATAGAACTAGCCTCCAGCATAAAATATCTTGGAGTCATGATTGATAGCTCACTAAGTTTTAACCAACACCTAGACTTATTATCCTCCAGAACTCGAAAGCTAATCTACATTTTTAAAAATCTACGCCATATAGCTGACAATAATGTGATTAAAATGGTATACGTGGCCTTGTGCCAGTCCATACTCAGCTATTGTATTACCGTGTGGGGTGGCGCTTGTAAGACTAGCATGATAAAGCTAGAAAGAGCCTAAAGAGCGGTTTTAAAAGTAAGCCTATCGTTACCATTTTTCTTTCCAACTAAAGATCTTTATTCGCTCTCTGACGTGTTGACTGTACGCCAACTTTACATTCTGTGCACAGCCCTAAGGCAACATTCATTAATAGGGTATGATCCATCACTGAATATTAACAAAAGAATTAAACACAGAGTATGCCAACCACTAGTTAAAATAAATACATCCTTCGCACGCAAATTCTTTGAATTTCTAGGCTACTGCTTATATAATAAGATAAATAAGAAGCTGACAGTCTACCCCTTTACAAACGCTAATTGTAAACGGGTAATTACATCCTGGCTAAAATCCCTGGATTATGAGGAGACCGAGAATCTACTTAAGGTCCCTTCCTAATTAGCTGAGATACACACACTCAAACAAGTACATGCGTAGGCGCACACACACACACAAACACATCTACCTACACACACACACACACACCCTCAATCATCTTCTCACATGTATTTGTACACAGTGTAAGGGCACGCTTTGCAATCTTCAAATGGATCCTGGGGACTAGATCGCTCCCTCTCTTCCCGTTCGCTTATTTTGCGAACGGTGGGAGTGCATTGGGATCGTCTATCTGGGGCCTATTGGGGATTGTAGAGCGGTCCCCGATTGTTTTATTACATGTGTAGAGAGTGGGCCAGTTCACTCGCACGACTAAACGCATACAGGATCATACGATTCTACGTCAGAGCGAGCCGCGTGCAAAACAAGTTCGTAAGGATACGCCTACTGTAGCGTGCCGTGTGCAAAATAATCCGGACTAGACCCCGCCTTCCGAACATGGCGCCTGCTCATCCTTTGTTCAAGCACTACCGAAACAAGATGGCTACGGACTCGTCTATTGTCTAAGTTATGAGGGGGCGTCAACTCCTGCGCAAAACGGTTAAGCACGAACCTTTATTTTTATTTATGGTATATAAACAGTTACTATAAATACCCGTGTATTAAGTATGCTTATTCATTACTCATTACTGCTTCTTACTTTGTAACTGCAAGTAAACTCTGTCGCTTCTCTTACGAATTTTATTTCACTACTTGGATTCCTTCGATAGCTACTTAGCCATAGCATCCTAATATTGCAAGTAGTATTTAACCAACCAGCAATACTACTTCACATGTATTCACCAACTATTGTATTTTTACCGCTGTATGTATCTTTTCTATGTGAGAGAAAACAATAAACTCTTTATTATTATTATTATTTACTTATAGTCATCCCCGTGGGATATTGTTTCGGACCCTGAGTTTCGGTGTCAACAATTGGATTCCTAGACAATGCGTCCACATGTCCCATTTTTGCACCTGCCCTATATTCCACAGAACAATCAAACTCCTGGAGTACCAGCCACCATCGAGCGATCCTAGGAATAAGATCACGCTTTGTAAAAGTAGAACGAAGCGCGCTACAGTCAGTGATGACTTTGAAAGGCTTTCCTAGAAGATATATCCTAAACTTTTTAAGAGCACAGATAACGGCTAGGGTCTCCAACTCATAGGAGTGAAAATTCTTTTCCTCCGGCGTTGTCTGGCGACTATAGTATGCCACTGGATGAAAAGAATCTCCACTTCCTTCTGGTCGTTGTAAAATTATACCGCCAACACCGATTCTACTGGCGTCCGTGTGGAGTTCTGTCTCCGCTGAGGGATCATATATGGCGAGTACGGGTCTATCTATGAGTTTGGCCTTCAAAGCTTTAAAGGCTTCATCTTGATCATCAGCCCATTCCCACGCCACATTCTTCTTGAGTAGCTTGGTGATAGGATGAGCGAGCTGTGCAAACCCTTGTATAAATTTCCGAAAATAGCTGACAAGCCCTAAAAATTGTCGCGCGCCGTGTACGTTTTCTGGACGGGGAAAATCTACTACGCTTTGAATTTTTGATATCCCTGGTCGCATGCCTATTGAACTAATTTCAAAACCCAAGTAATTTTTCGTGTTTTGAAGAAAACTACATTTAGGCAAATTTAACTTGAGATTTGCGTTTCGAATCAAAACAAGCACTTCCTCTAATCATTCCAAACATTCGTCAGGGGTCCTACCAAAAATCAACACATATCTATGTAGACTGTAGCCTTATCAAAACGAGCCGAACCTAGAACACGGTTCATCATGCGCTGAAACACAGCGGGTGCATTTGCCAGGCCGAACGGCATACGATTATACTCGTATTGGCCGTCCGGTGTAACGAACGCTGTCAAATGCTTGCTGTCTTCGGAAATCGGCACTTGATAGTAACCAGACATCAAATCTAATGTAACAAACCACGCCTGTCCAGATAACCTCGCTATTTCATCTTCTATCACAGGTATAAGATATCTCTCTTTTACTGTTATTGAATTTAGCAACCTGTAATCTACGCATAATCTAATACCACCTTCTTTTTTGCGAACTAAAATTATAGGACTGGCATAGTTTGACACGGATTCCCTAATAACCCCTGCTCGCAACATTTCGTCTACCATCTCTCGAACCTTTTCGCGTTCATAGTGAGACAGACGGTAAGGCCTATAAACCACGGAACGTTGACTACATAACTCTATCCTCATTTCGGTAGTATTTGTGCACCCTAAATCGGCTAAATCGTTCGCGAAACATTCCTTATAACGTCGAAGTAGTTCTAAGAGTCTAGACTTATCACTATCTGAAACGGCATCACCAATACGTATTTGACTTTCATCAAATAGTTTGTTCTTCGCGATTGGTTGTAATTCAGTACTAGCAAGACTATGCACCACCTGTACCTTTTCTGCTCGAGAGAAAACAAAATTGTCTTGAAGCCAACATGGCACAGAACACGGTGTTACTGTAACGAAAAGTGAGCCATCCTTAACCTCGTAGACACCGCCACACACCAAGTACTGCTCGTTAGGTTTCCCTACGATTTTAATGTTCAACACCACACTTCCGGTAAACAAAGACCCTATTGCAGCCCTTATAATACTTGCAGCACCATAAATTTTACTACGGCCTATAACCCTCACTCTTTCTAAGTGATCAACCTGCTCGTGTAGATCAGGTAACTCGATGCTGATTTGTAGAAATTGTAATTTGTTGACATCCTTATAAACAACAATATGCGACTGTTCTGAGTAAGTCTGGCCAATAAGCATAGGTTTTTCTAGTAAACGATCATCTACGACCCGACACAACACAGTAGCAGCCACGCTATCGATCTCTAACGTCAACTTTGCTGATCCCGGCGATTGCACAAGACTATTACCAAAACCTTTCATTGTAGTCGCTGTGTGATCATGGCTAAGTCCAAGATTTGTAAAATCAGATTGTCTTATAAAAGAGTAACCTCACTGCTTAGGTCAACGAATGCCTCCAAAGGCGCACCATTAACAGTCACTACCTTTATAAACTTTTTACACGGACTAGAGTTCGAACTAATGCGCATGGCTTTTGCCACCGTGTCGGACTTTGTTGGCCCTGTATCCTGTTTGTTTCTACAGGCCTCAGGTTTGTGTCCCACTTTGTTACACTGGCCACATTCAATCAAGGGTTTGGGACATCTGGAGAATGGGTGCCCCTTCTCTTTACAATTATAACAGTATAAATGTGGATTAGTCCTTGAGTTCACCTTATTGTTTTGTTTGTCCTCTACTACTAATATGCCTATCCCTAAACGATGGCAGTTGTAAGGGAAGTTCCTTATTATTGCTTATTAGGAATTTCAAGAGCTGATCTGGTTGTTCGCAACGTAGTGCTAAGGCACTCGACCTGATAGTCCTATCGCCGATACCGTGGATGATGCAATCAACGGCCCGCCTACCTGTTATGTCACATTGGTTTAGCAAAGTAAGTTTCTCATAAAAATATATTTCAATAGATTCACTAGGTTCACTCTTTCGTTTTAACATGTTTTCTAAAATTTGATCGTAGTTTTGTTCCGAAGGAAAGGCGTTCGTTAATTTTGTCTGCCATTCTGCCCATGTAAATAATATTGTATTGAGACTTTCATACCAGGTCTTAGCTAATCCAGTAAGCTTTTGCATAGCAAAATGTATAACAGTCTTCTCATCCCAGCCGTAAACCTTTGCACACTCGTTAACCTTTTTCAACCACATGTCTATACGTTGGTTTTTCTCGGAGGGGTTGAACTCTGGAAAGATATTCTTATGCTCTAAATTCCTATTATTTAATACAGTTCCCTGGTTTAGCGGCTGCGATGGCAAGACATCTTTGATAGTCTGTATTATTTGAACTATATCTGTAGAAGTAAAGGTTGGACTACATGACCTTTTGTTTCGACGATCCATGCTTGTAGAATCTCGATGTTTCCTCTGATGACCACGTGACAGCCTACTGCGACTGCGATGATCACGGTGCGATGCGCTCGTTCCAGCATCAGGTGAACCTCGCCGTTGGCTCCGGCGACGAAGCTCGTTGTCACGTTCTTTCTGTAGCTCCGTTTCCATCCGACGGACACGCTCCTGCTCCTGTATCAGTAGCTGTTCCCGCTCCAATAAGCGGCGACTGTGGCTACGACTGTTACTTCTGTGGCGTGCGCTAAATTCACTACGCCTAGATCGCGATCGGTCTCGCCGAGGAGTATCCAATCTTCGGTTGGAATCTTCCATTCGTGAAATTGTCTTCTATCCCGCTTCTGAGATGAAAGGGTATCTCACAAAGACCAGTATAAACTTTCAAAACTTATTTATTGTTCGTTATCCACATAAACTCCTTCAAAGCATAAACCAACCAAAACTTATCTCTTTCAATATGACACAATATTACTAAACTAGAACACAGTTACCACTAGTTAACTACGTCCGTATAATTCCAAGACTTCTCACCAACTGCCAACTATCCACTGCTGTCCGTCTGCCGAGTAAAATCCCCACCAGTGTTGCCAGTGCAAAATCAATAAAACGCCTTATTTTATTTTAATACAATTTTCTGTACTAGTGTAGTAAGTGTAAGTTATTTTTTTTGTAGTTTACCTTTTTAAAAAAAATAATAAACCTTACAATAGCGTAACAGATAAACTGAGTTATTATAATTATTTTTTGCATCAAATTATTTTAATAGAAAATATTATCTCCTAGTGCACACAACTTACCTCTAGTAAAAAAAAGCTATTTATTCTTACTTATTTATAAATAAAGATGTTAAAAAATAAAACTAAAGTAAAAATTTTACGTCTAAAATAGCCAATTAGGTAAGTATATCAATAAAAGTTTTATTCTAGTGATTACTAGCTTCTGCGCGGCTTTCCCCGCCTGGTTGTCGATAAAAAATATACTAATTGCATGCATTGAATGATTGCGTTGATGAAAAACAAACATACAAATTTTCAGGTCTATATTTTATTATTTTGAAATTTAATCCCCTCGGTCCTCTTCTGTTTTCCTTTTTCTTCCTCATCCCCTTCTCTGTGGTCATCCGCGGCTTGGTTGTGTTTTCTAAGCATTATTACTTCTGCAATGCTTGGAAAACACAGCCATGACTATAGGTTACGGTTGTCACTTAATATCAGGTTGACCGTATGCTTGTTTGCCACCAAAGTTGTAAAAAAAAATCCCTGTATTTACAAATATTATATTTTTTGCGTTCGCTAACAACCAATGAACAAACATATAGCTCTCGCCTATTTTCCCAGAAGAGTTAGGCCACGGTAATACTATCTATTACCGTGATTAGGCAGAGGTGTATAAATACCCACGTTTAGCCAGCTATGTTGGGTCGCATGTAACAAGGGGCGAGCCTGTCGTCATTTCCATCCATCCATAATTTAAGAGTTAGACTCTTGTCGGTGGAACTGATGCAATTCCTGCCACTTCTGCCTGTCCAGAGCCATCTCTTTAACCTCCTTATACGACATGGCACCAGCACTTTTCTTTATTTGACTCATATAGTTTATCCGTGGTCTTCCCCTACCTCGCTTTCCTTCTATTTTCCCTTCTATGATGTTTCTTATAAAGCTGTCTTGCGTATAATGTGGCCAATCATCTTTCCTCTTCTACTTTCTATTGTCCTGAGCAAGGTCCGCTTTTCTTTCACTCTTCTCAATACATCTTCGTTTGTGATCCTCTCTGTCCAACTTATTTTCTCCATCCTCCTCCAGCACCACATCTCAAATGCCTCCAACATATCCCTTTCTCTTTGTGTCATTATCCACGTTTCACACCCATACAGTGCTATGCTCCAAACATAAGTTTTTATAAATTTCTTTTTCACTTGTTTTGATATTTTAGATGTAAATATATTACTGTTTTTACGAAATGTTTGTTTTGCTATTGCTATTCTGGTTTTTATGTCTTGTATACATCTAGCATCTTGTACAATAAGGCTTCCGAGATATTTGAATTGGATTACATTTTCTAATGGGTTATTTTCTATTTTTATTGTTCTGTGTGAGTTCAAACTAGCTTTGGATATGTTTAGTATTTTAGTCTTTTTAATGTTAATTTTAAGAGAAAATTCTTTAAATATGTTGTTCATGGTGTTTAAAAGTTCCTGTAGGTCATTCTGTAGGTGACTCTGCTAATGCCGCAATATCATCAGCAAATCGTATGAATTGTATTGTTTCTCCATTAAACTTAACACCCTTATCTGATGTTTCTGAGATTTTCTTTATGGCTGATTCTATAAAAACATTAAAAATGAGTGGTGAAAGTGAACAACCTTGTCTTACTCCTTTCCTTATTCCTGCTCTTCCTCTCTCGTTTCCGATTTCTATAATAGTTTCTTGGTTCTTATATAATTCAAATATAGTTCTTCTATCTCTAAAATCCAATCCAATTTCCTTCAATATTCTCATCATCCTCTTCCAGTCAACATTGTCGAACGCCTTTTCTAAATCTATAAATGCTATATGGGTGTTTAGTCCTATGTCCATTCTTCTTTCTATGATTAGTCTCAGGACCAAAATTGCTTCTCTGGTTCCTCTGTCCTTTCTAAAACCGTATTGGTCGTTGCCTAAGTTATATTCTATTTTATCTCTTATTCTGTGTTGGATGATTTTCAGTATAATTTTGGAAGCTTGAGAAACCAAACTTATAGTTCGATGTTCTTCGCATTTTAATGTGTTCTGTTTTTTCGGCAATGTGACTATCTTAGTTGTCATAAAATCTTTTGGCATTTGTCCAGTATAATAAATAAATTTTGTTATTTTAAATATCTCTTCCACTACTTGATCATTGCTGGCGTATTTTATCATTTCTATGTATATACCATCATCACCTGCTGCCTCTCCATTCTTGATACTGTTTAGAGCTCTGTCGAATTCTTCTCTCATTATATCCGGACCTATCATTACTTCTTCTACTTCTTGTTCATCTTCTATATCACCTTGTGTTAATCCTTTACCGCTGTACAAGTTTTCTAAATAATTCTTCCATCTTTCCAATATATCTTCATTACTTATCAATATTTTATCATTTTCATCTAGTATAGCTGTAGATTTCTTTTTATGTTTCTTATTTATGTTTCTAATAATGCTGTATGCTATGTCCATCCTTTCCATCTTCATGAAATGAGCTATACTCTCGCAGTCTTTCTCTACTTCTTTTTCCTTTCGCAGTCGACACTTCAGAGTGATTTTATTCGTAAGTTTTCTATACATTTTAATATTATTTTCATATTCTTTATTGCGGTATTTTCTTCTTTCTAATAATAGTTCCATTATTTCTGTATCCATCCATTTTTTCCTAGATTTAATTTTCTCTTTACTTAGACATTCTTTTGCACTAGACTTTATTATATCTCTTATATTGCACCATTTCTCATTTATATTATTGTCTATATCCTTATTATTAAGTTCTATCATTTTTTCCCCTAACTTATTAGTATATTGCACTCTAATGTTATCATCTTTTATTTTATTGAGATCAATATCTTTGGCTTTACGTTTCTTCTTACTTCTTTTAATATTTATGTCAATTTTACCAACAAGTAAATTATGGTCAGTGCTAATATTCGCTCCCGGGTATGTTTTAGAGTTAAGTACCATGTATTTATATTTTTCTTTCGCTAATATGTAATCTAACTGGAATCTTCCTATATTGCCTGGCATTTTCCAAGTGTACCTTCTTCTTTTAGGTTGCTCAAAATTTGTATTTGTTATAGTCAAATTATACTCAAAACTGTACCAGCCTGTCTCCTCTTTTATTTCTAGTTCCAAGTCCATATCTACCTACTATGTTCCCCTCCATTGCCTCTCCAACTACTGCATTAAAATCTCCCATTACATACAAATTATCCTTTTCATAGGTCAATTCCATTAGTGCATCTAGTTGTTCATATATATTCTCTATGTCTTCTTCTGGGTAACTTCCTGTTGGCATATAAACTTGTATAATTACTGTATCAATTGGTTTAGTTATTATCTTTACTAGTGTTATTCTATCACTGTGGTGTATAATATTTTCTACTTGATTCCCCCATTTTTTATTAAGTATTATTGCTGTCCCATTGCTTCCTTTAATCTTTCCAGTATATATGACTCTGTATTCATCACTCCAGTAGTCTCCACTTCCTTCCCATCTAACCTCACATAATCCCAATATTTCTATTTTCAGTCTTCCCATTTCTCTTTTTACTTCTTCCAATTTTCCCGCCGGTAACATTGTCCTAACATTCCAGGTTCCTATTTTACAAGGGTTTCGCTGGATGACGACCTGAGTAGCCTTGTTTCTACTCCTGCCGGACTCAGACCGCCACGGCATATTACATCGTGAAAGCCCGTTGTCAAGAACGTTATTTCCTTTTTGTTCCATTTGCATCAGTTTCTTTTTGGGAATATAGTGCAGTAGTCTCCCGTTGCTTTCTGCACCGCAGTTCAAAGACCGGCGAGCCGATTCTTGGTGTCTGACGGAAGCCCTTCCAGAAAACTATTCTTCGGCCTTCTGCCAGTACCTACTGATATGGCTGCTGCCCCATATCAGGGGAATGCTCATTTACCGGGCACAAATCCAAACTCCGAAAGAATACTAAGTATTTTCCAATAGAAAACCCAATATCACTTTTTATCTGACCCAGGAATCGAAAAAAGCCACCAAACAACCAAAAACTTATTCGTCACCAAAAGTATTCAGATTTGTCGTTATTTTATTTATTAGTTGTATTGCAAAGTAAGTTTTTAAGCATTAGGAAAAGGCTTCAAGTTGGAAATAAAAAAATCAAAGAAACATTAAATGTGTCTTTCAATATTTTTATTAAAATGTTTTCTTTAAAAATCATCATATAACTTTAAGCTAATACTTAGTACACTAAGGATAAGCTAATATTTATATAAAACTATTTTTGAAAATGGGTATAAACATTAATTTAGGTTAATACACAACAATATCATAAATTTTATTAAATAAATGGTTTAAATTTAACAATTTAAAATATCAATTTAGGTAAATAAATCAAAATAAAATATAATTAAACCATAATATTATGCAATCAAAACATCACAATTTGCTTTAGCTACAAAAATAAAAATTTAGAGTTTACACACATCCAGAGATCAGTTTGTTTTAAAACTCTTATTTTATAGTTATCATTGTCTCATGTAGTAAGTCACTACTGTACTATATAATACATATATAATATTAAGTACGCTATATTATTTATAAAAAAATGTTTTTAAGAACCAACAAGTTATTTATACCTAGATAAAAATGTTTATACAACAATAATATTGCGAGGTTAATATTACATCAGTTATTAACTTAAGAAAAATCAACAAATGTTAATGAATCAACGTAAAATTTTAAACATTTTTATTTGATTTTGTTGGTCAGTTAAAATAACTTTTTTCGCCGGTTTTCGGTGATGCAATGCAATCCAACGCGATGCAAGGCATTTCTGATATTCTGAGGGCAGCAGTCGTATTGCTGGGCAAATACCGACGTCCTGGTAAATGGGTGCTCCTGGTAAACATTTACCATCGCCGTCACATTCTTTTCTGTGAGAATGCGAGGAGGATAAGCTCGAGGTCGGAACGCAATAGAGCCTTCAGCAGCATCCCTTTGCACCCAGCGGCGCGCAGTAGCTCTCTATAAACAAATTATAAAATACACTTAAACATTTTTTTATTTTGGTATTAGTTACTGAAGCATCTGTGCTACGTGCGGTGTTCAGTATACCACACTTCACTAGGTTGTCACTACACGATATAGCTAGCTACGTATAAGATATTGGTGTGTCCGAGCACCAGCACGTGTTACTCGGTGAGACTGAACAAAACTATAGAATTCTGAGGTTAAGTAAATTTATTTTAAATTGAGTTACAGTTACTAAATTTCTTTAACCAATTAATAGTACTCAAAACTCAAGTATTATTTAACAGCTTTGGCAATTAATCAAGCAACTGGATTGATCTACACACATTTTCTCAAGGAATGCCTAGTCATTACTAATGAGAACTCTTATGGTCTTCTCAACAAGGCTAGATTTAGCTACTAGTTATGTAACATTGTAGTAAGACAATTGAAATAACCTGAAAATAATGAAAGTATTGAGTGATTGTACTTCTACCAAATGTTGCCAATTCAATAGAGGTAACATTGTACCAATGTTCACAGTTTAATAGGGTAATGCTCTGCTTTAATTATTTTTAATATCAATTTAATTATCAGTATTATTTAAACCAATTATTATAGAGAAAAGATTTTGACTTTCGTATGTCTATGTTTTTTGTTTTTTAGCAACGCCATAGTACCCAAAATCTACGCTACCGATTTGAAAAGTTCTTTTACCTACAAAATCAATAAATGAAGCGGGCAACTCAGGCAATATTTCGTTCTTGTACTACAAAATCGATATCTGACTGTCTCAGCGATGACCAAACAAGAATCTTAAGTCAAATTTTGTTGAAGCAGCCGCCATTTTTAACTTTTGCTGTTTTTGAACCGATTGCTTTCAAAATCGTCACCTGAGTGTCCCAGCGATAACTGAACACAAATCTTAAGCCAAATTTTGTTGAAGCAACCGCCATTTTTAACTTTTGCTGTTTTTGAACCGATTGCTTTCAAAATCGTCATCTGAGTGTCTCAGCGATAACTGAACACGAATCTTAAGCCAAATTTAATAAAAGCAACTAGTAATTTGAACCTTGTGGTTAGAAAACCGATTTCTTTCAAATTTGATATTTCAGTGTCCTTGCGATGAACAAACACGAATCTTAAGTCAAATTTAATTAAAGCAACCGCCATTTTGGGCTTGGCTGTTTTTAAACAGATTGCTTTTAAAATCGCTGGGATACAATATGGGATAAAATAAGTATATAATGGATGAACAGAGCTTTGTCACAAAAAGAAGACCCTTAATCAAATGCAAATCGTTAAATAAAATTGACATGAGCATTTCTTTTAATTCTTCCTATTCGGAAGAGCTTTGTGGCAAAAGTATAGATGATCCTACACAGTTTATGACATTATATGACCACGATATGAAAATTGAAATAAATAGACTGAAAACACTATTAGAAAGCACTGAACACGAATTAGACAAAGTTATAATTGAAAATTCTGACTTGAAAAAACAGGTTTCCCAGCTAACAAATGAAGCTAAAATACTAAGACAAATTTGCTTGAGTCCAGTATCATCATTACATAAAACTCAACAAATCACTAAAAAATTAAGTGCTAAACTTACAGACGCCTTCCTGAACTCTCCGTTTATAGAACAAGATATTCAACCCCTAAAGAAAGTGCAAATGGATGACAAGGAAACACAGACAGACACTTACTCACTCACACGACAAACAAAATCTTCAGCAAACAGCGTTAACAAAAAGGAATTATTAGGTAATCGTAAAAAGTTAGACCACAACAAACATAAGTAGTTGAGAAGAAAAGTTGACAACACATTTAGCAAATACTTTGAGTATTGTCACTATATATCACGTAACTGTAGCCTAGAACATATTCTATCAGATCTTGCAAATAAAATACAACGGTTTACTATTAACGATTATTGTATTATTATGATAGGTGAAAACGATTTTAAAGGAAACAAGGAAGCAATAGAACTAGTTAAACTGATAAGAGAATCCTTATTGCCAGCCATTTACTCATACGAATTTTATAATATCCTTACCCACATATGTACAAGGGGCCTTAATATATAATTATAAAGTAGAATTATTCAATAATTTATTATGCATGGACATGGAAAATTATAAATATACCTATTCCTTTGACAGTAACCGCGATTTGGTCAACGAAACCTTTTCCAATAAAACTGGAAAAATTAATAACCTTGGTTTTAAATTGATTTGTGCAAATATTCAAAATCGCTTGCTTATTGATATTATGACTTACCCTATTGATGATGATTACTGCTGCTCACAAAAAATACCGATACCGGTACGACAAACTCTTTTTCGTTCCATTTGATAAGACGACGAAGAAAATCAAATGCAATACTGAGAGAATTCGATATGATTTAGCTACCACACAAAAATTTGTATTACTTCACCAAAATATAGCTGGAATATTAAATAAATTAAGTATATTTGAATTGATGTTGGATAATCTAACTAGACAGACGGGTGATATAGATTTTATCTGCCTCAGTGAAACTTTTATATAGTTATATCACGGATAAATTCTGTATGTGTTTTAATACTGGTGAATTCTTGTGAATATGATGTATTCCAATCTATTAGTTTGCTCATTAATTGATAAGTTGTAGAGATATAGTTTGAATCGTTGTATATATAGATACCATAATCTAGCACTCACGTACAGCAGACGTGTTATTTGTTTGCAATGAAATTTTTCTAATTAATTACGTTTTACTATTATAGTTTTTGCGCCGTATAAGCAATAAAGTGTATCGTGACTCACAAGAGGTTTCTAAACTTCTTCATAAAACTGCAAGTATGGATTAAAATTACCTACTAAAATAAATAAGCGGCTGTTACTGTGTTAGCTATGTCTAATCCAGGATGTAGCCCTTGTGGGCGCAGCCATCCTTCACCGAGGTCAGCTCAACAGGAAATTATTACTGCACGTAAAGAACTACCACCAGAAGTCAAGCCAACATCAGAGGTACAAAGATGGTTAGAGGCTATAGACGAATATCTAAATGATATATGTGCTATAGTCGCGGAGGGCAAAATGAACTCTGACCAGAAGCTTCGTGTGACTAATCTTTGTCGAAGGGTTACAAGTGGAACATCCCAAATGGCTGTTTTATATCAATCCTTAAAACAAAAGACCATTCAAGCATACGACACCATTAATAACCAAGAGACTCAACAAGAAGTAGCGAAATCTATTACACAATTCAAAGAGGTTGTGCAAGATAGTTTGAAACATACGGAGAAGAGTTCTTTCGCAGATATGGTGAAAAAAGGTACTAGTAATTACGTTCGCCCCAATAAGCAGAGCACTGTAGTTATCTATCCCAGCGATAAAACCAAGACAAGTGACGATACCAAATCCCTGGTGCAGAAAATGATATCCCCAGAAAAGCTAAAGCTGCATGTTCGTAGCGTAAGAAAGACCAAAAATGGGGGCGTATTGATAAGCACTGAAAGCAAAGGTGACATTGAAAAACTAAGGAGTTCTGAGAAACTAATATCTTCTGGTTTCACGATCGAAGAGCCGCCGAAACGCCGTCCCAAAATAGTCATCATAGGAGTTCCTGTAGCCCTCATCGAAAAGGAGGTATTAGAGTGCTTATACGAACAAAACCTCGTAGATAAATTTCAGAACTCTACTCGTGATTCCTTTCTGGCGACTATAAAAGTAAGCCATAAATCAGGTAAAAGAGGTTTACCAATATGTAATTATATATTAGAAGTGCCATCTACAGTTAGGAAAGCTCTTATGACTCAAGGTCGAGTTTTTATAAACTGGACGTCGTGCCCCGTTAGAGACTTCACTTTGGTTACTAGGTGTTTTAATTGCCAACAGTTTAGTCATGCAGCCAAGTTCTGCAAAGAATCTAGTCCTACCTGTAATCATTGTGGAGAAAACGGTCACACTCACAAGGAATGCACCAATAAATCCTCTCCGCCCAATTGTGCAACGTGCAAACGTTTTAAGAGAAAATGTGATCATAACACGGGTGACGTCGACTGTCCAGCGCGTAAATATGCAGAGGATAATTATATTAATTCAATAGATTATGAGGGGTCTTGAAAACCCCATAAATCTATTAAGTTTCTCTATTATTAAATTTAGTTAATTTTGTTTTAAATTCAAACCTATGTAATGACCTAGATAGTAAATCTCGCTTTATTGCTATTTACTTAAGAACAAAATGCATTCACAGCAAAAAAACGTTAAATGAACATGAGTAGCCTCGAACGTGACATAAACTGTATTTACTTTAACCCAGATTATAATACTATTGTGTAGGTAATTCTGATGACGCTATTGCTTCCGTAACTTACGTAAATAGTTAATTGAGTAAATGACTTTAATTTTTTGTAACTTTTTGTTAAGATTATTTGGAAAATTATTTAGTATTTGATAATTTTTGTACAAATAGACATATTAATAGGACTAGATAAAAGTTGTATTAACCATTGATATTTAAATTATAATATATACCTATGTATTTAAATTAGACTAATTAAGTTTACTTCTTGGATTTTTCATTAAGTACCTAGCTTAATTTCATTGTAATATCTAATTGACCACGTATAATTATGTTTTATCTAAATCTTGTTTAGTATTTATTTGTTAGTTTATTATAAAATATGTATGTCTCTTTAGGATATGTAAGTATATTAGAGAATTGTAATCCCGATGGTGCCCAAGATACAAGCACTAGCTTAGTTTGGGACAAAGGAACACAACAAAGGGAAACTACCTATATTGCAGTAGCGAAGAGTCACTTTTCCGAGGAGGGAAGCCGGTGGGACTAAAATATTTTAAGTTTCGGAAGGCTAGTTTTCTTTGAGTAGACACGCAAGCAGTGATAGGTATAAAGTGGTCAGGACATATTTAAAAAGGGAAGCCAGCAGGAA
Source organism: Parascotia fuliginaria (assembly GCA_963082885.1). Classification (NCBI taxonomy): domain Eukaryota; kingdom Metazoa; phylum Arthropoda; class Insecta; order Lepidoptera; family Erebidae; genus Parascotia; species Parascotia fuliginaria. The sequence continues at coordinate 15,738,960 of OY720189.1, forward strand.
TAGTGTTATATGGACGCTTCGCCACTGCTATATTGTATATTGTATGTAATTTATATTTATTAATAAATTGATTGAATTGATTGATATATTTTCTAAATTAATAACCTTAACTATAGTCCAATAATCTGTTTGAATATAATATATGCTTGACCTTCATTTACCGGCAATATACCAGGATTTCCTTTAAGGCTTTGCAGATGGAGGCCCTGCATCTGCATCACTACTAGTAGTAGGTTGCACCACCTGCGGAGGGCGTTTAATATTTTTAATGGGAATCTTTTTGACCCTTTCGCCTACTTGTATAGGTAAAACGTTTCTATTAGGTTCGACAGTAACTTTGGCTTTAACATATCGTGGTTTAAATAGTTTTTTCTATGGGAAATTCTATATCAGATTCACCATCCTTCTTTTCTCTATTCTTTTGCTTAATCGCTACCATCTTATCAGCTTAATGTTCATACAAGGTTTTAATTCGCTTTGCATGGTATTTAACAAATTTTTGAAAATAACGCTTCTCTAATTCTATTGCATACGGACTACTGGAGTCGGTATGACCGAATACCACTTTAAATGGAGTGTGTTCAGTAACAGAATGTATAGCGTGGTTGTAAGACATAACCGAATACATCATAACCGACGCTGCGTCAGTAATTTGCTTTTCGTATTTAGCCAGTCTATAAATTTCGATTATAGTGGAGTGAAAGCGTTCAATAAGTCCCATGGAATTAGGATTATTGGGCGTGGCAATATGAAGGTCTACCTTATGAAGACTTAGAAATTCTTTGATTAAATCGTTATTGAATTCGGTACCCGGATCTGAGCTAATCTTTTTCGGTATACCATAAAAAGAAAAATATTTCATTAGTGCTCTAATTACTTTTGGTGTAGATTTATTTTGTATTTCAATAACTTGGCCTAATTTACTAAAAGCATCAATTAAGGTTAGGTAAGTTTTTCCTTCAATGCTAAAAAGATCCATGAATATTTCTTGGAACGGGGTATCCTGAGTTTGTGTTAGTTGTAACACCGGTTTGATGGGCTTTCTATCATATTTCATCTTCTGGCAAGGCTCACAACTATTTATTACTGCTGTTACCGTCTTTGGCATTCTGTCCCAATAATAATTTCGACGAAGTCTAACTAACGTTTCTTTAATGCCACGATGGCATGACTTTCCTTCATGATGTTTAACTATCAACGCTTTTTGCTCATTTTCATCTTCAATATAAATTATTCTTTCCGTACACTCAAAAAGTTAAGTGATCCTTTTTTAAAAAGTTCAATTACTACTTTGCCAAATAGTTTTCGATGTTCCTTGACTTCAAAATAGATGAAATATTTTATTTTCGGTTTAATGTTTCTTTTGAAAATTCTTTTTTTTCTTTTTTTTTATATTAGCCTACCAAAGTGACTCCACCCCGCCTGATGGTAAGCAGTCAGTGAAATCCAAAAGTGGTGGCCACCATACCAAAAGCCATCGTTTTAAACTGCTTGTATGGTGGCTTCTACTATGGCGGCTGGGAATGGGGTTAGGGGAAGGGAGTGAGAGAGGTGAGGAAAGAGGAATGGGGGGAAATTGGGCCTCCGGCACTCTCACTCACCGAACGAAACGCAGTAGTACGAATACTACTACTCTTACGTCGATCTTCTATGAGAGGGTAGTACTTCCCCGGACGATTCGGCCTATTCATGCTGGAACCAGCGTGGATCTACTACCGTAGAATTCTTTGACTAGTTCTGCATTATCAGTGGGCAAAAATACTTCTAACACCTTTTGTTTATCGCGAGAGAGATTCATTACTTGTATTAAAATACAATTCTTGGTTACGAAATAAATTTCGTAACCAAGAATAAACTAAAATTTGGTTAGGCTTCGTATCTATTGCCTCACGTAAAATAGGTATCCCGGTTGACTTAGAGTACTTAGAGTAGATTCCGACAGATGGCGCTGTCATATAAACACTGTATCTCCGTTGCGCTCAACATTTCGCTACCTTGGGGTAGAAAGGTAGTAAAAGCCATAAACCCTACTTTACAGGACGGCTAAAAAACAAAATTTTAAAAATATTTTGGCTAATAACTTTTTTGTTCTTTTAGTTATATTGACCCTATTAAGTGAGATTTGTTATTTTTTTATGTTCTTTTTAATGGAAAACCTTATTTTATTGTCAGGATTTACGACCAAATTTTTTTTCAAACTTGGTTTATACTCTCCATAATTATTTGAGTTGTTACATTGTAATGAGTCGTAACTAGATGTAAGTCGTTGTTTTTAAGCTTAAAAACCAATAACGTAAAATAAAGAAAGTCGTAAAATCAAAACAATTCGAATGTTGAGTCGTAACTATTATAACTTTATAGTAATATTACATACCTCACTATAAACTCGAGTAACAAACACCATTAAGTAAACCTAAATATCCCACTCTACTAGTACCTACGTGTAAACTAATTCCAATTTTAATCAGAATCAAATTTACTTATTTTTTTAAATTATAAGTTTTCTAAAACAAATTGGGTACAAAATAAAAAAAAATCTTTGTTTAATCAAGTCGTATATATTCTAGAAAACGTAAACACAACGTTATGATACGATACACTGACAATAATTATAACAATAAAAATACTTTCGTGTTTCGTTGCGGCAATTGTAATCATCATTAAAGTTGCTCGGAGTATTATCTTATTATTTCTAACAATAATATAACGCTTTGATGGTATTTTATATTAATGATCATCTTGGTCATCTTCATCGTCTTCATCTGTATCTATAAGGTAGTCTTTTAGATTTACGAGGTAAATTTAAATACTTTTGTTAGTATGGTTTTAATATGGTTCCTATTTCACTGAATGACATGCTATAACAAATAATTTTTTGACATTAATTTATTGATACATTTTGTCATAATATATAAAATGTTTTTTTTTGTATTAATTTTAAATGACATGATGCTCGAGCCATAATTGAACAGTTAAGTACACATTTTATATTGTTTTGTTAAAATTGTATACTTAGTATTGTTAAAATTATACATTGTGATTTGTGAAATAGAGGTACATTGTGAACTCCTGTGGTAAATTAAGTTCATCTTACTTTATACTTATACCAAATATTAACAGTTTATATAATACCTACATAGAAACATTTATCACAGTTCACATGTTGCCTTTACCTTTTGTAGCAATATGCAAATTGAGGCAGCCTGTAAAGCACACATTTTACTTTTTATTTTTCTTTACAACATAGAAAGTTGTAAGTAATTAATTATCTATAGAGTTAAGTGTATTTATTGCCTGTGTCACTTTGCATGCTACTTGAAACTGTAACTTACAAAAATTGTAATAACCTGGCGATTAAAAAGAGTGGCCTGAGTTTCTTGCCAGTTCTTGTCATGGCTCTGCTTCGTCAGTGGCTGGTTAATTTGTTGACATTTTGTAAACTTTGATGTTCATAAGTGTTAATTTAATTAACCTATATGAATAAACATATTTTCATTTCATTTCATAAACGTTTCAAATCGTTATCGTATTTTGCAGTTGAAATGTGCAGCCAACGGTCATACAACTATTGTAATACCAATTTTTTTTCTTGCATGAAACTTTGTTTGCTATTTGTTTTGTCTTGTTATCGTAAAATCTTCCTCTTCCTTTAATTCTTCCTTTCCCCTTTTATTATCTTCCCTATTTTTAGATTCTTCATAAAGATTTATTATTTCTTCGAGTTCGTCTTCACATATTGAGTGAGATTAAATACTGAATTTCCACTTTATTTGTACTTACTTCTTTTTTTAAACGTCGCAATTCTGATTTGTTGGAAATTATTTTTTTTGTGTTTCTTTTATATATAGCGCGTCGTCAAGCACGGGATTTCATCAGGATACAGGCAGCACGAAGCTAAGGGGTTAAGCGTCTCCGGAAGCAACAGGTGGGTAGTTCGTCGTCAAGTACGGGGTTTCCTCAGGACGCAGAGAGCACGAAGCTGAGGGCTGAGCGTCTTCAGAAGCAGTAGGTGGGTAGCTCGTCGTCAAGCACGGGGTTTTACCAAGACACAGGGAGCACGAAGCAGAGAGCTGAGCTTCACTGGAAGTAGCAGGTGGGTCGTAAAATACTGTATGGTGTTACAAATGAATCCAAACACGTGGTTTCAGTACTGTTCCCGTGTTTTATTACATATTATAGAAATAATATTAATGTTACTTTGCTTCTTTGCATCAGTACTTTTTAATAGACTTTTTAAATCACAAACTGGTAGGTGCCAATTAGATTATCAAAATGTATTCATCTATTCTGTATATTAGAAATATAAATTATCATTTGAAGACAATAATTTTTTTTCGGAAGCAAAAAGTGAGTAGGAAGTAAAAGCCTTGAGAAATACTAAATTGCGTCGTATAAACCACTAATACCATCCAAAAAAAACAATATTAAAAGCAAAAGGGATGAATATACCATGTATATCAGCTGGAGTTCGTTACGACCACGGCTATCACTTAAATATAGGTAACTAGTAGTGCCAAAAACTTTTCTAGCTTTACTTTTACGGCGGCTTTAATTGAAACTAAGTGTCGCGGTTTTTGAAACCACTACGACTGTCATTTTATTCTGACAGTAAGTTATACAGTAATATCACCGGGCTAGTTCTGTTAGTGACACAGTAGGTATTTCCTGCTATCACCGACGGCTCTCGGTGCGCCGTTTGGTTTCAAAAGGTATTTTTCAAATTATTTGGATGTATAACCAAATTTGCACTTCAAGAATGTGTTTCGGATGGGTGTATATACTTTGCCGTCAGTTGATCTACTTGAGATCGGGGTGTAAAAACTAAATTGTACTAAACGTATGGAGTTAAAAGGCTGTAAATCAAAATCGTACTGAACTTTGGTTTTTACAACCAAGCGCAACTTGTTACTTTGGTAGTACACCATACTTAACTAAAATCTACTGTCTTTTACAACCTGAACTTGTAACAAAATATGGCATTACTCCAAATGGTCATAGCAATAATATTTCTTTTGGTTCTTACATCATAAACTCTGTTTAGACGTTGAAGTCATCTGGGCCGTAAAAACCATTTTTTCGCGAATTTGAAAGCGACATATAGACCAATCGATAGAGCGAAAAATTCTGAAAAAAACTGCATTCGTAACTCATTTTGGGTAAAATGGTTTATACGACCTTTCTACCCCAAGGTATCGATTTATTAAGTTCAAAAATAGTTATATTTACCTACGACGTGACGTAAAGTGTATCAAGACGCAATATTGTGTTATTATTAAGAACGGAATAAGATTATAAAAATATAAAATAACCAGTATTTAACAAAAACTGATGCAAACGAGACCTAGAAACAATGCCAAATAAAAAGACTTCTTCATAAAATTTTAATTTATGACGGCAACTATTACGTTCAATAACAGATAGGTATGTGACAACAGTGACTATGTGTTTAAGTTTTTTAATAAATTTAAAATGGCGTGTCTTATACTGTAAATTCTACTTAAGTAAATTCTACTGTAACTTCTCAGTTAAACTACCGTGCGTGCGCGCAAGACCTATGTCAGATTGCTCCGTTCAAATAATTATAATATTCCGGTTATTAGTTATAGTAGTGTATTGATTTTTATAAAATTTAACAGCGAAAGTGTTAATAATAGCAATATGCTATTTAGTTGGTGCATAATACTCTAAACAATAACACAGTGACCAAAAAACATTTGCCAAGTTATCTAAATATACCGACATTAACTTTGTGAACCTACTAATTAAGTGAAACGCGTAAGCGACACGGAATACACGGTGCTTACGACCTTCTTCTCGCCGACTCAGTCAATCGGATCGTTTATTGCCATCGTTCGTCACCGCCGAGGGCCTTTATTAGTAAACCGGGCATTAGACTTTAAAGCCGAGGGCCTTTATTAGTGTGCGATTTATTTATTGTTTATTAACGTGCACTAAAACTAAACACTAATTAAAATTATCTTTAGTTACCTTTAAATATTGAACGTATCCTACTAAGTACCGATATGAATTGTGATTGCTGCTCCAAAGAAATAGTCAAGGGAAGTTCGGTTGTAACGTGCTCATCGTGCCAGATACCGTATCATTATTCCTGTCTTAAGGATTTGTTGGGTTCCGATTTTGATCCTAAGCTGCTTAATTGGCTCTGCCCTACCTGTAAGCCTAAGATGGGTAACGCAGACAACACCCCAGTGCGTAAAGGACAGGCCTATGATACAAATGTCACACATAGGAAAAAAGGGTCACCGGTAAAAATAATAGCGAGCAAGGAACCTCCTGTTACTTCAAGTGAAGTTTCTCGTATTATGAAGCAGCAGATAGACGATTTAACCCGACACCTCAACCAAACTTTGGCAAACTATGTGAACAAAGAGCTTAAGACAATTACTGATAAAATTGAAGGAATTAATTCTTCTATAGGATTCATGAACGAAAAATTTGAGGAAATGAAGACTGAGTTTACCCTAAACACAAAAGTCGTCCTTGATATTCAGAAAGAGAATGAGCTACTTAAAGCTACTATCAAGGACCTAAGTACGAGACTTAACCAGGTAGAACAAAAAGCACGTTCCTCAAACTTGGAAATCCAATGTCTACCCGAGCACAAGAAAGAAAATCTGGTTAATACTGTTTTAATATTAGCAAAGTTATATCTGGCGATTTAGTAGAGAATAACATACATCATGTTACGAGAACTGCAAAACAAACAACAACTAGCAACCGTCCGAAGTCTATTGTTGTTCAATTTAGTAGTCCACGAGTTCGAGACAACTTTTTGGCTGCATCTATCAAGCTTAATAAAAATAAAATTACAGATGAAAAGCTCAACACTACACTACTTGGAATCGGCGGTAAAAAACAAAATATTTATATCGTAGAACATCCCCAGCAAATAAAGCTCTGCACGCTGCGACCAGGATCAAGGCCAAGAGTCTGGGCTACCAGTATGTGTGGCTTCGTGTTGGAAGAATTTTTGTAAGAAAAACGGATGGTGCGGATTACAAATATATTAAGGACACAGACACATTGGAAAAACTACAATAAAAGTAATATAAGAAATGTTATAAGGTATTGGATTAAATATGTAAAATTCGATCAGTTAAAAATTTACTACCAGAATGTTAGGGGTATCAGGACAAAGTTGAATGACATCTACCAAAGAGTAGCTTGCTACTCATACGATATTATAATGTTTACTGAAACGTGGTTGCAGGATTTTTGACTCAGAGATCATGGATGGCCGATATACAATTTATAGGCGAGACCGAGTTAATAATATCTTTAATAACAAATCAGACGGTGGTGGAGTTCTAATGGCAATTTCAAAAAAATACAAAACACATAGATTGCTTAATTTTGAAAGCTCATGCAATGATCTCTGGGTCAAAATAACACTCGAAGTAGGGAGAAAAACTAAAGAGATATATCTTTGTACTGTTTATCTGCCCTCACCTCTGGATCTTAAAGTGCTGGAACATTTTGTTGATAATACGAACAATGTATTGGAACATGCTACGGACTGTTTAATTATTGGCGATTTTAATGTAAAATCTATTAACTGGCTCGGGACTGATGGCGATGTGATAAAAAGTCCACAGAGAGTTTATTCGTGTTTCGAGCAGACTCTTTGGGACTTTATACTGCTAAATGATTTAAAACAATGTAATTATCTATCTAATCATAATAATAGAATTCTGGATTTGGTATTGACCAACTTAGACTTACTTACAGTGAATGCACCGGTTGATGTCCTCACTAAAATTGATATACACCATCCACCGGTGCTATGTGAGGTCTCGTTTCCCCAGGTAATTAAACCACATCAACATATTAAAAGTAAATTTAATTATTTTAAAGCAGACTACGAGGCTATCAATCTAGCTCTAAAGCAGGTTGATTGGACAGTAGAACTTGAGTCTTGCATGGAGATTGATAGTAAGGTTGATAAATTTTATAATATATTTTTAGGAACCAGAAGTGGAGAATGTTAAAAAAAATAGACAAACGGAATAACACAATTTATTAAAGGCTTTATTATCACTTTTAATAACTAATTTACTACTTACTAACTGAATTCACTAATTAAAACACGTTTTCAGTAATTAAACAAAATAAACGAACTAAGGAACAAAGAAACAATCAACCATCAGATACACAGAAAAACCGTTAAACAATTAAAATTCAAATAGCTCACGTGTACACCAACGACCTCACTGCTCGAACGTCGACTGAAAAAATGGCCGCCATGTCGTGATTCGACCGTTTATATAGAGGTCGCCGGTGACAGATAAAACAAAAAATAATCGATTCTAATACGGCCTCTCCTGTCTGTGGTCGCCCTCGGGCACCTCCTCAGTAGCTACTCCCTCGGCTGGATTGAGGGTCCCGCCTCCGCCAGATCATCGTCATCGTCTTCATCTGTAATCACAATTTTAGTGTATAAGTCTAGTGCTATAAATCTAGTTATGCCTATTCTCTCATTCGTTCCGCATTCAAGGCCCACTTTCATAGTCAGTAAACTGTCTGAATTTCTGCATCCATAATCATTATTAAAACATTCATCTCTCACGAGCATCACACATTTGTTCTACTATACGGCCGTATAAAACACACACATCAAGCGACGTATTCGCTTAATGTGCTTTTTAAGGAGATGACACCGCAGCGCATCTTTGATATGAGGACAGCGGTACCGCAGCACATGTCTCTCACATTCAATCTGACAACACCGCAGCGTGTCCAACTATCAGATCGGATACCGCAGCACCGATCTGACTATCATTCAAGCTATGTGGTATGTCATCGTAGCGCACACCACATTATACTGCTCCGCCAGGTACCGCAGTACATGTCAGGCTGCTAAGTAGATAGCTAGCCTTGTTCACGGAGCGTTCTTCATATCTACAGCCATAATTATCACCACTCATATATGACCGTAGTCAGTCACACATATTACTGTCTTCTGTAACATAAAAGCAACCATTACTCACGTTCAAAGAAAGATGCACATGTATCCGGACACCATTCTCCTTTCCACAGCACCATATACTGTGCCGCTGCTTGTGTCATTTTGCCGCGAGCACCAGCAAGTAACTTAAGCTCATATCGGTCGCTTGGTAAGATCTTCTTGACCTGATAGGGACCCCTCATACCAGGGTCCAGCTTTCCAGTGCTCTGCGAATACTTTATGACAAACACCAAGTCGTTTAGATTAAATGTCTTTGGAGGACGTCGGTGCCGGTTGACGTATGAATCCTGTTCAGTTTGATTCTTACTTAGCATCTCACTTGCTCGGCTTCTACATAACTCTCGCCAAGCTTGATGATTAGGATGGGAGTTTTCTATAGCTACATCTCGAACTAGTCCACGGATGACTGGAGTGGTTGCATCAGAACCGATTAACAAGTTTAAAGCCGAGTGTTTAGTGGTTTTTTGTTTCGTGACATTTAATACTAGTTGAAGTTTCCACAAATAATTAGACCAACAAGCATTTTTATTACTAACTTCGATGCGAATCATGTTCAAAACGGTGCGTATGTAACGCTCCGCCTGACCGTTCGCATGATGCATTTCAGGTGTAATGTAATGTATGTCAGAACCCATGTCTGTAATTTGTTTTACAAAACTAGAAGCTTCGAACATACGACCGCGATCACATACTATTAATTTAGGGACCCCGAACAAAGAGACAGCAGCGTTAAACACTCGTTTTAAATCGTCTGCATCTTGTCTGTACATAGGGTAAAGAAGACAATATTTTGTGAAAGAGTCTACAATAACGAGCACGAACTTATGTCCATTAGATTCCGGCAGGGGACCAAGGGAGTCAACGTGTACAGTGTTGAAGGGTATTGACGGTTTTTGCCAAGATGTTATTGGTTGTAGTGGGGCCCTAGGGACTCGTTTCTTTGAAATGCAAGTGAGACAATGTGACACATATTTATTTACAAATGACCTAAGCCCAGGAAACCAGAAATGCTTAAGAATCAAGTCCAACGTCTTGTCGGCTCCAATATGTTCGTGTTCATCGTGGAATATTCTCAACAAACTGAGTCTATGTCCCTTTGGGATGAAGCAAAGAAGACGAGGCTCCTCGCCTAAAGGAGTATAACGATAATAAAGCAAATCATTTTGACAAATATATCGCCGCGAATCTAAGTTACCTTCGCTAAGTTTCTGAATCAAATCTTGGGTTTCATTATCTGCACTTTGTGCGATCTGAGCCCAATTTCGAGGTCGGTCAATATGATTTACTTGCGTCGCTGGTGGATTCCTGCTAAGGTAGTCAGCATGGGGCATTAATACACCCTTTCTATATTCAATGGTGAAGTTATAATCCTGCAAATAAATCCACCAACGCGCCACTCTTGGGAGCAAGTCCTTTTTACGTTCAGTAGCCTTCAGAGCGTTACAATCGGTGATAATTTTGAATTCAACCCCGATGAGATAGTGTCTAAAATGTTGCAACGCTCTGACAACCGCTAACGTCTCCAGTTCATACGAGTGGTATCTACACTCAGCTCCCTGTGTAGTTTTGCTGAAATAGGCAACCACTCGTTTCCTACTATTACTATGGGTTTGTAATAGAACAGCCCCATAACCCACGCTACTAGCATCCGTGTGGAGCTCCGTAGGTAAGCTTGGGTCAAAGATTGCGAGTATAGGTTCACTAGTCAACTTGTCTAACAAATACTGACGTGCGGATTCCTGTTCAGGTCCCCATTCAAATGGCACGTCCTTTTTCATTAAACGTGATATACTCGCAGTCTTAGACGCGTAACCCTCGATATACCGGCGAAAGTAACCCGCGAGTCCTAAGAATTGGCGGACTTGTTTCACCGTACTTGGAATTGGAGTATTTACTAAAGCTGTTACTTTACACAGACTCAGCCTGACCTGACCATGAGATATAACGCGGCCAAGGTACTCTACCTGATTAGTAAGAAATGAGCACTTTCGCAGGTTTATCGAAAAACCAGCACTTGTAAGAGTTTTCAGAACTTCTCGAAGAAGACTTATTCCCTCATTGATAGTCTCACTAATTATAAGGACATCATCAACATAGACTAGAACGTTGCCGGCATCTATCAACTTTCGAAGAGTGCCATTAATTATTCTTTGGTAGACAGTTGGCGAATTGCTTAATCCGAAAGGCATTTTTAAATATTCGTAGTGACCCTCGGGGGTCACGAAGCCGGTTTTGTGAATAGATTCTTCGTTAATGGAGATCTGGTGAAAACCAGAAGCCATATCTAGACACGAAAAGTATTTTGCAGATCCTAAACGATCAATGTGATCTTCTATAAGGGGCAACGGGTATCTGTCTTTAACGGTTATTCGATTTAAGGCTCGGAAGTCCACGCATAACCTATTCGAACCATCCTTCTTCTTAACTAGTAGTACGGGGCTGGCGTACTCAGACTCGGATTCTCTAACTATACCCTTCTCTAACAAATCTTTAATAATTTCCCTTACTATTAGTTTTTCTTGGTATGATAGACGATACGGGTGATATACTACAGGTGTGTTACTAACAAGGTTTATGTGCATTTGACCGGTTTTAACTGTAGTAGTAGCTGTGCCAGATATTAAAAATTCCGAAAAATCTTTAATGACTGACATAAGGGCAATTAAATCATCGCCCTGAAGGGGCGTGTTTACGTCACTAGGCATATCTCTCTGGACTGCGTTAATACCAACAACCTTGTTAGAGGAATGTGTCAGATATTGTCTGTCTTTAGTTCTGCAGTAAACAATGCCGTCTCTATTTAATACGTCCGTACCTATTATAATTGGAGTGTTCATGCAAGAGGCAGGTACGATGACTAAATCAACTTCAAGAGCAATATTCTCAAGTTCAATGGTTAGCGTAACGTATTCTCTAGAAATAATTTCTGTGTCACTGACACCCTTTATAACACACTGCGTGAGTTTACGAGGGCAAGAAAATAACTTGACTGCATCTGAAGAAATCAATGAGACATTTATCGCACCACTATCTATCAAGACATCTATAGGAATGCCCTGAACCACGGCTGCAGCCACATCACTATTACGAGAACAATTTGAAATTTCTTTACATAGATTTACTTTTCTACTTTGATGTTTATTGTGAGCTTCGACTTTTTGTTTGGTAAAACATTCGTTCTCGCTGTGGCCTATCTTTTTACAAAAGCTACAAGTGGGTTTTGTAGTATTTTCTGACGTTTTGGGTAAGCTTTCGGGAGCCTTAGGTTTTTTTCGGCATTCAAAGCTTTTATGTCCAGCCCGACCGCACACATAGCATTTTAAAATAGATAAGTCAGCATTGCGCTTTTTCGTAGAATGCGAAGCTAGGCGAGTATCAGGTTTTGTCCGGGCGGGCTTGACATAAATGGCAAGAAAAGATACCAAGTTCTCTACAGTCAGATCGGCATTAGCGGCAGCGGCACGCACTTGCGGGTCGTTTATGCCTCGTATAACAATTAGAACCATGAGTTCGTTACTCAAGCCCTTAACGATACGCAAGCGCAGCAGCGACCGACGAGCATACTCCGCGTACGTTGTATATTTGTCCGATGTGGCGTTCATCACGTCAAATAGAATATTTGCATAATCTAACTTTCGTGCACATAACGGCGTGAATTCTGATCTAAAATTTGTCCAAGACCGGTCATTAGTGACCCACTCATTGAGCCAGGTCTTGGCGTCACCTTTGAGACAGTTTGAAACTCGCGAAAGGCATTCGGCATCCCCCCAACCGTTCGTCACTTTAGCGCGTTCCACCTCTTCACACCATACCTCAATATCAGAAATCGCGTTTGACACAAAATAATTACGAGATTTGTTTGTTATTACGGTGCTTAACAATTCAACTAATGTTTTTTCAACGGAGGGTATTTCACTATTTTCTTGAGGTATTTTGTAAGAAGCTGGACGCGGCGGCGTTCGCGAAGCGTCTACCGAGCTTTCTTCTATAGCGTTAAGACGTGCGATTATCGTGTTCAAAGTTTGTTTCACCGAGTTGGCGCAACGGGAATTTGATTCACTCGAATTGGAACGGGACCGCCTATGATTGTGATACCGGGTATGAGCACTATCCCGATCATTGCGACGAGAGCAAACACGAGAGCGGGAGCGAGTACGGGAACGAGAGTGCCGCGGGGTATTATGTCGGTATTGAGTACGAGCCCGCTCTAACGATTCTCGTCGCCTATGCGATCGTTCCGACGAATGCATATCTTTACGCCGACGGTCTTTGTTAGATGACCTACTTCGAGACCGTGAAGACCGGGGCATCGTTACTGATAGCTGATTGTTTTCTCAAAAATTCAATGATATGTGGACACGGATCCTATCCCACTTCTGATTTTAGGAACCAGAAGTGGAGAATGTTAAAAAAAATAGACAAACGGAATAACACAATTTATTAAAGGCTTTATTATCACTTTTAATAACTAATTTACTACTTACTAACTGAATTCACTAATTAAAACACGTTTTCAGTAATTAAACAAAATAAACGAACTAAGGAACAAAGAAACAATCAACCATCAGATACACAGAAAAACCGTTAAACAATTAAAATTCAAATAGCTCACGTGTACACCAACGACCTCACTGCTCGAACGTCGACTGAAAAAATGGCCGCCATGTCGTGATTCGACCGTTTATATAGAGGTCGCCGGTGACAGATAAAACAAAAAATAATCGATTCTAATAATATTGTATAAATTAATAGACCGCTACGTCCCACTAGTCAAAATTAAAAAGAATAAGTATCCGCAATTTTTTTCTCGAGAACTAATCAAAAGGTTAAATGAAAAACACCGCTTACGACTTAAAGTAAAAAAGTATAAAAATCCGTTAGATATTGTTGCTTTAGAATTACTTAAGAAAAGATGTGACAAACTGACGACTACATGTTACAATGAATATATTTCAGATATAGAGTCTAAAATAACTTCAAATCCAAAATATTTCTGGAGCTACTTGAAAATGAAGAGAGGTGGAGCCAGTAACTATCCTAGCACAATGTCAGACGGTACAAATAGTTCTGAAAATATAAATGAAATATGTAATTTCTTTGCAACCCATTTTGCTAAAGTGTATAGCAGCGATGACAATGATGTGTTGGTGGACGTGCTCGACTGTGACAAATGTTTAAGTAATAACACATTAGGTCTATTAGAAATAACACAAGATCAGGTCAGCAGGGTACTGAAAAAGTTAGACGTCAACAAAGGGACTGGCCCTGATAATATAACTCTGTTGTTTTTCAACAGGCTGGCTAATAGTCTCTCATTGCCATTATGTATAATATTTAATAGTTCATTAGCAAAGGGTATATTTCCGACGTTGTGGAAGGAAACCAGGATTGTGCCCATTCACAAGAGCGGTGATCAGTCGAATGTGACTAATTACAGGCCGATCGCTATTCTCTCTGTGTTAGCAAAAACTTTTGAGGCTATTATATGTCCCGTACTATCTAGACATCTTACTCAATTAATTATAGCCAACCAATACGGGTTTATAAAAGGTAAATCCACAGCTACCAACTTGGTGACTTATGTTGAGTGTATTGTTGATGCAATCGATATGCGTATTCAGGTTGATGCAGTATACACCGACTTCAGCAAGGCATTTGACACAGTCGATCATAGAATACTCGTAAAGAAACTTGAAATGTATGGAGTGTCAGATCCCTTGCTAAGTTGGTTGAGGTCATATCTGGCTGATCGAAAACTTAGGGTTGTGGTGGATGGCTGTAGTTCTGACCCTTATACTGCTGTTTCGGGAATTCCCCAAGGATCCCATTTAGGCCCGCTTTTGTTTACTCTATTCATCAACGATATAGATAAATGTTTTCGAAATTCAAAAATATACCTTTTCGCTGATGATCATAAAGCAATAAAAGAAATAAGAAGCCCTGCTGACTCGAGTTTGTTTCAGAGTGACTTGGACAGGCTAGCTAAGTGGTGTGAGAACAACAAAATGACACTAAATGTAAAAAAATGCAAGCACATCAAATTCACCAAGAAAAAGAATATTTTTTATTCAGCTTACAAACTGAATGGTGAACTATTAGAGGAAGTAACAACTATAAGAGACCTAGGAGTTCAGCTAGATAAAAAACTAAGCTTTATTGAACACATCGACACAATTACTGTAAAAGCTACGAAAACACTTGGCTTTGTGATAAGGGAATGTAAAAATTTCAAAAAACATAGCACTAAGAGAGTCATGTACAGCTCGCTTGTTAGAAGTCAACTGGAATATTGTAGTGTAGTCTGGTCTCTTAGCTATATTGTACACATCAAGCGTATTGAACGATTACAAAAGAGATTCTTATGGCACTTAGCTTACACCAGTAAAATGGGCAAAAGACTCAAATCGTATCAAGACAGACTGGACTACTTTAAGATGGTGTCATTGGAAAAACGGCGGGACATGGCGGATTTGATTTTTCTTAAAATAATTGTAACAGGTTCTTTTTATTATCCGGAACTGCTTAGCAAGGTATCATTTAATTTGCCACGAAATTTACCTAGAAGCTCTAATAGAAAGCTTTTTTGTTTGCCAAAAAGTAATACCAATTTTAGGCAACACAGTTCATTATATAGAATGTATACTACATACAGGAACCACGAAACAGACATTGACTTGTTTCATATATCTGTGTCTGCTCTTAAGAAAATTATGCTGTCTGGTTGAGTTCTTTTATTGTACTTATAATATTCAATATTCAGTTGTTTTATTCATCAATATATTAAATTGTTTAACCTATTCATCAATTTATATGATAGGTCTATGTATCTATTAGTTTGTTAGCGCATAATTTAGTGCATGCAGTGCTCTTCTTTAAGTAATGGGGCACTTAGACTTAAGTTGCATTGTATATTTTATTATGTAATGGTGTACTCATTGTTGTTGAGCCAAATAAATAAATAAATAAATAAAATAAAAAATAATAGTGATATTTGACTTATAAATTATCTGTGACATTGTTTGTGACGAACTGGCTTAAATAATAACGTAAATATGGTTATATGAAAACTGTGTCATACAATGGGTTGCAAGAATGGAAGAGATCTAAAGTGAACAATAAACACATATAAAGAAATAAGGTGAAGAAACTTATATATTTCAGTGTTATAAACATAAAATAAGTCATTTACTTTACAACAATTATGGAATAAACGATAATAACAAATATTTTTTATATTTGAATTGAATAATATGCAACAACACCATCTGATGGTGAGTATGTAAACTACTAACTCACAACACAAACTCAAGATTCACCAATAAATAATTAATAGCGACATCTATTAGGCGTAGAATACTTCACAATCTGTTTATCGAATAGAACAACAATTTCATTTGCTCACGTAAGTGATTGCTGGTCTCGAGGTAATAAGCACACGCCAAAGCTAAGACGTCGAGGTTTCGCATCTCAACGACGGAGATTATTTATGAGCATTAAATTAAATTACGTTCAAGTTATTAAATATGGGCTATTGTTATTCATAGTCCATTGGCATAAACGAGATTAGTAGTACGTAGTAGTAGTATTAGTAGTACTATTAAATACAAAATGAACTTCATAGAAAACATCACTTTTCGGCGTAATCGCACTAAATCGGATTCTATACTAGATGACAGTAAAATTGCGATAACACAAACACTAGATACTGATGGAAGTCTGTTGATGTCTGAAGATGAAGATAATGAACTGGAAAAATTACGAAAACACATTATTAAATTAACGTCTGACTTACAAAGTGCTCACGCAGAAATTGATATAATGAACTTCTCAAGTTGAATGAAGACTTGTCGAAGAGAAATGAACTACTGAAAAAAATTACAAGTAGTCCCATTAAACTATCGAAGTCTAATGCGATAAAGAAACAAAATAAACAGATAACAGCAACCAAGACAGAAAATTTCTGCCAGGCAAATAATAACATTAAATCTACAGTACAAAGTACAACTGTTGCAGTTAAAAGACAGACAAACGCAAATAAAACTTATTCAAATAAAAACAAAATATGTATACTGAGCACTAATAATAAAAATAAAGTTATAAACATCGCCAAAAATACTATGAAGGACTCAGAAATTTGTCACTACATCTCGCCTCATGGAAATATCCGTCATTTGCTAGAAGACATTCAAGATAAGATATCAAAATTCACTCTGACTGACTACTGTATAATTCTACTGGGTGAAGAGGACTTCAATGTTACAAATAATTACTTTGACATTATCCTGCACATTAAACATGTATTACAAAAAAATCAACATACGAGTGTGATTATTTGTATTATTTTCCCCTTCCCCCTTAGACCGCGCTAGCGTCTAAACGTGTGCACCCGTACAACTTTTATGTTATAAATTTAAATAAATATTTACAAAAATCATAAAATTAAATTGTGTGAGATACTAGGCGCACATAACAGTCGCTTAGTGCTGTGATAACTACGCCCAGCGGTCTCCAATCGATGACGCATCGCGCATTCACAAGCCCGTCAAGTACCAGGCGCACAGAAGTTGAACGCAGTTAGTAATCGTAAAGTGTGATATCTTAGAAATAGAAGAGGACACCAATATCCAGACGTCATCTGACAACATCAACTATCAACGTCAACTGTCAACGTCAACTATCAACTATACTTGTCAACGTCTTTCTGTCTCTTTTTCGCACGCCCCACGTTCTGTTCTACGCATTCACGTAGACTTATTTAGACTAACATGTCTGTCCAACGATCACCTCCTAGCACCTTATCACAACTAAATATGCCGAACATATCTACACATTATAATTCGGATTCAGCGATTAATAAAGCAATTGTACCCGCTCCAGAGGATAATTATTTCAATATTACAAAACGTCAGAAGCGTACATTCGAAGACCTTGTTCAGCAGCCACACTCATCTTTGTCTAAAATTAAATCTATGTTTGTTGAACTCAAAGCGCAGCAAGATAACAAATTCGAGCTACTTAACAATGCTCTGATGACAATAATAACTCAAAATCAAGAAATCCAAAAAACTGTCGTCACTTTAACAAATAACCACGCAGAACTACTCACAAAGATTAATAGCCTAGAACAGGAAAATAAAGAACAAAAACAACAGATATCTACGCTTGAAAAAAAACTAGATTATATTGAAAAATCTACACGTTCATGTACGTTAGAAGTAAGAAATATACCTAAGCAGGAAGATGAATCAAAACGGACCCTTACCGATATTATAAAAACCATCAGTACTGAACTATGCCCTGAAACTACTATACACGAGTCAGATATCAGGGATATTTATCGCTCCAAATCTGCAACAATAGTTGTCGACTTTACCTCGACCCTACTAATGGAATCCATAATCACACAGCTCAAGATTTACAATAAAAATAAACGCGAGAATAAAGAGTCCCCTCTAAATACCGGACTTATACAGCTTATTGGACCTTCACGTACTATATACCTATCAGAATATTTAACCTCTAAAGCTAGACGTATATTCTATGTTGCTCGTGAACACGTCAAAAATGGTACACTAGCTGCTGCCTGGACTGCACATGGTAAAATCTATGTTAAGAAGTGTAAAGACTCGAAGCCAGTTAGAATTGATGACGAATCACATTTTTCTAATATCATTCTGTGACTAAGATTAAGTCAATTGCATAAGTGTTTTATTATGTATTGTTTATTTTTTTACTTATTTCACTTTTATTCAGTTATGCATGTTACTTTTCTTATTTTTTGTACATTTATCAATAACACTAGTTTAAGTTACTCAAGACTGACTTACACAATACTCACTCATACAACACTACACACAACTCTTACTAAACACTCATACTCATTCAAAAAATCCTCAAGGTCGTTCGCATCATCCTCACATAAAATTGTAATAAAGCACTCGCCATCACCTCTATCAATCCAACCAATCGATAATCAGGGATCACACTCTGGTACTCAGGTGCGTTGTGTCAGAGTTTATATAATAAAATTATACTTACGTACACATATTATGTCACGCATTAGTCGTGACGAAACTGTAACTACTCATATTTAACTAAGTAGACAATGCAAACTATTGAAAATATAAACTCTGACTTAGATGGCTTTCGAGTGGCTAAGGTGATAACCTGCGATATAGAGGATACAAAAAAGTATGTAATTAATGGAAATAGGTCTTTTAACTTACTTGCACAAAATATTAGGAGTATTAATTGCAACATGCCTAATCTAACTACACTCCTACAGAGATCCAATGTTCACTGGGATGTCCTAGTATTGTCAGAATGCTGGCTGCCTACGGCAAAAACTATACCTGTCCTGAATAATTACAATTGTTCATCTACAACATTGCACAAGACTCAGAACGAGGGTGTAGTAATTTACGTAAATAAAAATCTCATTGTAAAATACGAAGAACCTACTTTAACTGATGCAAACTGTCTTATGTTAAAATTAAATGCTGAAACGTGCATTATTGGGATTTACCGTCCACCAAACCAAAATAACACCACCGCTTTTATTGACTCGCTAAATCATCTATTATCCACATTAAAGTCCTACAAAAATATATTCATATGTGGTGATATAAATATTGACATCGCTTCGGGATCCACTGACAGACGCTCATACGATTATTTAAATATTCTTGCAAGCCATGCTATACTATCAGGTCACAATTTACCAACTCATGGACGTACATGCCTTGACCATCTAATGATTAAAACAAAGATGAATGCGACATGTCTCATATTCAGTTCTTCAATCACTGACCACCAAAGTGTAGGTCTCACCTGTTCACTTAACTCTAGACTTAAGTACTCAAACAAAGCTGCCTGTGTTATTAATTTTGAACGATTAGATATGTCAATGCAAAATTTCAATTTAAAAAGCATAATGCAATGCAACGATGTCAATCAAGCGGCAGATCTACTAACAGATTACATATCTACGGCAGTAACAGTAAGCTCCGTTATTATTCATACTCCTAGAAGACAACGTTTCAGTAAACCTTGGATCACTAAAGGATTACTCAGGTGTATGAAGAATAGAGACAGCCTCTTTAGAAAACAAAAACGTGATCCTGATAATGAAACACTCAAAGTTACCTACAAACGTTATCGAAACATGTGCAATTCTCTTCTTAAAAAGCAAGAAGAACGTTCGAGAGAAATGAGATTGAAAAATCAAGAGGAAACAAGAAACAGCTGTGGGAGGTCATTAAAAACATTAGTAATACTAATAACGTGACTGACCATTCCGCCTGTCTTTTATCCTTTAGTAACCCTCAAGCTGATGTGAATAAAATTAACTACTTTTTTGCAAATGTGGGCAAAAAATTTGCTACCAAGATTACATCAAATATAGGTTTGACACCAGTGAACAGCTACCACTCTACGCCTCCTCTTAATTCATTTGTCTTGTTACCTACTGACGAAGATGAAATCCTAAATCTCATCAGGGGATTGAAAGATAATTGTGCGACTGGCACTGACAAGATCTCCAGCAAAGTAATCAAGCGGTACGCAGACATTTTTACCCTCCCTTTGACTCATATATGTAATCTGTCTTTGTCGAGTGGAATATTCCCTAATGTGTTTAAAACTGCGGTTATTAAGCCGATCTACAAGGCTGGGGATAGAAACTGTGTCGATAATTTCAGACCTATCTCTATATTGCCAACGTTATCGAAGATATTGGAACGATTGATAAATCAACAGCTTGTAAAATATTTAGAACTAAATAAACTCATTTCACCGTCACAATTTGGTTTTCGTAGGGGTATATCAACGAACGATGCAGTTCATGAGTTGGTTAATACTATCATAACCAACCTTGACACTAAGAAAAAGTGTTTGGCCATATTCTTAGATCTCGCCAAAGCATTCGACACGGTTTCTATCCCTCACCTTCTTCACAAGCTGGAGAGGCTTGGTGTAAGAGGAGTTCCACTGAAACTGCTTGAAAGCTATTTATCCGGTAGAAAACAACGTGTTAAGATAGAGAACTGGTTGAGTGATGACTTGCTTATAGAGTATGGCGTGCCACAAGGCAGTATTCTTGGTCCAACATTGTTTTTGGCATACATAAATGACCTTTGCGCTCTCTCTCTTGATAAAGGCAGAATACTTACATATGCAGATGACACCGCCCTCTTGTTTACCGATAATAGTTGGAAGCAAGTGTTCACTACTGCGCAGTCCGGCTTCTCCATTGTTAGTAAATGGCTCCAAACCAATATTCTAACCCTTAACGTCGATAAGACAAAATACATAGCATTTGCTCACAGGCTAAATGGTCTGCCTGATCCTACCCTAAACATTATTGCTCTTGAATGCAATGCAGTCCATTCCGCGTGCTTATGTTCATCACTCGTTAGAACAGATCAAATTAAATACCTTAGTATCACTATAGATCAGGCCCTAAACTTTAAACCCCATTTAGAAATACTTGTCACTAGACTGCGTAAGCTCATTTATATTTTTAAAACTCTTAGACATTCTGCCGATCGACAAACTATAAAGTTGGTCTATTTCGCCCTGTGTCAATCGATCTTAGACTATTGTATAATATCCTGGGGTGGTGCCAGTAAATCATATCTAATTGAAGTTGAGAGAGCTCAACGATCTATATTAAAAGTAGGAGCTGGTCTCCCCTACCGTTTCCCAACTTATGACTTATATAAAGAGTGGGATGTTCTTACTGTAAGGCAAACCTATATACTTCACATAGTTTTAATGAAACACTCACAACTACATTACGACCCAAATTTAGTAAATAATAAGCGACGTAAAGATAAGATTTGTGCCCCAGTAAAACTTCATTCCTCACATGCGCAGCGATTCTTTTGTTTCCTTGGCTCTCATCTTTATAATAAACTTAATTTGCACCTGAACATTTATCCTCTTACCAGAGCACGCTGTAAAATATCTGTAATGACGTATATTAAGACCCTAAATTATCAAGATACAGAAAATCTTTTATCCCATTTTATCTAGTAATTTACTAACATATATCATTTCTACCTATTTCATTCATACGTTTACTTTACACCCTGAGTACACCCGCACAAATACACTCTTACACTACACTCATTACTTTAATTCACACATCACACACTCACACTCAGAATTCACACAAACAACTAATTTTATATCTTTCAGTCATCCTTAATTATTACTTTATTTCATCTCAATTGCAATAATAGATACATAACTTTTCATGTTGATCTGAATGCTAGCATCAGGGGGAGGCCTGGTGACCTGTAATACAGGTTTTATTAAATCTACCTCGGGCACCAGTCTCTCACAATGTTACGTTTATATCTGTCACATCAAACAACTATGTTTAGAATTAAGATATCCATTGTGAAGAGAGAATAAAGAATTTATTTATTTATTTATTTATTTATATTTGTACACTGACTTATAAATTCGCCCACTATAATAATCTACACTCTAGAGTAGAAACTTTTAACAACCTTCTGTATCTTCATATAGTTACACACGAACACGCGTATATTCTAGATAGTAACAGGAATCTAAGCTGCGATTATACTATCTTTGAAAGGGGCACAGGGGCACTAAATGACTCTGGAATGAAAATTATCTTTAAGGATTTATTTGACATGATTACTGACATACATACCTACACAAACATTTCAAATACTGAAATAAATTTATGCAAAGAAACTGAGGTCACTAATGAGCTTTTTCGTGAATAAACATCTTTATGTGCTGCATCAAAATATAGCGGGATTATTGAAAAATCAGAAACTGACGATATGCGTAGATGAGTTATTAAGTAAAAACATACAAATAGATGTAATTTGTGTTACGGAACATTTTATGATGCAAGGCCACGAAACTCTTCTAAATATATCCAATTACAGTTTAGGTGCTCATTATAGCAGAAAAAATGCTAAGAGAGGTGGATCATGTATCCTTATTAGAAATGGACACGAATGGAAGGAGATAACGGAAATATCAAAAATGTCATTAGAATCGTCTTGTGAATGCTGTGCTATTGAACTTGTTAAGTATAACATTATCTTCGTATGTGTTTATAGAACACCAAATGTATGTAATTTGAATGATTTTTTTTTGTAGATTGGAGTTAGTATTAAGACATATTATAACAAAACGTCAGAAATATTGTTATTGCTGGTGACCTTAACATAGATATTATAAAGTCAAATTGTCGAGTCTACGGAATTTGAATGCATTCTATTGAACTTTAACCTAAAACTAGCTTTAAAACAACCCACTCGAATAGTGAGCCAAACATGTATAGATAATTTTGCACATAACTTTAACAAACCTTGTACAACCGAAATCTTGGAGTTTGCTCTTTCCGACCATACGGCACAGCTGATGAAATGTCCCGTGCGTAAAATATGCACCATCGATAAATACTATACTAATAAACGTATATATAGCAAAGAAAATATATCAAAGTTTAAACAGTGCATTACTAATTTAAGTTTTTCAGAAATATATGAAACAGAGGATCCAAATATCTCATACAACGTATTTGTAAAGCATTTCCTACTCTTTTATGATTTATGATTTCCTAAGTGTAAAGTATCTGTACAGGTAAATAAAAAACCTAAATGGATTTCACGGGGACTTAAGATTTGTAGTAAGAGAAAAAAGAAAATTTTAAGGACATACAGATTAAAACCAAATACAAAAAATAAAAACTGCTTTAAAAATTACTCTTAACTTTTTAGGAAAATAATAAGTCTAACACAATATACCCAAAATAATCACAAGATTAAAACTTCCTAATAATAAATCTAAAACAAGTAATAGAGCTAAATTTAATATACCAAAAAATTACATTAATAAAATTAAATTTCAAGATGCGACTCAGATAGCCAATATATTTAACAATTACTTTATTAATAAAATACAACCTAAATATAGTACTGAGACAAAATCCACATCGCTTATAGTAAACAGAAGCAATTCTATGTTTATGGCACCTTGTTTGCCACAAGATGTAATAAGAATAATTCTAAGTCTGAAAAATACGAATAGTGTTGGGTACGATAACATTTCTACCAAAATATTAAAAGCCGTAGCTCATTTAATTTGTGAACATTTGTGCTACATTATTAATTTAAGTATTAGTAAAGGAATATTTCCGGATGCCCTTAAAATCTCAATTGTGAAACCCTTATTTAAAAAAGAGGATAGAGAGCTGTTAGAATATTATAGACCAATCGTTAGTTATGGTACATTTATATTGACAACACTAATCTGTGGATATGCATCTATAATCAATGTTGGTGTCCCGGCGAGGTAGCTTGCGTGTGATTAGATTGCGTAAAATGTAAATGTGAAAGTATAGTTAATAAAACAGTGTTTCCAAGCCTGCTCATTTATTTCAACAACCCAACATGGTAGCAGAGAGTGGTTGCTAAAAGTAGTGACCAGCCGAAGAAGAAAAGTGAAAAAAAAATAGAAGTACAAGGAAGGACGAAAAGGAAAAAATGGCGACTAAGAGCGAAATTAATATTCCGTTATTCGATGAAGCAGATTATGGAAGCTGGAAACTGAGAATGTTGAAATTCCTACAATTTAAGAAATGTAAGGATGTGGCGTTGCGGGCTAAAATTAACACAGATGATGAAAAGTGGGATGATCGAGATGTCCAAGCTACAAACCACATTGAAAGCGCCATTACGAACAAACAATTAGAATATATTTACGAATTGGATTCTGCGTATGACATAATGCAGAAGTTTGATGAAATGTATTTAAAGAAGTCTACCGCTTTGCAGATTGTGTGCCGACACAACTTGGAGAATATAAAATTAAAAAAATATTCGAATATTGATATGTATATTTACTTTTAAACTTTCGCGTTGCATGATATAAATTTATAAACATACGGGAATTAACGCGATCATGCATTAGGTATTTACATACCTTATTTTGCTTGACGTTTCGACCAGGTTACACCGGCCGTGGTCACAAGCAGACTGGTGAGGCGATGTCACGGCTCCGTATGTGAAGTAGATTCTAGATCTACCCTCACATATTTGTCTTTCCACGCACTATCACAAAACACACTGACAGTGTCCCTATTCTGTATGCCGTCCGTATTCCGAGCGTTAACCGACTGCGCAAAGCGAGGTTGCGTAATTTGAATCACTGGATTCCACGTAGCCGAGAGCTTGAAGCCGTCTTCCCTATTGAAATTTGTGTGTTTCTTTTATATTGATATGTATTTCAATGATTTTGAAAAGGCAGTTAACGAATTAAAGCGGGCCGGCGCCATTATGACCGAACAAGAAAAGTTGAGCTTTATGTTGAAATCGCTACCTAGTAATTATAGTCATATTGGAGATCTATTAGATGTGTTACCAGAAAGAGAACGATCTGTCGACTATTTGATGAGCAAAATTAAGCTAAAAAATATAGAAGAGAAATGAAACTATGAATGAAAGATCCAATGTGTACAGGGCCGTATCCAGGTCACCTCTAAATAAGGTAAAATGGCTGTGTTTTAGCTGTGGCAAGCCAGGTCATATAAAAAGGGATTGTCGATATGGACACCAGTCGAGGACGTGGATTTTCTAGCTATCGTGGGCGAGGCTCACATTATAATAGAAATTTGAATCGAGGACAAGGTCATAGTAACAATGAGCATCAAGCAAATAATTTTCATGCTACTATTGCAAGTAATATAACAGAAAATAAGAATGAGACGTCTAAGAAAGGACCGATAGAGTGGTTACAAGATAGTGGTTGCACAGATCATATTATTAACACAGATGAGTATTTTGACACGGAATGTCAAACATTGAAAACACCAGTACAAGTAAAAGTAGGTGATGGCAGAATATTAGAAGCAAAAAAGGTTGGTGATATTAAAGCCTAAAAACTTTAGATTTCAACAGAAACAAATATGATTATTGTTTGTATGTTAGAAAAGATAAGAACTTAAATGTTTATATTCTATTATTTGTAGATGATCTTTTAATTTGTTGTAAAGATCAAGCAGTTATAAATTGTATCAAAAGAAAGTTGTCTGATAGATTTATTATGAAGGATATAGGTAAAGTAAAGAATTACATTGGCATTGATATTGAGTATAATTATGAACAAGAAAATGTCTTAACTTTTAGTCAGAAAAATTATATAGAGTCATTAGCTAAACGTTATAACATTGAAAATTCGAAACTGTATACTACGCCTATGGAATTAAATTTAAAGTTAGAGAAAACACAGACTAATGAAGAAATTAAGCATAGAAACATAATAGGAGCTCTATTGTACATTAGCTCTGGTACTAGACCAGATATAGCATTTAGTGTTAATTATTTAAGTAGATTCCAAAACTGTTATAATGAAACACATTTCAATTATGCCTTACGAATTCTAAAATATTTGTATTTGACTAAAGATCTTAAGTTAAAATATTTTAAAGATAATAATGTTGATGTATTAGATTGCTATGTTGATGCTGATTGGGCTGGGGACATTCTTGACAGGAAGTCCACCACTGGTTTTTGTGTTAGATTATTCGGAAACGTAATTTGTTGGAAATCAAAAAAATAGAATAGTGTAACAAAGTCCTCTACATTTGCTGAGTACATTGCTTTGTCAGAAGCTGTAACAGAAATTAACTATTTTCAAATAGTTAATTTCTGTGGTATAATAAATGATGCTTTTGTAAATGTGAATAAGCCAATTAAGATGTATGAAGATAATTCAGGAGCAGTAGCCATTGCTAAGTTTGGTAATTTTACTAAGAATTCTAAACATATTGAAGTACATTACCATTTTATACATGAAAATGTAAAAGCAGGAAAAATAGAAGTTGTAAAGATAGACTCTAAATAATGTAGCTGATATATTCACAAAGGCATTAGGAAATGTAAAATTTTGTAAATTCAGAGATATGTTAAAGATAAAAGAATAAAGATAGAAAGATAGTGATTTAAGATAAAATAAAGAAAAGGTCAAACAGTTAAGTTAATAATAAGTTAAACGTAAAGATAAGAAGTTGTTGTAATAATGTGTTGCACTATAAATTTAAGGAGGTGTGTTAGTTATGGTACATTTATATTGACAACACTAATCTGTGGATATGCATCTATAATCAATGTTGTTGTCTATGGTGTCCCGGTGAGGTAGCGTACGTGTGATTAAATTGTGTAAAATGTAAATGTGAAAGTATAGTTAATAAAACAGTGTTTCCAAGCCTGCTCATTTATTTCAACAACCCAACACCAATTTCACTGATACCCAATATTGTCAAAATATTTGAAAAATATATGCATAAAGAAATTAACACTTATTTGGAAAATAATATAATACTCTGTAATGATGAGCAAAAAGGATTCCGTGCCGGAAAAAAACATTAATATGGCAATACATGACTTCCTGTACGAAGTAATGTCAAAAGTAGATAATAGAATGCCTTTATGCTCAATTTTTTGTGACATGACACAGGCGTTTGACTACGTCAAACATAGTACCTTAATTAATAAAATGGAAGCTTATGGTATTAGAGGAAATGTGTTAGATTTAACAAAATCTTATTTAAATAATAGAAAACAATACACAGAGATTGCTAGAATAAACACATTAGCTAAATGTGACGAAATTCACCTGTCAGAAGAACGAAATATTATTTATGGTGTATCTTAGGGTAGCGTACTAGGACCCTCACTGTTTACCATATATATAATTACCAAAATCGACACCGTATCATATGACTTTATTTGCGGATGACATAACTCAGTATAAAATTGACATAAAAAATTCATTGACATGTTTAATTAATTGGTTAGACATAAATAATTTAAAAATGAATTTAGATAAAACTAAGATAATGCATTTTAGCCAACTAAAATCAACATAAGAAAATCTACAAATAGACCATCAGGGCAGGATAATCGAAAAGGTAAACACGGCAAGGTTTCTCGGATTGACAATAGATAGACAAATTAATTGGAAACAATATATAGACATACTTTGTAAAAAGATATGCAGTTCTGCCTATGCCTTACACATGTTGTCTGGTAATGTTAACAAAGAGGCCTTGCTTACAGCCTATCACGGACTAGTTTTTTTTTTTATTGCCTACAGTGGCAGACGAGCCAACAGCCCACCTGATGGTAAGTGGTAACTGTCGCTCATAGACTTCTGCAATGCCAGGGGCTCCGTGAAGCCGCTGCCTACCGTGATATTAATGCTCTCTTTAAACCTCGTTTGAAGAAGGATATGTCATAGCGCTCGGGAAACACCGCAGCTGGTAGTTCGTTCCAGAGCCTGCACGTACGTGGGAGAAATGAACGCTGAAAACGAACCGTGCTAGACGAGATCGTGTCCAGGTAGTATAAATGAACTTTGCTGCGATGTCGAGTGGTGCGATGATAGAAAGTACGCCAGCATTAACCATCATGGTATCGGAGCAAGCACCATCAACAACGACCTTAATGCTCCGACCACCCAGGAAGCTGGCGATCCATCTGCAGAGTCCCTCGGGGATTCCATAAGATGGTAGCTTCGATAGAAGTGCTTTGTGCCAGACCCTGTCAAACGTCTTGGCAATATCAAGGCTGACAGCCAGAGCTTCACCCTTGCCCTCCAAGGATTCTGCCCAACGGTGTGTGAGGTACACGAGAAGATCACCAGCTGACCGACCATGTCGGAAACCGTACTGGCGGTCGCTTATCAGCTGGTGCTTCTCAAGGTACCTCAGGAGTTGGGAGTTGATAACTCGTTCCAGAACCTTAAACAGCAAGGATGTTATCGCTATCGGTCTGTAGTTTGACGGGTCCGACCGGTCACCCTTTTTAGGGATCGGGTGGACGTTAGCTACCTTCCACGAAGATGGAACCCTATTAGCGTTATATGAGAGACAATAAAGGCGCGTTAAAACGGGAGTCAACTCAGGGGCGCACGTCTTCAGAACCACTGCGGGGACGCCATCTGGTCCACTCGACTTGTGGACATCTAGGAGCCTGAGCTCTCGCCTGACCGCGCGTTGAGTGATACGGATTTCCGGCATTGAGCTTTCAAACCGAGAGATGTTAGGTGGTGTGACTCCCCCGTCGTCTAGAGTCGAGTTTGAGGCAAAGAATTGGCCTAGAGTGTCGGCTTTTTCCTTTGCACTATGGACCAGTATGTCGTCTTGTTTGCGCAGTGGCAGGAGATTGGACGAGCAGAAGTTGCCTTGGGCAGCCTTGGCGAGAGACCAGAATGCACGGCTCCCTGAAGGATAGCTTTCTAGCCTCTCGCCAATTCTGGCAACGTGTTCTGCTTTGGCCTCAGCGATAACCTTCTTGTTGAATCTGGAAGCGGCACTGAACTTTCGCTTCTCTTCCCTGACCCGCGGGTCCTGGCGTTGCCTAGCACTGTTCCAGGCCCTATATGCGGACTGCTTGAGGTGCGTCGCCTGCCTGCAGGTTTTATTAAACCAGGGGCGACTGCGACCACCGACCGGGATTTTTGCATTGGGGATGAATAATTCCATCCCCTGAAGCACCGTATCGGTAATGCAGTCCACACATGTGTCGGGATTGCCGGAGGAGAAGCAGAGCCGCTTCCATGGGTAGGACGCGAAAAATTCACGCAGCCCATCCCAATCTGTTGAGCTATATCGCCAGACTCTGCGAGACCCGGTTGCCGAAGAGCGATCGGGTCTCACAACAGGGGCTTTACTACGGATAAGGCAGTGGTCAGATGATCCGAGTGGAGCATCGACCACTACCCCATAGCCGTTTGGGTGAGTAGTCAGCAGAAGATCCAACAGAGAAGGTTCATGACCCTCTACGTCTGGAATGCGGGTGGGCTGCATTACCAGTTGAGAGAGGCCATAGGCCGAGGCCATATTGAAGATAGTTCTGCCCGGGAGGTCAGTGGTCCGGGACTTCAGCCATTCTTTATGGTGAACGTTAAAATCACCTAAGACCACCACCTCCGCAGACGGATGCTGTTCCAATATTTGGTCAATCCCCCCTTGGACGTTTTTGGTTATTTGGGTGACTCCCATATCACTGGCCGGAGACCTGTAAAGGCACGAGTAGATTCGGGTAAGACCCCCATGGTCTACCCGCAGCCATAATATTGATAGGTCCCGGCGTTCGAGGGCCCGAAGGCGGCGACAGCAGATATCACCCCGTACGAAAACGCACACCCCAGCCTTTCGGTGAAAAGCATGTTCCAGCTCGTAGCCGGGGTATTTAAGGTACGATATATCGTCCGGGGTACATATCTGCGTCTCCGTTAAAAAAGGCAGGCCGCGCCAACTCAAGGTGTTGATGGACGGCGTCGAGATTACTGTGAAGACCCCTAATATTGCAGAAATCCATTTTAAATGTGGATTTGGTGTCCGCCGTAAATACGTTGCTCTTTTTTCTTCTTCTTGCCATAGTTTGTAAAGAGAGTGGGGGTGAGGTGTAATTTGGGAGGCGAAGTCAAGG
Source organism: Parascotia fuliginaria (assembly GCA_963082885.1). Classification (NCBI taxonomy): domain Eukaryota; kingdom Metazoa; phylum Arthropoda; class Insecta; order Lepidoptera; family Erebidae; genus Parascotia; species Parascotia fuliginaria. The sequence goes on from OY720189.1 coordinate 15,769,428, forward strand.
TGATACCCAAAGAAAGAGCGGTGTGTTGGACAGCCTCCCGTGCGGGATACACACGGGTTCAGGTTCCCTACTGACTGGCAGGTGGCCGACGGATAACCATTCCCATCGGGTCTCCCTGGACCCCGCGTCAACTCGTCACGCTCAACGAACAAGCCAAGACTTTTACCACCGCACGTCTCAAGCATCACCAAAACTTCGCCACCCAATTGGAAAAGGAAATAGGAACACAGGAACGGCTGTTTCCCCCTTCGTACGAAACACAGCTTGTAACGGTGAAGGGCCACCTCGTTTGTAGAACGTGGCGGCCGGTAGGGAATTTAGTTCAGAGAGGAATAAAATACAAGTCTACCAGAATTTACATGAATGTAATACTTAGCAGAATTTACATCGAAGTATTAACACGAAAAGAGTTTGCCGCGGCTTTATACAGAGCAAAAGAATGTATACAGGGCGTGGGTGCAACGTGGAAGATTTCGTAGGTGTCTGGCCAGGAACAAATAGGCAGACACTTATCTTGATTGCAGGCTGGAGCGTAAGAGGCGGCTGCGGCTGTTGCCGGCGTTTATATACCCGGCGGCGCGCGCGATGGTAGGCCGGTGGTAGGGTTCAGAGCGGCGGAGGCGTGTGGGGTCAGCATCGCCACACACTCCCCTCGTTTGGGGAGAATTTTTGCTGGGCGAAAATTCTCTGCTCCTGGGCCCTCCCGGCGAGATGTCTGATACCCTGAAGAGTGTTAATAGAAAGAAATGATTTCCAAGTTCTTAAACATAAAATATAATTTAGAGTGTACAATGAAATTTGTTCAGAATAGTTTAGTTTTTTTTTTTTTTTTCAATTATGTTTGGTTTTATATTTTAATAATGTATATATTTGTTTAATAAAATGGCTGGTTGAAACAATGTAATTAGTACACCATCCGGAAAGACTTTAGAGAAGGGATATGCCCTTGGAGAAGAAAACAAAGATAGACGAGAAATCGAACCTTGTGTACATGGTTTGGTAGTGACCTTTTAACCACTGGACCATTCAGTGAAAAAAAACGATTATTTTAGAGTATGGTTAAAAATTCATAAAGCAATATTTCTTATAGCAATTGGTAAGACAGGAACGCTAAAATTTAGAATTTAAGTTTGTTTATGAGTAGCAACACGAAAACCAAACTACCCACGACGCAGAAAGGTGTTGTCTAATCGTATTAGACTGTGAGCGTTATTGTTGTGATTGTTTAACTTTATGAATTATAGAATTTTAGTTTAGGTACTTAGATTATTATTCCTTATAATTAATTAGTTTTAAATCTTTTATGTGCCATTCACCTAGTGGCTTGCCAGACATATCGGCTAGTTTGTAAACTAGAGATTTTTTTAGCAATGATTTTACATTTTATGTATTTAGGAGCTAGTTTTTTACTAAAGTATTTATCTTTGTCGCTGAAATAGAATGTACGCTTCCATACTATGTCACCCACATTGAAATCTGCGGGTTTACGGCGAAGATTATAAGACTGACAATTGCGGCGATGTGCCGTTAGGAGGGCTAACTGTACCTTCTCAAATATAGAGGATAAGTAGCCTAACGACTCAGCATAACTGTCTCGTGGCTCGTGCACTATATTTGGATCAGAATCGTTAACAATATAGTGGGATCCGCACATTATTAATTCGCGACCGTAGACGAGAAAATTTGGAGAAAAACCTGTTGTTTCGTTAACAGCACAGTTGAGAGCAAATTGAATTTTATTTATTAAAACATCCCAAGTTCGATGATCGGATGTTACAAAAGTAGAAATAGATGTCATTATTGTTTTATTATATCTTTCTACCATGTTTACGTGAGGCGTGTACAGAGGTGTATAATGTAAATTTGGAATTTTGTATTTAGATAACAAGTTGCACTAATGAATTGTTTACCATTGTCTAGAACAATGGTTGATGGAATACCATGTACTAAGAATACGTTTTCCTCTAGAATTTTTGTTATAGTTTCTGCGGTAGCCCGTTTCATGGGAAAAAGTAAACAGTATTTAGAAAAACAACAACTAACTACAAAAATGAAAGTGTTTTGTTTCCTGCTAGGAGGTAGTGGACCGATCAAATCGATACTTATCATTTGAAAAGGCTTCTGACAGGATTTGGGCCTTCCCATATGACCTAGGGTGGAATGATTTTGATGTTTGTGAGCAATACAAGCGTCACACGAATTTATGTACTTGACGACGTCAGAGTACATACCAGGCCAAAAGTAATTTAATGCCAGCCGGTTATATGTTTTAAAAATGCCGAAATGGCCAGCAGTGGGAGAGGAGTGATTCTCGGCCATGATATTTGACCTATGTTCAAATGGGATTACCTCTTTCCGTTGGAATTGTCTCGTGAGAGGATTTAAACTTTTTTTTAAACGAAATAGTTTGTTGTTTATTACTTGATAATCAATAAAGGAAGTCGGGGAGTTTTTACACCCGTTGTATATATTCAAATACCACGAATCATTAGTAGAAACTGGTGAGTTTGAACTAGAATTAATATTATTATTACTATCGTCGTTTATAATAGACGAGACAGATACAGAACGAATATTTGCGTACCGAGCATCATTAGTAGAAACTGGTACATTCGGACTAGAATTAGTATTGTTATCGACGTCGTTTGTAATAGCAGATACGGATATAGAACGAATATTTGCGTACCGAGCATCGTTAGTAGAAACTGGTACATTCGGACTAGAATTAATATGAGACTTGCGATGACAACGCTGACGAATTTTTGAGCTACCAACTGTATCGATTGAGTGAGGAACGATAGATTTACCATTTGTTTTAAAAGGAATATATGGAGAGCGTTCGACGCTAATATTGCGGATTGAGGAGAGGTGGTGACATTTAAAAAATTTTGATATGTAAGATAACCAATTTGTCCATTCAATTTTATTCGTTTTAGAGAAATTATTATCTCCGCAATCCTTGGAATTTAGTTTTTTGAATGTGTAGTATTTGGGTTAGATTTGCAATTAGGGCAATCGGAGACACGAAAACCTTTCGTCCCGCATTTAAAACAAATTAAATATCTCGGCCGACGACAATCAGCGAGCGAGTGTGAGGTAGATCTACAGCGAGGACAAAATCGATTATTATTGTTATTATTAGAATTTGTCGAAGATGAGTTGTTATAGGTTTCATTATTGGAATTTGAATATTTATTATCAAAGTTTTTATTATTGGAGTTACCTTTAGAAGGGCTAGAAGAATTAGAAGAAGGGTAGTTGTATGCCAGATCTGGTGCTAGGGTGTTAGAAGACACCTTGGGAGGCTCCTGGAAGTCCCTTCTGCGACTGTCGAACCTTTCGAAATTTCTGCACACATTAATCAGACTAGGGATGTCGACTATTTTTGCAGTTAGAAGAGAATTTGTATAACAAGGCCTAATATTATTTAAAAGTATTTCTAGTTTGTCCGATTCGCCTATAGGGGCGTCGAGACGGGATATTAGACCTTGCATTTTTGCAACGTATAAGGTTATGTTTTCGTTTTCGCCTTGTGAGCGCAATCTTATCTCAGACATTAGTTTATAATCGTAGTTATGAGGGCTGAAATCTCTTTTTAATAACTGACATAGCTGAAACCATGAAGAAACACTATCTTTGACGCTACGGAACCAAGTCAAAGCATCTTCTGAGAAAATTTCAAAAGCAAAAGGGAGTATTTTTTTATCGGGGATGCCCCTACTCGACATAAACTCGTTCACTCTTTGTATGAAAGCGCGGACGCAAGATTTACCATTATATTTGAATTTAGACAAGTCAGAGAATAGTTTCCGCTCGTATATAAATGAATTGATTGAAGGGTCTAACGTTCCGTCCGTTAAGCAGTCCGTCTGTAATACACGCTCAGGTGGTGGAGAGTTTAGAAAGCTAAATTGCGCGTATAAGGAATGAAATTCGTTCCAGGCAACTTCGCCTTGACTCCTATCTGATAGGGCGTCTAGGTCTAGGCGGTTCAACCTATGATAAATATGGTGTAAAAGAGCCTCTGTCCTTAGCAAAAAATTTTTGTCTAGTTTAGCCTTTAACATTTTAATATTGTTATTCGCTTTAAACATTGAACTTTCGATAGCTTCGATATCTTCTTCGGGAGGTAAATAAGACATTGAGATGTCCTCGGAAGGAGAGGTTGGCGCGAGCTTCAAAATTTGTTTTCGCAACTCGTCGACGGTGTTAGATTTTACACCGCCTCGTAAGCAAACTTCATATTCTAGTTCCGCTTTATGTAAGCACGTAAATTTAATCTCGTAAGCCATTTTAGCCAAACGAAGTTTAAAAGGAAAGAGCGAAACAAAATCTAAGTAGGTATCTGAGTATACCTAGGCAATTCACAGAAAAAGGCTAATATTAAATTAAAACAAACAATGGAAGATTGCGCGATTTAGAAAAAAAAGCAATTACAGTAGAAAATCGGCTAAGAATGTGTAATGAAAAATAGTGATTAGTTAATGACTATGCGTGAGGGCGTTGTCCGTCTCGCTCACTCTCACGAGTAGAGGACGACTAAAGGTTACCGGGCGACCGCGTGGTTGCAAATACCAGAAGGATTTATTACATGCGATAATATTTCTGTTAGTGAGAAAATTTAAGGGCACGTGGTCTGTATATCGATATGGTCACCACTGAAATATATGATTAATTCACGTATAAAGAAAAAAAAAAACACTTTCTTTGCCGAATTTCACACAACACAATATATAGAAGACACAGAACACGCTACGAAATCTCCACAGCCTGTTTTATTGGGCGCCAGATGTAACGGTGAAGGGCCACCTCGTTTGTAGAACGTGGCGGCCGGTAGGGAATTTAGTTCAGAGAGGAATAAAATACAAGTCTACCAGAATTTACATGAATGTAATACTTAGCAGAATTTACATCGAAGTATTAACACGAAAAGAGTTTGCCGCGGCTTTATACAGAGCAAAAGAATGTATACAGGGCGTGGGTGCAACGTGGAAGATTTTGTAGGTGTCTGGCCAGGAACAAATAGGCAGACACTTATCTTGATTGCAGGCTGGAGCGTAAGAGGCGGCTGCGGCTGTTGCCGGCGTTTATATACCCGGCGGCGCGCGCGATGGTAGGCCGGTGGTAGGGTTCAGAGCGGCGGAGGCGTGTGGGGTCAGCATCGCCACAAGCTTAGCTGCTATTAAGGCCGAAATAGGTAGAATTGTGGTACCAACCTAGGTTAGACCTGTGCGGGTCTAGGTTAGACCCGCACGGGTCGTTGAGTTGAGAGTTGAGAGAGTTGTATCAACTCTACGATCCCCCCCAACGGGGTTCTCGCCTTGTCGCGGCGGGGGGGCTTAGTAGCCGTGGTTACCAAGGACCACGGTGAACCAAGAGGAACCCCAAGGAGGCGCCGCTCCTCGTGGCTTTGCCGGTAAGGCCACGATGGAGCGGCTCTGGTGGGTTGCGGTGCTGTTTGGGCGGCACCGCAACTGGGTCGGGCTGCAGTGTTGCTTCGGCGACACTGCGGCTGAGGAGTGGCGGGGCCGTGGCGGTATAACGGTGCGCCGCTCCTCCTACCTTTCGCGGCCTCGGCGGGGCCGCAACCGCCAGATTGCGGACGCGGTGGGGCCGCAGGGGAAGAGGAGTGTCGGTATTGCGATGCGCCGTTCTCCCTATCCTCTGCGGCCGAGATGGCCTGCGGGCGGCGATCGAGCAGTCGCCGCCCGAACAGCACGGGCCCGAGACGGCAGTGCGCGTGTTCCGCACGCGCCTCTCGAAGATGGGGGGGCTAGGCCCCTAAATCGGACGGGGCCCGCTCGCGGTGAGCGGGCCATGGCCCGTCGGGGTCGCGGATGAATGCGCAAGCGACTCCCGTGACCCCAACACTCTGGCCGTCTGGAGGAACACCGTGGGTTTTAGTCGGTATGCTGGCCGCGCTTTGAGTGCGGTCGGAGAGTCCGACATAACCCCCCCGCCTTGCCCGGGCGGGTGCGTATGCGTAATGCATTTCCCATGTAACTAATAAACCGACGTATCACATAACAAACTCCGCATTTTATTGTCATAGTCGCAGTCATTCATCACTACTGTGGCGTTTACCTTTTGCAATCCTTTCTCGATGTGAAAGTAATGGTTCGAGAAAATGGGTGCTTAGCACACACGGTCTACAGGAAACTGACACACACAGACAGGTACCTTCACGCCGATTCGCACCACAATCCGCGGCAATTACAGTCAGTCGTAACCTCACTGACCAATCGAGCATATGACCTATGTGACCCTGAACACTTGAACAGTGAGCTTACACATGTTCAGGAGGTACTAAAGCGGAATGGATACCGGCCAAGCATGCGACGTCCAAAGAAGAGGGAAAAGATGGCAAAAGTAAGCAGAGCACCAGCTTTTATGCCCTATATAAAAGGAGTGACGGACAAAGTTGGAACAGTACTACAGAAATACTCCATAAAGACCGAAATTTCAACCGAGAAGACGGATACCGCTTATCTCCATCTTGGAATCCAGTAATCAGCAGGTGTGAGCGTCGCAGTTATGACAAAGTAGGCCAAATTGAAGACGTCGTGAGTGTTGTGTGTCGTAGTACTGACTTTTTACAAAACAGTGTAACAAAAGACAAAGTGAGGGTAGTTGCCGAATCCCGAGCTTCTAGGCGAAGACGACGCCTGGCTACATCAGTCAGCCCGTGACCATGGTCGGTGTAATTCGACCGAAACGTCGTCGGGTAAAGAGGTATGACACCTTATAATAATTTTCTAACACGAGTAGACCCGTTTTATAATTATAGTTAAGTGGCAGGTGCTGTTTTGAGTCCAAATGGCATGCGGAGGAATTCGTAATGACCATTTTGGGTCGAAAATGCAGTTTTTTCAGTGTCAAAAATTTCAATTTGATGGTAACCGGAAGTTAAATCTAGCGTTGTGAAATAATTACTTTTACCCAGTTTATCAAACAAGTCACATATGTTGGGAAGTGGGTACTTATCGTCGATGGTAATGTCATTGAGTCGGCGATAGTCTATGACCATTCTATATTTCACCTGACCAGAAGCATCAGCCTTTTTGGGAACCAAATGAACGGGGGCACTCCAAGGGGAATGTGATTCCTGAATCACATTGTCCTTGAGGAGCTTTTCGACTTGTTGTTTGATTTCCTCAGCTTGTGCTGGTGCTTGCCGATATGGTTTAATATAAATTAGTTCCTTGTGTGTGGTCCGTATATGGTGTTTTACTTGATTTGTAAAGGTCAAAGGTAATTTGTCACAGTAAAATATGTCTTAGTATTCCTCGCACAATTTACGTATGGCGTCATGTTCCTCTCTGTTTAAGTGGTCCAGTCGTAACTTTGATAAATTTTCTGTCAGTAGTGAGTCTATTTCTACATCAGTAAAATCAACTGTGGCATTCACCACACATTCTTCATTACGGAATTGGGTAACCTTAAAAGGAGCTGTAATGGTCAATTTAAATTCAAGTTCGGTTGTGTTTTGTATTACAGTAAAGGCATAATAGTTTTCGCATTTAACAATAGCAGCAGGCATTCGGACACCATCATGAAACTGCTTGTAATCCAAAATAGCAAGGGCATTTTTCTGGTCTACAGGCAATCTCACTCGTTGTTCCATACGCGCCTCTAATTTAATGTAAAGATCAGTGTTATAAACTATATGTATATCCACGCCATTAATCCTGAGCGTCTTGTCTTTCATACATATGTCGGCTTTAAGTCGGGACATAAGGTCCATACCAATAAGTCCATCACACCTGTTGTCAACGTCAAAAATGTAAAACTTATGTTAACTACTATCATTAAAAATAGAAATAAGAGGAATGTTAGTCACTTCGTGATGAATACTAGAAGCGTGCGTACTTGTAACTGTAAATGGCCCGTGGAATGTAAATTCTGTAAAATATTCTTTAGCCTTACCAGGGCTAATAAAGGATCTTGTGCTTCCTGTATCCAACATGAATTTACCGTCTATATCTGGAATATATATATATATATGGATGTTTTAAGTTTGCGTCATAGTTAAGCTCTATCATTTCTGGTACGTTTGCTTCGAACCTATTTGAAAATTTTGAACTTCATTCAAATCGTTATTATTTTCAGTCGAATAAGGAATATCTGCATTTTCAGCATATTCCGAGTCATTATTTTGATCTACACAGTCCTCAGAAGTATACGCGTCTGATAGCTGTAATCAAAGTCAGTCGTCATATTATTTAGGTATTCACCGTAAGTGTAATTATTGGGGTCGTAGTAACAGTTTTCGACACCAGTGTACAACTCATTTACAGGAAAACCTTGCTGTGGTTTCGAAGGTGCGGGGTCAGTTCTTATTGTCACGTCACGGTCGTTTACGAAAGCATTGGGTGGACGAACACCCAAAGGCTGAGGTGGTCTGTACCCGAACTGCCCTACCTGAGGTTTATAGCTGAATTGTTGAGGAGGTTTAGAGCCAAATTGACCAGGGTGCCTATAACCAAACTGTGTTAATTGAGGTCGGAAGCCAAACTGTTGGTTTGACATATTAGGGCGCACCAGGTGCTGATTAGGTATACCAAATTTATATTGAGGTTTATTATTATAAGGCCTGAAGTTATTACTACTATTAAATTGTAAAGGAGGCTGTGTGGCAATTGGCTTAGAACTATTCGAATTGATAACAAACCTTTTATCGCGTGATGGCAATAATGCGCTTTGTAAACGGTGTTGTAACATTCTTCTACGTAAATTATATTGTTCTTGAAAATTAACCTCTTCAAGAACATATTTCAATGCTTCTTCCAATGTATTAGGGTTTTTAATTCGCACAATTCGTACCATATGCTCTGGTAAATTATACATAAAGACATTTAGTGAAGTATTATTATAAATAACGCGCTTAGCTTCTCTAAGGGTAATAGAACTATTATGATTGACCTTGGATATTAATATAGCGCGAATATCCTGTATGCGGCTACAAAATTCAAAATATGTCTCATTATGTCTAATTTTCAGAGTTTCTAGCTCAATTGCTACACATTCTTCACTCCTGGGATCCCCAAAATGTTGGACTAATAAGGATTTTAATTCGTTATATGTTTCAAAATCTCCTCTCTCACTAATAAGGGCTGCTGCTTTCCCTTTTAATTTACTAGTAATTGTTTGCATAAGAAACTCATTTCTTTCTACAGTCCCCTGATACTTTTGTATAACATACTCACATTTTCGCAAAAATAAACTTAGTGTAGGGGATAATTCTACATTAATAGCCGATACGATGTCGGGTCGATTCTATTGGGATGATGAAATAAAACCGTCCGATTTGAATGTTAGATTAACACTGATTTATTAAATTATAATGCCATTATAAGTTAACATCATTTGCAATAATTGTAATACGACAAACATGATGCGTGTGCAGAATGCACGCCGCGCGAATCGTTAGAATAATGTACGGTTCCGTACATCCTGTCCGCCCAAACGGGAACAGCTAAAATGATAATGATCATGAAGATGAAGTTACAAACAACAAAATGATATTGAGTGAATAAATGATATGAACGGATGTTAGATGATGACAAGGTGATTGAACATTACCTTTTTTTTATTTTTTATATTATTCTAATAAGTCTACGCACTATCACACACTTAATTACGCACTTAATCATCACTGTGGAGCGAGTCCACTGAACGCGAGAAATGTGGCGAGGTCGCCTTATCTACCCCACTTATTTTAAACCTTTCACTGCACTTTTGCACTGATTTCGCTAAACCAGGTACCATCGGCACCATATGTGCCGACGTAATGGTCACCGGTCCCTCCCCAGTAGCCTCCTGGCCCTGGGGGACCAGCGACGGTGATGCCCCGCCCGTAGCTCGATGTCTCCTGATGAAGTAAACGGTGACTCCGCCCAAGATGATAACCGCAGCCACACTGACATATTGAACAGTGTAGTGATGTACGTTATGAATGCTAAGATTTGTAGAGGACTGTTCCTTAACCTCGTCAATCTGAGCCTTTAACTTGTCCCAAATAAGTTGGTGATCTTCAACCTCGCTGAAGTTAACTGGTGCCGACGTTCTCATGATCTGATTAAGTACAGACACCTCTGGGACATCGATATGATGTTGAATATTTAAATGATTCATAAAGTTATTATGAGCATAAATACTAAAGGTATCGCCTTTCAGTGTGCATCCTTGACCTAGGGTAATAATCGCATTGCCTACAAGGTTGACCATTGTTACTCCGTCGGTACAAATAATGCGGACTCGGCATTCCGGGCAACATGTATACAACCAGGTGTTTGGCCTGTGTAACTTGATCCATTGCTGTTCACATGACGATTTTTCCGACTAGCATAATTGCTTTTGATTAATGATTTTTATTTCACAGATAGACTGTTCTATTTTTAGATCGTATATATCGCATGTTTAATGAGCATATAAGATTATCGTTTGGAACTTGACTGCATGATTGTAGATCTGCTTCTGTCAGAAGGAATGCTGTATCTTTGCGCAGATTGTAGGCTATATAAGGTACTGATGGCAAGAGACGGTAGTACTGTGTTTCCCTCTTTTGCGGAATAGCTATGATTCTATTTAATTCAAACATTTCGTTGCTTAGTAGAGGGATTTTGATATCTATGATTAAATAGTTAGAGAAAACCCTTGCTGACACTTTGAGCAATCGATACAATTCTCTGATATGTTTTACGTCCACTGGTATCATAAGTTTACCATTCACTTGACTGGAGATAATATTTAACTGATATGATAACTGCTCAGGTGATAACAAATGAGTGTCGATGCGCCCATGAGAAATGTCCGTTACGGTACTAATCAAAGATTGTTGAATCCAACGAATATTTGATAGAATAATTGATGCTGCCAAAGATGATGATGTGATGTAGATTCCACCCTCGTTGTTAAGGCGTACCTTATTCGCCTCTATCGATATGTTTTGAAGTCGTTCCTTAATAAATGAAAATTGTTTATTCATAATGTTTTCATTGCGTCGTATGATATTAAATTCCGATTCTAAGATACTTGTCTGATTTTTGATAAGACTTTGAAGATGATTTTCATTATGAGTAATCTTCTCGATATCATTCTTATATTTTTCAGCAAACCTCTCGTCCAGTACACCGAACAATGAATTAGCAATATAACCCACTCCGTCTATTAATCCTCGTTTTCGCCGCGAGTTTTGAACTTTAAGTAGCATGTCATAGTGTTCAATTTCGGTTATCTCGTGTTCTAATTGAAAAATGATACTCTGATATTGTTTACTTGTATTAGTACTACACAATGACTTGAGGTGCTCGACATAATTTTTGATATCCGATAGGTCTTTCCAATAGGTCGTCATATTGTAGTAGAGAATTAGACGCCATTCGTCTCTGATATATTGTAGATTCGATATTCTATCGAAATATGTAGCTTGATTTTCTCCTAATGATGTCAAATTATACGATTCTTGATTGGGTAAGTTTTGGCTATAAGTAGGCGATAATAACATGAAAAATAATAATAAGGTGTTGATAAGCAAGTTTTTTAATGATACGGTGTTGCAAGAATGTCGCTTTCTTTGACTTTTCTCCTGTGAATTAGGTGATGAAGATGATGATTGAAGGGTTGAATTGTCTAGATTTGTATTTTTCTCCTCCGTCGTCTCCCTAGTTCTTGGTAGCAACACAAGTTTGGTGACGGGGCGCTGAATGATATTATTGCTCGTTTTTAAGCTAACTACCTTTACATAGCCATCTTTTCCTGGGTGAACAGATTGAACACTTCCTAACGCCCACTTCCCGGGTGGTAAATTTTCGTCCTTGATAAGAACCACATCATCTATTTTGAAGTTACTTGTTGGCTTACGCCATTTTGATCTGGTTTGCAATTGCTGCAGATATTCACTTGACCATCTTTTCCAAAAATGTTTGTTCATGGATTGAATGAGCTGCCACCTTGATGATAGATTGATGAGATCTGGATCGGTCTGAGGCCTAGACAAAAGTGGGCCACCAACCAAAAAATTACCTGGCGTTAGAATTTTATCATCCGGGCTCTCTGTCAACTGACATAGGGCCCTCGAGTTCAGACACGCCTCTATTTGATGAAGAAGTGTAGTAAACTCCTCGTAAGTGAGTTTCTGATCGCCGATGATACGCTTTAAATGATATTTCAGACTCTTCACCGCAGCTTCCCACAGACCGCCAGCACTTGGCCACGCGGGAGCGTTGAAGTGCCATCGTATGTGCATGTGATTAATGTTGTTGATAAAATCTGAATTAATGGTAGCTAAGATCTCTTGGTACTCTTTCTTAATGATTCGATTGGCCCCCACGAAATTCCTGCCATTGTCACTGTATACATGGCTTGGCGTTCCACGTCGGGCTGAGAACCTACGAAAGGCAGCTAAAAATGCTGGAGTACTCAGGTCGGAGACTAGTTCCAAATGTACAGCCTTTGTACACATACATACAAACACTGCTATATAGCCTTTTACTGTTTTGATTCCACGGCCCTTATTAGCTTTCAACTCAACGTGCCCGGTAAAATCGACACCTGTGTGAGAGAAAGGGCGCGACGGAGTGACACGGGACTGTGGAAGATCAGCCATGATTTGATGATGTTGTGTTTGGCTGAAACGATGACATCTTACGCATGATCTTAATTTCCTCTTGACAGTACGGATTCCACTGATTATGCCAGGCCTAGGCCACCATGCAATGTAGTCGCGTGCGATTGATTAATAATTAAATCGGTAAGACGACTATGACTGGATAATATAATAGGATACTTAGATGAGTCACTGATGCATGCGTTTTTTAGTCGTCCACCCACTCTGAGGATACCGTGTTTATCCAGGAAAGGATTGAGACATAATATTTTACTTCTGGGATGCACATGTCCTTTTTGATTGATAAATGAAATGTCGTCATGAAACTCGCGTGACTGGATATCTTTGATAATAATATTAAATGCATTGTCTCTTTCTGATGACGTTAAAATGTTTGACAGTGTGCGCGTTCCTCGCGCTTGCGTAATGAAACGTGATATCCAAGTGACTATGTTTACAATATGAGTTAATGAACTGCAATTCTGTATTAACTCTTGTATAAATGAAATATGATTTTGATGTAAGGCTGTGTACACACTAGGTTTTTTGATTTCTAGTTCAGGTGATTGATATGTGGTAACAGGTAAGGTACTATGATCAAAATTGGTTATCCATTTCGGACCTTGCCACCACAATGAATGGGTTGATAATTTTTGTGCCCTCAAGCCCCGAGTGGCACAATCTGCAGCATTCTCTTCTGACTTAACGTGATTCCAGCATGGTGGTGGTACGATACTAATGATTTTGATAATTCTGTTTGACACAAACTGCTTCCACTTATTCACATCTCCTTTAATCCACCCTAAAACTATCATGGAGTCTGTCCAGGCATAAACCTCGGCTTCTTGATTTGATAAACATTCCATTACCTTTCTGACCAGCTGTGTAAGCAGTAACGCTCCACATAGTTCAAGTCGTGGCAATGAAACCTTTTTTGTTAGAGGTGCTAACTTTGTTTTTGCTAAAGCAAGCCTTGATGTGTACTCGCCCTTATCATCTTTAGCAACAATATACATGACACATGCGTATGCTTTTTCGGAAGCATCACAAAATGCATGTATTTGATAAGATTGATTGGTATTACCTAGATAACGTGGTATGATAAATAGATTGATGATTTTAAAATCATTCATAAGTTGAACCCAATCCTCTTGAACTGTTCGTGGAACTTTTTCATCCCACGATGACTTTGATGACCACGCATTTTGAAAGAGCATTTTTGGTCTAATTGATAATGGTGATAGCCATCCCAAGGGATCAAATACTTTGGAGATTTCCGAAAGCAACTGTCTCTTCGTGATGCCATTATTATGATCTTTTAATTGATTTTGAAAACTAAAACTGTCGGTGGAGGGATTCCATCTCAACCCAAGTGTTTTTCTAGATTCTGTGCTCTTAAACTCAAATGGGTTATTGAGTTGATCAGACGATAGATCTACCAAAAGCTCCGGGTTGTTACTAGACCATTTTCTGAGATTCATACCAGCACCTTTCAGCATCCCAATGAGCTGATGCTGCAGCTCTCTGGTTTCCTGAATGCTATTTGCGCCCCCACACAAGTCGTCCATGTAAAATGATTGATTGAATGTTACTGCTGCGAGTGGATACCTCTCAGCATCATCTATTGCTAACTGTTTAAGCGTCCTCATGGCTAAGTATGGAGCGGCTTTAGTACCGTATGTCACGGTGGTAAGATAATATTCCCTGAGTGGTTCCTGAGGTGATCCAAAGCCTCCAAATGATAGACTGAAGATGACGATCTGATTCCCTGATAAAGATTTGCCGGAACATCTTCTCTATATCGGCCGTAATAATAACATAACGATAGGTTCTCCAGTTTAAAATAAGCGCCATAAGGTCCTTTTGAAGGTTTGGACCGCAGTACATGAGGTCATTTAGGCTTTGACCTGACGATGATTTCACTAACGCATTGAAAACGACACGAAGTTTTGTCGTTGTAGAATCTAATTTCATAACACCGTGATGAGGTAAATAAAATGAACGTTTCGATTTGTCATCATTATTAGCGTTACACATGTGACCCGGTTGTTGATATTCAGACATAAATAATTTATAATTCGCAGAAAATGATAAATTGTTGTACATTTTTCTTTCTAACTGTCTAAATTGTGCAACTGCTTTCGATTTAGATGACCCGAGCTGAATTTCGTAATCGGGTTTCATAGGTATGCCCACCTCGTATCTACCGTTGTCTAAACGATAAGTAGTTTGTTGATAAAACTGTTCACAGTAGTGATCTTCACTGGTCAGAGATGATGATGATGTATCAATGTCCTCTACCTCCCAATACTTTGATAGATCCGATAGGTCGTTTGTCACGATATGACAATTAAATGTACGAACGTTTCCAGATAGGATCCATCCCAGTGCAGTCTGTTGCGCAATCGGAGCCTGCGCTGGACCTTTGATAAGGTCGCTCATGAGAATCTGCGAGTAGATACTGACATCCAATAGAATATCAATAGGCTTCGATACATTGTATTCTGGATCAGCTAATTGAAGATTCTGGAGATGAGGCCATGATTGCTTTTTAAAAGGCATACTAGGCAAACAATTAGTGACCTTTGATAGAACTAGTGCCTCTGTAGTAAAATGATAGTCACCGTAGATAGATTGACATTTAATTACTACCCGTCCTTTACTCTGTCTAGCACCAGAGCCTATACCTGAGACTGATGCGTTGTAACGCCTACGCTGTAGTCCTAGCCGTTGAACAGCGTTTTCCGATATGAGCGATATTTGGGACCCTTGGTCTAAGAGCGCCCTAAGAGTAAGGTAACTACCATCCGCACACCTGACATTGATTGATAGCGTTGTTAACAGCAACTCCTCATCTTCCCGTGCGATATGATTAACATTAGATTGCCTCTGAGATGACTTTGGTGATGAAGTGACCATTGGAGATGACGAAGTTGCTTGGGAGGCAGATTTTGATGATGACACGTAGGCTTTATGAAGTATGGTATGATGATCATTCTGACAAACTTTGCATCGTTTAGTTGAAGTGCATTGACTTCCATCATGACTAAATAGGCAATTTTGACAAATATTTGATTTAGTCACTGTCTTCAGTTGCACATCTGGTGACATGTTCATAATTTTTTTGCAAGAAAACAAATTGCGAGTATGATGTAAATTGCACACCGAGCATTTCGAAGCTTGGGTAATGATGACTTGGTAATTTTTATTATTGGAATTTTTATAATAATTTTGCTTATTATAATTGCCTGACACCTTTGATTGGTTTAGGGTTCGCTTGTTTAATGTTGATGGTTCTTTATTATTTTTGTGAATCGGTTCTAGAGCGGTGAACTTACTCTCGAGAAAAGTCATTAACTCGTCTAACGTTGGTAAATCACGGGGAGCTTTGCGGGCCGCCCTGTAATCAGCGTAAGTTTCAGGATCTAATTTTTTGCATAATAAATGAACCAACATAGGATCCGACGAATTTGTATCAACGCCGAGATTGTGAATTGCGTGAATACATTCGGTTGTGGTGTCATATAACCTTTTTATTTCGAATGATGATTGTTTTTGTATGACAGGCTGATCGAGAAATATGTCGAATTGATTTGTAAAAAGAGCTTGAATATTATTGTATCGATGTAATAATATTTCCCATGCAGTATCATAATTTTCCGAAGAAATATGAAGATGAGAGACGAGACGTTCTGCTTCCCTTAAGTTTTCCCTTAAGGTGTTGCATTTTCTGCGCTTTAGTGATAGAATTATTGTTATGGATTGTCTCGGTAAATAAGTCATAAAATGTTGGCCACTGAGTAAAGCTTCCGCTGAACGTGGGTATTTCAAGATGCGGCATGCGGGGTCGATTTTTCTAAATGAGTCGTAGATGAAATCTTCTTATATAACAGACGTTTGATATTTTTGTACGCTAATTCATGATGATTAAACTCCTCGACGTACGAAATGTCCCCACCGGCAAGTATATGATCGATTTTTAAATGTTGAACATCAATAATTTTCCACTTAGCCTGCACGTTCTTGAGCTCATCCTCTAATTCCCATTTATCTGATATGACATCCACTTTAATGCCCTTGATGAGCCGATTAAATGCCCTAAAATTTGTTCGTTGCAATGATAACATTTCGTCTAACTCACCATCCGGTTGAGTCGATTTTGATAATTTACCGTAGGATGATAAAATATAGCGTAAGGATTGATAAATGTCTTTACCCTTTTGATATGTATTGTCAAGGAAATAGTCAACTGCCTCCCCTTTATGCTCAGAAATTTTTTGATGATTTTGCTCAAACTCTGCCCAGAGGTCGTCTAGCTTCTCCAAGCGTCTCATAATATATTTGGCATTTTTTCGAGAGTCGAAGTCTTTGTGGTAGTTAGTTTTCTTTGCAGAGATGTTGGACAAGATGTCAGATTGACGGGTAATAAGAGCTTCCATGATGATTGTAAAAGGAACAGTCTTACTTGATAAATGATGATCCTGGTGATACACCTGCTACTGCTGCTCCCAACGCTGCTGCTAGCGGACGCTTACTCTTCGTAACGCACAGAAAGAACGCGATTATGATGAATCAACGCGATTGACGAGTCACGACTGCGATTATGATAATTTAATGCCGCGATTGCCTAACCACGACTGCGATGTTCACTAGAGCTGTATTTGCTCAAGTTTATGATGAGATTAACAGTCTACGATTGATCACGGAACCAATAAAGTCCACGTTACTTATTCACGAACACTCGATCCTGACCAGACCGCGCGCTAAGTCCAAGTACCGCGAAAAGGTCCCGCTAGAATGCTCGAAGGACCAAAATAATGTAGGGGATAATTCTACATTAATAGCCGATATGATGTCGGGTCGATTCTATTGGGATGATGAAATAAAACCGTCCGATTTGAATGTAACGGTAGTAGATCCACGCTGATTTCAGCATGAATGGGCCGGATCGTCCGGGGTAGTGCTACCCTCTCATAGAAGATCGACTTAAGAGTAGTAGTATCCGTACTACTGCGTTTCGTTCGGTGAGTGAGAGCGCCGGAGGCCCAATTTCCCCCCTTTCCTCTTTCCTCACCTCCCTCATTCCCTTCCCCTAACCCCATTCCCAGCCGCCATAGTGGAGGCCACCATACCAGCATTTATGACGATGGCTTTTGGTATAGTGGCTGCCACTTCTGGATTCCACTGACTGCTTACCATCAGGCGGGGTGGAGTCACTTTGGTAGGCTATAATATAAAAAAAAAAAAAAAAAAAAAAAAAAAAATGTTAGATTAACACTGATTTATTGAATTATAATGCCATTATAAGTTAACATCATTTGCAATAATTGTAATACGACAAACATGATGCGTGTGCCGAATGCACGCCGCGCGAATCGTTACAATAATGTACGGTTCCGTACATCCTGCCCGCCCAAACGGGAACAGCTAAAATGATAATGATCATGAAGATGAAGTTACAAACAACAAAATGATATTGAGTGAATAAATGATATGAACGGATGTTAGATGATGACAAGGTGATTGAACATTACTTTTTTTTTTTAGTAAATTAGTTTCACCACAATAATCGGGAATTAATTTAAGCACATCTCGCGGTATTGCATGCATCTGCATTTCAGGTATAGGTGTAATCGGGCGAGCGGACGCAGCTGCCGCCGTCGTAGGCATATGAATCTGATCCAGACTCATTTTAATTAGAAACTAAAAATAAGACAAATATGTCGAAATAATTGAACAAATTGCAATTTGAGTTTAAAATCACAATCAACAATGCTACATAAAAATCGTATGAAAATTTTTATAATATAAATTATTACTAGTATTCAAAATTTTATTGGAAAATTAATCAATTATTATTCACTATATTAATATCGCACTTATGTTAAGTTTTCACTATTAGAGTTTATAATATGTGAATATTTTTCATATGATTTTTATATAAAAAGAAAAACACAATAGATAAATAATTTAAGACGTAAGTCATACAAAATACACACAATGTTAAAATTCTATTAACAAAAATTGTGTAAGGAAATTGGGGAGGAAGTGGAAGGGTACTCACAGTCCAACCGCCTTATGAAAGATAACAATTATGAGTTAAACATTAAGGAAAATATTATTTCAAATAATACAGATGTAGCCCACATTTTTAACGACTACTTTGTCAGCATACCAGTAAAGACAACCAGCTCCTTAAATTCTTGCCCAATCAAAGCTGAGCATTTACTTAGGGGGAATGTGAAAGAGTGTGACGTCCCTTTTAATTTTAATTATGTTAACCCAAACGACATAATAAAAGTGTTCAAGTCACTTTTATTATGTATGCGTATGTACATTCAAAAAACACTGCTGACTTGTGGGGTTTTTCAGTTAAATTAGTTGAGAGTATAATTATTAATATAGCACCATATCTAGCTGCTATCTTTAATAAAAGTGTTGATGTAGGAGTATTTCCTGATTTAATGAAACATAGTAAAGTAGTACCTTTGTTTAAAAACGGCTCTAAGAGTGACCCTAGTAATTTTAGACCAATATCTATACTGCCAGCTATTAGTAAAATTTTTGAGAAAATTATATTGCAGCAATTAGAGAGCCATTTTAACTTTCATAAATTACTACATAATGAGCAGTATGGTTTTACGAAAGGTCGCTCAACTACAGATGCAGGCGTTACACTAATAAAACATATTTTTAACGCCTGGGAAAATAAAATGGATGCTATTGGTGTTTTTTGTGATCTCTCTAAAGCATTTGACTGCGTCGAGCACAATACGCTCTTGAGAAAACTCAGTCACTATGGGATCAGGGATGTTGCACTTAATCTAGTTTCCACCTATCTAAGTGATAGAGTGCAATACGTTGATGTAAATGGAAATAGATCCTTAGGGTTACCTGTTGCTATAGGCGTCCCACAGGGCTCCATTCTTGGTCCTTTTCTATTTTTGGTGTATGTAAATGATTTGCCGTACTTTGTACAGGATTTCTGCGATATAGTGCTAGTTGCAGACGATACGTCTCTTATTTTTAAAGTTAACCGTAAAGACCCTAATTTCGACGTTGTAAATGGTTCGCTCGCGCAAGTCCTGAACTGGTTCACGGTGAACAATCTTCTACTTAATTCCAAGAAGACAAAATGTATAAAATTTTCTATGCCAAATGTCAAAAGTGCAGGTATAAACTTGGTTTTAAATAATGAGTCAGTTTCAATCGTAGAGTCCACAGTTTTCTTGGGCTTAACTTTAGATTGCAAACTTCAGTGGGAAGCCCATATTTCATGTCTCGCAGGTAAACTCAGCTCAGCGGCTTTTGCTATCAGGAAAGTTAGGCAACTTACTGATGTGAAAACCGCCAGACTAGTCTACTTTAGTTATTTTCACAGCGTTATGTCTTACGGCATATTGTTGTGGGGCAGGGCTGCTGACATTGAAACCGTTTATATTATTCAAAAACGAGCTATACGTTCTATCTACAACCTAGGTTCACGAGACTCCCTGAGAGAGCGATTCAAAGAGATAGGTATATTGACAGTTGCATCTCAATATATATATGCTAATGTTGTTTATGTTAAGAGTAACATTAGTCTATATACTAGGAATTGCGATGTGCATGAGATTAACACCAGGGGTAAGCATAAACTGGTTGGCTTACACTATCGCTTACATAAAGTCCATAAATCGTTTACGGGACTTGGTGTATGTTTATTTAATAAATTACCTATCGACATAATGGATAAACCCTTAGACAAATTTAAACAAATTGTCAAAAAACATTTAATACTTAAGAGTTACTACACTGTTAATGAGTATCTGAACGATAAAAGTCATGGGATGCTCGCTTGACGAAGGAGTAAATTAATTTTACTCTTAATTTTAATGACATTATACTTTTAAGGACATATTTTTGTTAATTATTGTATGAATGACATTTTTTATGATTATTTTGAATGACATGCTTTATCAAATAATTTTTTGACATTAATTTATTGATACATTTTGACATAATTTATAAAATGTTTTTTTTTTTTTTTGTATTAATTTTAAATGACATGATGCCCGAGCCATATTTGAACAGTTAAATACACATTTTGTATTGTTTTGTTAAAATTGTATACTTAGTATTGTTAAATTTTTTTACATTGTGATTTGTGAAATAGAGGTACATTGTGAACTCCTGTGGTAAATTAAGTTCATCTTACTTTATACTTATACCAAAAATTAACAGTTTATATAATATCTACATAGAAACATTTATCACAGTTCACATGTTGCCTTTACCTTTTGTAGCAATATGCAAATTGAGGCAGCCTGTAAAGCACACATTTTACTTTTTAATTTTTTTTTACAACATAGAAAGCTGTAAGTAATTAAGTATCTATAGAGTTAGTGTATTGCCTGCGTCACTTTGCATGCTACTTGAAACTGTAACTTACAAAAATTGTAATAACCTGGCGATTAAAAAGAGTGGCCTGAGTTTCTTGCCAGTTCTTCTCATGGCTCTACTTCGTCAGCGAACTGGCTGTAGGTTAATTTGCTGACATTTTGTAAACTTTGACGTTCATAAGTGTTAACCTATATGAATAAACATATATTTCATTCATTTCATTATTAACTAGCACCATTTCTGCTCACACTGCGTTGTTTTACGCGTTAATCTAAGCTTATTTATTTGGTTCGAGGATTGCCAGATATAGAGCGCCAGATATCGTGAGTTACCACTCGCGAAACACTTTTCACTGCTTTATTCGTAAGCCTACACTTATTTCACAGATTTTTCACGCGACTTTTCGCGAAGGCAACAACCAGCAATCCTACCGGCTGCGCCAGTTAGATTTCGGGAGCGAGAAAATAGCTTTTTAAAAATACAAATAAAAGATATTAATTAATTAAATCGAAAGAAGATTTTATTATTTTCGACCGTAGCTTACAGAGTTGGATGTAAGACTGTCTTAATTATTAATTCTAACAAAATCCTTAGTATTATCTTATAGACTAAACATGCATAACCACGGTGGTGGTCCGGCGCAACGCCAGAGATAAGAAAGTGCTGCGTCGCACAGCCTCACCGCAGCTGCAAGCTGAAGCTCTATCGCAGCGTAGGGTTATATACATAACTACCTCGTTCCATTTTAACGTATTGTTTTGTTTTATTTGTTTGCAACTGGCAGGTGGACAATTTTTATTTGTAATCACCAATAACTTTTAGAGAATAATAGTAGGTATAAGTATATTGTATTTATTTATATTTTATCATATTGTATATATTTATAATATATGACTGATAGTGATAATGATAGCTTTTACTCTGTCAGTAGTGATA
Organism: Parascotia fuliginaria; assembly: GCA_963082885.1. Taxonomy (NCBI): domain Eukaryota; kingdom Metazoa; phylum Arthropoda; class Insecta; order Lepidoptera; family Erebidae; genus Parascotia; species Parascotia fuliginaria. The sequence goes on from OY720189.1 coordinate 15,791,353, forward strand.
GTAGCTTTATTAGCATTCCTTCTCTATCAGATACACTGGAGGTGCAGTTTTCTGATGTGACTAAGAATTTTAATGTTGTACATATCAATGCCCAAAGTATTCCGGCACATTTCTCAGATATGCTGGCAAGCTTCGACTGTAAGAATTTACACGCAATTCTTATATCCGAGTCTTCTATCCGAGGCTAAAACCATGTCTCCCTTCCACTTTATATTCCCTCCCAGGGTTCCACCTTATAAGAAATGATCGTACAGCTGGTGGTGGAGGTGGTGTGGCCATTTGCCTTCGTGATCACATCTCCTATAGCATCGTCAATGTGTCACCTCAACCACCACCAATAAATGCTGGTGAGCATATTTTTATTGAGGTGGAGCTTCAACATACTAAAATCCTACTCGGTGTTTACTATTGTCCTTCCCTACGCATAAATTTCTTTAGCTCCTTAGAATGTATATTTAAAAACCTTATTCCTTCCTACTGTCATACTATTATTATGGGTGACTTTAACACCTGTCTCCTTAAAAATGATTCCCGTTCAAAACCCTGTCTTCTCTAACAGAATCCTGTAATTTACACATTCTACCACTCAATTCAACTCATCATTTTCCTCACTCTGTCCCTTCACTTCTCGATCTTATAATGGTTTCTTCTAGAGAGCGCGTTGCTAAGCATGGTCAATGCTCAGCCGACGCGTTCTCTTATCATGATTTGCTTTATCTGTCCTACAAAATTCGCCCACCGAAGGCTAAATCAAAAATCCTCATGCAGCGTAATTTTAGTGGTATGAACATTGATGACCTTCATGGAGGTGCCAACAACATTGACTGGGTACCATTGCTTCATGCCAACTTCATTAACGAAAAAGTTGATCTTTTTACAACAAACATTATCTCACTGTACGATAGACATGCGCCAATTCGACCAGTTAAGGTAAAACATGTGCCGGCACCCTGGCTAACAAGCAGTATCGAGGTAATCATGGCAAAAAAAGCAGCTGCAAAATTCAAATACAAATGTAGACCTACGGAAGTCAACCAGCGCAAATATATATCTGTTAGAAATCACTGCAATATTTATTTATTTATAAACTTTATGCACAAATCGTACATGGGTGGGCTTAATGCCAAAGGCATTTTCTACCAGCCAACCTTTGGGTGATGCAGAGATAAACGAAGTAGGTGCAAGTTAACAACAAAAGATTATTGCTTGAAATAGGTAATATACGTAAATAAATATATACTCAATACACATAATTATACTTACAATATATATAGATTATATATATATTATATACATATATACATTTACAATACATACACAAATACTGATATATAAATATACATATATACTTATACTATTAATGTGATGATTCTGCCAATCTGTCGAAGAGTATATAGTAGCAATAAGGTGTGTAGAGACGCACAACGCCAACATATTCACAACACGGTTCAGAATGGCGAACCAACTAAGGTATGGAAGTTTCTAAAAACATTGGGAGTTGGAAAACCCTGTGCAAACAACATTCCTAAAACTTTAAACATTAATTTACTCAATCGACATTTCTCAGCTTCGTTAAGTACAATAAATTTTCTGTCATCCCTTCCAACTCCTAGATATGATCCATTTGTTTTCACTGAAGTTACCGCTTGTGATGTTAAGAAGAGCATTATGTCTATCACCACCAACGCTGTTGGTAGTGATTGTGTCAGCCGTATTATGATCCTTCCCATCCTTGATGAAATCCTTCCCATTATTTGTCACCTTCTTAATTTTTCCTTATCTAGTGGTACCTTTCCGACGTTATGGAAAAGTGCCCAAATAACTCCTATACCCAAAAAATCGAATCCTACAACTTATTCTGATTACCGTCCTATATCCATTTTACCATTCCTTTCCAAAGTCATTGAACGCCTAGTCCATAACCAACTCAGTACCTTCCTTACAAAAAACTACGTGTTCAATCCTTTCCAGTCTGGTTTCCGTCCTGAGGCCCTAGACAAGTGTCAAAGATTTCTATTCTATTCATAGAATAGATACAAAAACGTATGAGATTGTCATAAGCGTTGGCGTTAGCTTATGTCAATCCAATACATTTTTTAATCTATTCTATGAATAGAATAGAAATCTTTGCCACTTGTCTCGGGCCTCTGGTCACAGCACCGTCACCTCCTTGGTAAATATTACGGATGACATAAGACATGGCATGGAAAATCAAAATCTCACTGTTCTTGCACTCCTCGATTTTTCCAATGCATTAAATACCGTAGATAATGACATTCTGATCAACATATTCCGCTCACTTAACATATCTCCAACGGTAATTGATTGGCTTCGTAGTTACCTGCGCGGTCGTCGGCAGTGTGTACGCGTCGAGGATGTTTTGTCCTCTTGGTGTGATGCACATGCTGGTGTACCCCAGGGTTGCGTTCTATTTCATCTTCTCTTCGCGTTATTCATTAATTCAATCTCTGACAAACTTATTTCTTCCTACCACCTTTATGCGGATGATCTTCAGATATATTCTTAAGCCTCCCTAGAAAATTTATCAGAAGCTATTGAAAATGTTAACAAAGATCTAGTGACACTGAGTAAATGGAGCGAATCCTATGGACTTAAACTGAACTCATTAAAAACTTAAGTTATTGTTGTTGGCAGCTCCAGGATGATCTCAAAAATTGTATGGTCTCAGTTACCTCAAATTGTCTCGAGTGGTACTGTTGTACCCTTCAGTAGCACTGTGAAGAATTTAGGTTTACTTATAGACAGTAAGTTATCATGGAACCCACAGTTACAAGAAGTTAGCCGAAAGATCTTTGCATCAGCTGAATCCTTGAGGAGACTGCGAAACTTTCTACCAACTGCCACTAAAATCACGCTTGCAAACTCCCTATTACTTCCTATTCTTGATTAAGCCGACGCCAGCTATCCAGATCTAACCAAGAACCAATTAAATCAAACTAGAACGACTTCAAAATGTCTGTATAAGATTCATATTTGGTTTACGCAAATATGATCATGTTTCTGAATTTCGAAAAAAAGCTTAATTGGTTACCTATTCGACTTCGCCGGAATGCTCATATCCTTTCTCTATTATACAATATACTGTTTAACCCTTCGTCACCCTCCTATCTTAAAGAACGTTTTGAGTTTCTTCATGATACACATGCAAGATTCTTACGATCATCAGAAAACCTAAAGTTAAAAATGCCATTACATACCACAACATTTTATGACAGTTCTTTTACAGTTAATGCTGTACGTTTGTGGAATGCATTACCAGTCCAAATTAGACGAGCTCAATCATTGGTCTCATTTAAGACAATGGTCAAGCAATTTTATTTAACGTCGATATCCACACAACGTACACTACCTTTTTTTTTTTTTTTTTTTTGTGGGAAACGCATTACGCGTACGCACTCGCCTGGGCGAGGCGGGGGTTATGTCGGACTCTCCGGCCACAATGAGACAGCGGCCGGCATACCGACTAAAACCCACAGTGTTCCTCCAGACGGCCAGAGTGTCGGGGTCACGGGAGACGCTCGCGCATTCATCCGCGACCCCGACAGGCCACGGCCCGCTCAACGTGAGCGGGCCCCGTCTGATTTGGGGGTCTAGCCCCCCTTCCTTCATCGAGAGGCGTTCGTGGAACACGTACTTGGCGAGCATCACCTCCTCGCAAAAGGAGGCGACTCCTTCCCAAGCCCTCTCGCTGCGGACCATGGCCAGAACCACGGCCGACAGCGAGAGTTGGGCCGTCGCGAGCGCCGCAACAAGGTCGCGGCGCTGGTCCGCCTACGCTGGACACTCCACGAGCGTGTGGAGCGCCGTGTCGCGCGGGCAGACCCCTCAATGGTGGCAGACGGACGTCTGCTCCCGGCCTATGAGACACAGGTACGTGCCGAAGCACCCGTGACCGGTGAGTACCTGTGTCAGCCGGAACGTGAGGACGCCGTGCCTCCTCTCCAGCCACTCCTCGAGGACGGGACTTACCGCCACCACCGTGGCGTGCCCTGCGCAAGTCGCGCCTTCCACTCCGCCACTAGGACTGTGCGGAGCTGGGACCGCTGTGCCTCGATCTCTCGAGGCAGAGGTCGCAGGTCCCGCTCCTCCGCCTCCTCGCGCCATCGGAATAACGACGCGAGGACTTTGGCTTCCAGGTCCCAGGGCGGGGATCCGGCCAATAGGGTCGCAGCCTCGAAGGAGATCGTGCGGTAGCCGCGCACCATGCGCACGGCCATGGCCCTTTGCGGCCTCCGCAGGACGGCAACGTTCCGAGCCGCCAGGTTGGCAGCCCATACGGGCGCTCCGTACAGGGCCATGGACCGCACGATCCCTCCATACAATTTCTGGCAGGTTGAGTTGGGCCCCCCGAGGTTGGGGAGCAGCCTCGCCAAGGCAGCGGCGGAAATGCTCAATGAAATTCCACCGGCTGTCGAGGACGACGCCGAGGTATTTCAGCGTCGACTCGACGCCAATCCGAATGCCCCCAACAATAATGTAGGAGCCCTGAGGTTTTCACGTTTGTTTTCACGGTCCCCGGAAGGGGCCACCTTCCGGGACCGGGGACCGTGAAAACAAACGGCCTCCGATTTGGCCAGGGCCACCTCGAGACCCAACCGCCGGATGTGACCCACGACTTGCGCGACACCAGCCGTAGCTGCGATGGCAGCGCGCCTGTAATCCTTCCCCCGAGCCGTGACAAGGGTGTCGTACAAGTCCGTCAGAACCAGGATGAACCTCTAGGACACGTCCCAATGCCTATTTTCCTGGTGGCAGGTTGTTGTCTCTAATTAACACAACGTCATCAATCTTGATGTTTTTGTTCGGCTTAATCCATTTACTGCGGCTCTGTAGTTGTGTTAAATATTCGTTAGACCATGATTTCCAGAACTGTTGCAGCATATTTTCTGTCAATTGCCATCGACTTTGTAAGTCGATGGTTCTGACGTCACTATAATCAGAGAGTGGAAGTGACATCGTTGGTGATCCAGTAAGAAAATGACCCGGAGTTAAGCAGTTATAAAATTCAGCCGGGTCTTCAGTCAATGGGCACAATGATTGGGAGTTCATACATGCTTCAATCTTGGTGAGCAACGTCGAGAACTCCTCATAAGTCAGTTTTTGCTCTCCCAAGTCACGACGTAGATGGTGCTTCATGGATTTGACAGCCGCCTCCCATAGACCACCTGCGCTTGGCCATGCTGGAGCGTTGAAATGGCACTCCACCTCTAACTTGCTGATTTCATCAAAGAATTCCGGAGACAGAGTTTGTTTGAAGTCTTGGAATTCAGTTCGTAACATCTTTGAGGCACCAATAAAATTGGTGCCGCAGTCAGAATAGACGTGCTTAGGTGTACCGCGCCGTGCACACATTCGTTGAAGAGCAGCGATGAAGTTTTCTGTACTTAGGTCGGACACAAGTTTGATATGTACGGCTTTGGTTGCCATACATACAAAGATGGCGACATAACCCTTTGAAGTTTTAACCCCTCTTCCTTTGTTGAGCTTGATCTCTACGTATCCAGTAAAATCAACTCCAGTGTGCGTAAAGGGTATTGATGGGGTAGTCCTTTGATATGGTAAATCACCCATTAATTGAACAGTTGCCATCGGCTTGTGACGATGACACTGGACGCAATGACGTAATCGCGTTTTTACGACTCTATTACCGCTGACAATCCAATATTTTTGTCTTATATACGCCAAAGTTAGTCTCGGGCCTCCGTGAAGTGTTAAAGAGTGCGCCTGATCAATGAGCAGTTGTGTAAATCGACCATATTTAGACAAGATGATTGGGTTTTTCATTTCCGGCGGTAGGTTTGAGTTTCTAAGACGTCCGCCGACTCGAATAATACCTTTATCCAAATATGGGTTCAGTTTGTAAATACAGCTTTTTTGTGAAACAGTTTCTTTTTTCATAAGTTGTTTATATTCTAATTCAAATTCCGTTTGTTGTACGTATGTTATTATTATATTAGTGGCCGAGGTCAGTTCGCTAGTAGTCAGGTAAGCCGTATCAAATTTCTTGCTGTCGCGTGCATTTGTACCAAAGCGCCGTGCCCAGGCAACGACTCGTGTTACCCGTCGTAATGAACTATTTTTGTGTAATAATTCTATTATAAAGTGTTGGTCTTGTTTCGTATCTATGGCTGTCACCGATGAGGCAGGTTGTGCATTGGCGTCGGATGTATGTAAACACGTTGTATAGTTTATAACTTCCTGATAATTCAAGTTTTGTAGGAAGTCAGGTTCATTCCACCAGAGGCTGAAGTTCAAAAGTTTTCTAGGATACAACCCTCGGGAAGCGCAGTCTGCGGGATTATGTTCTGACTTCACGTAGTTCCAATTTTCGGGCAAGATAATTCGTTTAATCTTAGTCACCCTGTTTGCTATATACGTGTCCCTTCTGGATGCGTCTCCTTGCAGCCACGCGAGCACTACTTGTGAGTCGCTCCAAGCTTGCGTAGTTATGTCGTATCCTGTGTATGCTTGCTTTATTTTTTCAAGTAATTGTGAGAGTAATAACGCGCCGCATAGTTCTAACCTCGGTAGTGTAGTTTTTTGCGCTAGAGGGGCAACCCTAGTCTTAGCGGCAAGCAATGTTATAGTAGCTGACCTGTGTTTATTTATAATACGACTATAAACAACACACGAGTAGGCCTTTTCGCTAGCATCACAAAAGCCCAGGAGATGTATGTATTCTTGTGTTCCTCCTAGCCACCGGTTCAGTTTGATGTTTTTGACCTCGGGAAGTTCAGTTTTCAATTTCCACCACTCTTCTTGAATGTCGTTCGGCAGAGCTTCGTCCCAACCGAGTTTACTCGCCCAAACTGTTTAAAATAATAGCTTTGCCGCTACTGTTATTGGTGATAGCCATCCCAGCGGGTCGTAAAGCTTCGAAATTTGAGATAAAAGACTTCTCTTAGTTAGTTGTTTTTTTTTTGTTCTTAAATTCCCAGTTTAAAGTAAAAGTATCTGTGCCTGAATTCCATCCCAGGCCAAGTGTTTTCATCGACTCTTCGTGCTTGAAATCGAAACTCGTGCTGTTTGAAATTTGATCTTCTGACAAATTTTCAAGTAAAGCGGGATGATTGGCTGACCACTTACGTAAATTCATACCGCTGCCCTGTAGTAAGCTAATAAGCGATGCTTGCAGTTTCTTTGCAGCGATAATACTATTTTGACCACTGACTAGGTCATCGACATACATTCTGCAAGATGACGGCCGCCTCAGGATATCTACTACTCTCTTCTATGGCTAATTGCTTCAGAGTTCTCATAGCAAGCCACGGCGCGCACTTCATCCCATAGGTTACGGTGCATAGTTTATACTCCAGTAGTTTTTCAGTAGGTGAATCACGCCATATATTTTTTTGCAGATGTTGTTGTTCTTCTGCCAGTTCTATACAACGGTACATTTTTTCTATGTCTGCTGTGTATGCGTATTTATAAGACCTCCACTTCAATATAAGGGCTTGGATGTCCTTCTGTAGGTTTGGCCCTTTTTCTTGTAATTGATTAAGGCTATAGCCGCTAGTGGTTTGTGAGGCGTTGAATACAACTCTCAATTTAGTTGTAGCGGCATGTTCACGCAGCACTCCATGATGGGGTAGGTAGTACTCTATATTTTTTGTTGAGTTACGAGACACCGGTGTCATGTGACATAATTCCATGTACTCTTTTATGAAGTTTCTGTACATAACAGCAAGTTTATTGTTTTTCTCAAGTCGCTTTTCTAGTTGTAAAAATTGTGAGACAGCAATAGATTTTAATTTGCCCAGTTTTTGCTGACAGTCAGGCTTGAGAGGCATCTTCACAATGTACTTTTCTTCCGGCGTTCTTTGTACAGTCTTGACATAATTTTCCTCGCACTGGTCGTCCTTAGAGATGTCCTGGGTATTTTGAATAATGTCCTCACACTCCATCCAGAATTATTTCTGAATACACCTCGGCCCCAAGTAGTAAGTCCACAGGCCGTGACACGTTAAACTCAGGGTCAGCAAGCTTTAAGTTCGCCAAGTGTGGACAAGTTTTCTCAAATGACGTGTTAGGTAAATTTTTTGTTAGCTTGCTCATAATAAGCGCTTGAGTATTAAAGTTGAAATCGGAATGTATGGACTTGCAGGTAAGTTGTATACGTCCCTTGCAATCGCCGGACACAGCTCCCACGCCAGATATAGTAGCATTCAATCATGCTCTGGGTAGTCGTAGTAGCTGAGCAGCGTTTTCTTCTTCTTCTTCTTCTTTCGGTTATAAGGTTGACTTGGGAACCCTGGTCTAGCAGTGCTCGTAGAGTGACGTAAGTTCCGTTCGCCGACCTTATCTGCAGTTGTACCGTAGTTAACAATATCTCCACCTCATTGTTTGCAAGATCATTGGAAATCAGAGAAGACGAAGTTGATGATTTAGAATTATTTGCGTAACTCTTTCCACTTGTAGGTACCTTTCCTGCGTTATGCAATAATGTATGATGTTTCATATTACACTCTTTACAAGTTTTTGTGGAATTGCATTCGTCATTCTTGTGGCTGTATAAACAATTGTTGCATAAATGCAATTTTGTAACTGTATTGTTGCGTTGTATCGAGTCCATGTCTATGAACTTTGGACAATGCATCAACACGTGCTTTCCGTCACAATGAGGGCATTGTCCGTATGTCGTATGATATGTTTTAGAAAAATATTTCTTTGGCTCTAAATATGTTTTCTTTACAGCACAGTTTTTGTTGGTAAACTTGTTCGGTACTGACTTTTGGGTGTTTGTAACTTCTTTTTTCGCGTTTTTTATGCTTTTGTAAGCCATAAACTTGCTCTCCAGGAAAAACAGAAATTCTTGTAGTCGAGGTAGCTCTCTGTGGTCATGCAGCTCCTTCATGTAGTCCGTATAAAATGTGGTGTCAAGTTTCTGTGACATCAAATGCACGATAAGCGGATCCCAAGTAGATGTATCGATACCAATATTGGCTAATCCATTCAGACATTCAGTAATGACGTCATTCATCTTCTTGAGTTTGAAACTTTCGGGATGTTGTATGACCTGGATATTCAGCATAGTGTTTACGAACGACGTAAACTGTAGTCGCCGATTGTCGTAGCGCTGAGTCAGTATCTTCCAACACGAGTTGTAGTTTTCGGCACTGATGTTGAGATGCTGCACTAGCCTTTCAGCCTCGCCTCTCAGTCTGGATTTGAGATGCTGCATCTTTTGAGCATTGTTTATTCTTGGGTTGTTGTGAATGGTTTCTAAGAAGAGGTCCTTAAAAGAAATCCATTGTGTGTAGTTACCCATAAACTCTGGCATTTCTATTTTCGGTGCCGACTTCTCATAGTAGACAGTAGACCAAATCTTAGTGTTCAAGTTTCGCCTAAGTTCGTCGTATCTGCCTTCTATGGCACAAAACGTGTTGTAGTATTAGATGTTAGATCCCTGCAGTACAGCTTCCAACTCCCAATGTTGCTTGTCAATAATGTCTCATTTTGACTTCAGAATAGCAAGGTGATCGTCCATTTCCCATTTTTCCGTGATACTGACTATATCAATCTTCGACATAGCACGGTCTAATGCTTTGAAATTGCACCCTTGCTTAGTCAACATTTCTTGAATGTTGCTGTCAATAACATCACCCAGCATGCCATTAAGATCGAAGGGTACTTGTTTCCGTTCTCGCAGTAGTTGTAGTAAGTCTTCCATACTTTGTTTGGTGCTTTGGTACAGTATCTTCGTATTTTCGTAGACGTTGTCGGTGATGTAATTGATGTTTTTATCTTCAATTTCTTTCGATAGTAGTATGTGGCGTTCTTCAAAGTGCAAGACTTTGTGTGACACTGTGCGCTAAGCGATTACAAACGTTTGCACAAGTAATCTTCAGTTTTTCTATGTATACTATCCTTCTTGTAGTTAGAGAGATTGATATTCTCGAAACACTCCTGTTGTAGTTTCAGCATGGTAAGTAGTTTTCTTCTCCGGTCACAAGTTTAAATAGTATAAGTAGTCACCGTAGTTAGTAAGTAGTTGTTGTGGCTCACGACGTACCTGGCACGTAGTTGACAGTGGCAGGCAGTGTAGAGCAGTAGTAATTCACCATAGAAAGACGACAAGTGATCTAGTTGTCTTCTTTAGAAAGTCGCTCTAGTTAAAGATGACCGCTTCTTGGTATTTAACTTCCCGTACACAAAATGACGATATGTGCGTCCTGTCTCAATTCAACTGGGGAGATCCGCTTCTGGGAGGCCAATTGAATCGATTCGTTACCGCCAAAAGTATACAAGTTGCATAAATACCTTAGTTAAGTCGAAGGACAATCCGGCTCGAAGGACCATTAAATGTGTGGGCCAGTTAGCTCAGCACATTTACTGCAGTTTGTAGAGTAGGTGTGGTTGTAGTGGAGTACGAATAGAAAGAGTGCCAAGAGTAAAAAACTGTATATATTGTAAAGTAAAAGTTAATATAACAGTAATTAGGTATAAGTGGCCAATCTTTTCTTGATAATAGTTACAACAAAGTTATTTTCGTACTGCTAGGTAAATGCTAAATTATTCATTAATATAATAGGCGTTGCACAATGGTTTGTGACGCACGTTGCGGACGCTGATGTGCAGCGTCGGCGAAACATGTACGGTCAGACCGTACACATACAAATTAAATGTAACCGGTCGCTGTCTGTACATGGAAGATATATGAGAAAAAATATTATTGGGATCTTTATCAACGCAAATAGAACCCAAAACAATGATTGTTACAATTTTTGTCTGTTTGTCTGTTTGTCTGTTTGTCTGTTTGTCTGTGCGTTTGTTCACGCTAATCTCAAAAACGGCTTATCCGATTTAATATGGTCACTGATACATTGTGGTAAGCTTCACTTAACATTTAGTGTTTGTTTCATGTCAATCGGTTCATAAATAAAAAAGTTATGCCAATTTAAATAATCACGTCATACACGTGGTATGTATTTAGCTTAGGTTGGTGTGTTTTTAAGTTAGTTTAACACGTCTTATTTCTTTATTAAAATGTAAATACTTTATCAGTTAAAATGTAAATAAAAGTTAGATTAAGGAGGCTACTAAGACCCTTGAGCCTTTATAGCTGCGAAGAGACATCGCCTCAATGGCCGTCTTCTATCGCCTTTACCATGGAGAGTGTTCTGAAGAGCTCTTTGAATTAATCCCACCCTCTTCCTTTTTATCCAGAACGACACGTGCGGGACTAAAGTGCCACTCTTTCACAGTGGAATCTAAAGGGTCTCGAACCAAATGGTTCAGCACTTCATACTTTTGTCGCCCAATTAAAGCCTGGAACTTTTTGCCAGCGCATGTGTTCCCATCTAATTTTGATCCTGGGTCTTTTAAGCGGGGCGTGAAAAAGCATCTAACTAAGCCGCCATAGTGGAGGCCACCATACCAGTAGTTTGGCTATTGGAATGGTGTCCACCATTTCTGGATTCCACTGACTGCTTATCATCGGGCAGAGTAGAGTTACTTTGGCAGGCTAATATATAAAAAAAAACCTTATAGCGTTTTTATTCCTCGGATCCCTCTCATTCTAAACAATTTCCCGTTTAGTTTTAAACGAGTTTAGTTTCCAGTGAGCCTATGTTTCGCGATGACAATTAATAAAGCCTAAGGCCAGACACTAAATTTTGTGAGTGTGGATCTAAATATTAGCTGTTTTCCGCATGGTCATCTTTATGTGGATTTGTCACGTGTAAGTAATCCTAGCAGCCTGTATGGCTTTGATCCCCGATGGCTATACTTCTAATATCGTATATAGAGAAGCATTTACTGTAAAGATTTTTCTTATTCACCTAAACGAAGATGTTTATAATTCAAAACAAACCAAAAGATATATCCAAAAGATGCTGCCCAAAATCACTATTCCACGCGGACGAAGTCGCGGGCACAGCTATGATTAATAAATAATAAAAGCCTATAGCTGTTTAATAATGAAATATAAATTGTATTGCTTTTTCATTAGTTAATTATTTATGGTTAATTGAACTTCAACCAAAATTATACGAGTTGCTGCATCCGTAGAGATTTAATAAACCATGTAGTCCGTTTCCTGTTGTACTGCATCATCACACGAATTTTAGATCTTAAAGTTAAAAGTTTGTTAACTGACTTCACTCAATGTTATAACTAACCAGCATAGGCCGCTATATTCATTCGTTTTTAGAGTAAAGGTTCAATTTGTCATTTTGCAATTTTCTAGGGGCTAAGTTTAGGGAGTGGCGGGTTCTTAAATCTCTACGGATGCAGCAACTCGTATAATTTTGGTTGAAGTTAACTTGGTAAGTTCAATTAACCATAAATTATACTTCATTGCTGCATCCTATGAGATTTAATAAACCATGTAGATGTTTAGCGCATAATTGCAGAATGATAAGTAGGTAGATTTTAAATTAACAACCCATTGTATTGAAAATCAAGTTTATTTTTAGATCAACAAGATTTCAAAAATAATTTTTCAAGGTTTTATTATAATAAAATTATCCTTATATGTATTACATTATTAGATACCTTTTAATTATAACAAAATTATCTATTCATATTAAGTACTGCGTCGGCAAAGACTCTGTCTTGCTGTTTATCTATCAAGGGTAAGTTATAAAACTTAGCAAAACATAGAGATGTGCCAGTCCAGCCGGCCGCACGCTTGATGACTTCTACGGAGACCCCTGCACGCGGCTGAAGTAGAAGCGTGTCGCGTGCTGTGTGACGAGTAAACATCGACATTGATTCCACTGTCTTTAAGGACTTGTTTGATCCATCGACTTACAGACTTTGCACTGGCATTTCGAATGGGCTTCTTAATCGTTAAAATCTGTACGCGATTCATTTCGAAATTCCTTTGTCTTATCTAGGTAAGCAGAGAGAACCTTTGCTGGGCAAATATTTGGCTGTTCATGATAGAATGGGATAATCAATTATGGATTCGCCTTATTAGGTGCTGACGTCTTAATAATTTCGTCTATGACTATATGAATACCTGTTTCATGGAACGAAATGTTATGTACCTTGATTAATGACAATGTCTGAACACGTTGTCCTGTAGACAACGCGTTTTTTAGTGATCATGTCTTGAGATAGCGACTCATTAGGAATTTTATCGGATAGGTATGACAAAACTAAGTTAGGATCCCAAGAGTTTTGGTATTTAGGCAAATTAGGTCTAATCTTAAAAACATCCTTTAAAAATCGACTAACATAGGCATTTACACAGGTTTCTTTATCTAAGATAAGTGTTAATGCTGATCTAAATGAATTTAAAGTGCCATATTTGGCGCCATCCTTAAAATGTTTGGTAAGAAATTTAAATAATTCTTGTACTGATACTTTGAAAATATTTAAACCATTATCTCTACCAAATACAAACCATAATTTATATACTGTATTATACTGTTGTAAGGTATTGATTGATAGCGACTGAATCATTATATCTATGGTATCATTATTTAATGACTGATTGGTGAACGCTTCCCGAAAAACATTGCGCACACCAGGATAAGTTTCGGCCATAATGGGTGCGCCGTTCTGGAAGGAGAGAGCAATATATTTTCATCTGGACCAAAATATAATACTTTAGAAATGGCCAAGGACATATAAAGCGGAAACCATGGTTGACTCGGCCAATAAGGCGCTACTAATATACCGGTAGCCTCATCATTTACTATCTTTCGAATACATTTTAATATAATTGAGAAAGGAGGGAAGGCATAAAAAAGAGATTTATTCCATCTAAGAATAAACGCATCTATTTCTTCGTATGCCTCCGGATCTCGCTTCCAAGATACAAATGTTAAACACTTTTTGTTGATTCGAGAAGCGAACAGATCTATCTCTGGCTGACCGAACTCGCTTACAATTTCTTGAAAACAAGATCTATGTAATTCCCATTTTGTATCTATGTTTGAGAGCCTAGAGGCTTTATCAGCCTCAGTATTTTCGCATGATCGTATATAAGACGCAAATATGAAAATCTTTCTATGTTCGCACCACTGCCATATCTCTCGTGTTATATTATTTAAATGTGGAAACTGTATACCACCCATCATATATGGCAGCGGTGTTATCAATTCTTAACAATAGTTCTGAATCGGTGATATATTTACTAAAGCATTTCAGCCCCATAAAGGCTGCTAATAGTTCTAAATAATTATTATGATTATCTCTTTCTTCCTGTGACCAGTAACCGCTTACTGTTTCCCCGTTACAGAAAGCTCCCCATCCGGTGAGAGAGGAATCAGAAAAAAACTTCCAGTTGAAAATGACCGGTTCTAATGGGATTAACTACATAACTTATTTTTGTTGCCCACCATAAAAAGTCATCTTTAAGTATCGGATTGATTTTCATCCTAGCGTCATAACCTCGATGTTTTGCCAGGGCGAGAAATTTTTCTCTCTCAAAGCGCTTAGTATATAGCCAACCGTAGGCTACGGCTGGATAGGCTGATGTTAAAGTACCTATAAATTGAGCAAATTCTCTTATCGTAATTGATGATTTAATGGATATATATCTAACCATTTCGTGTATTTTACAACGTTTTTCTGTTGGTAGTTCCAACGTCATATACCGCGAATTTAACTGGAATCCAAGAAATTTACATATTTGGCTAGGTGTCAGAGTACTTTTTTCGTAATTTATTATGAAACCCAATCGTTTCAGAGTATTAACAGTTACTGTTAATGTGTTTTGGCATGAAACATAGTCGTTTGCCATGCACCATAGGTCATCTAAGTACGCCACTACGATATGGCCCTCACTGCGTAAGTACGCCAGCACCGGCTTCATTAGTTTCGTAAAGATAAATGGAGCAGAACACAATCAATAACGAAATCGCAGGTATTTCAGGCACGTTTAAGTCACTTAACTCAAAAAGAACTGCTGACTTATGGGGTATTTCAACGAATCTAATTAATAATATAATATCTAGTATAGCTCCACACCTTGCCACAATATTTAATAGATGTGTGGACACAGGCGTGTTTCCTGATCTGATGAAACACAGTAAAGTAATACCTTTATTCAAAAATGGATCAAAAAGTGACGCAACTAACTTTAGACCGATTTCCATATTGCCAGCTATTAGCAAAGTGTTTGAGAAAATAATTTTGCAGCAATTAGAAACTCACTTTGTCTCAAATAAATTGTTACACAAAGAGCAATATGGTTTTACTAAAGGTCGTTCTACAATAGATGCAGGTATTACATTGATTAAGCATATTTATAGTGCCTGGGAAAATTCGATGGATGCTATTGGTGTCTTCTGTGACCTTTCAAAAGCCTTTGATTGCGTCGAACACAATACGCTTCTACGAAAACTCAGTCATTATGGTATTAGGGATGCTGCACTCAATCTAGTTGCCACTTACTTAAGCAATAGAATACAATATGTTGATATAAACGGAAGTAGGTCTACCGGATTACCTGTAGCTATGGGTGTGCCACAGGGTTCCATTTTAGGCCCTTTTTTTTTCTGATTTATATCAATGATTTGCCATTCCATATTCAGAATTTTTATGACATTGTACTGTTCGCTGATGACACATCACTTTTATTTAAAGTGGATCGTAAGGAAACTAACATTGATAAAGTGAATAGCTCACTAGTGAAAGTTCTGGACTGGTTTAGTGCGAATAACCTACTGCCTAATTCAAAGAAAACTAAATGTGTTAAATTTACTATGCCCAATACTAAAAGCCTAGCTATCAATATAAGTTTAAATAATGAAACTTTGAGCTTTGTTGAGTCTACAGTTTTTTTGGGTTTAACTTTAGATAACAAGCTTCAATGGGGTACCCAAATATCGTGTCTTGCTGGTAAACTCAGTTCCGCAGCCTTTGCGATAAGAAAAGTAAGACAGTTTACCGACATAGAAACAGCTAGATTTGTCTATTTCAGCTATTTCCATAGCGTGATGTCATACGGTATACTGCTCTGGGGCAAGTCTGCGGATATTGAGTCAATTTTTATAATTCAAAAACGAGCAGTGCGATCTATTTACAATTTGGGCCCTAGGGTTTCACTAAGAGAGATTTTTAAAGAAATAGTTATTCTGACGGTGGCGTCTCAGTATATCTTCGCCAATATTATGTTTATCAAGAAAAATATAGACTTGTATTCCAGAAACTGTGACATGCACTCTGTGAATACTCGAGGTAAACATAAATTAGTTGGTACATATTATCGCCTACATAAAGTAAACAACTCATTTGCGGGTCTAGGTGTACGTTTCTATAACAAATTACCCATTGACATTATGAATCTACCCCTACAAAAATTCAAACAAGCTGTTAAAAACCGCCTTATTCTAAAGGGTTATTATAATATTATTGATTATTTAAATGATAAAGCAGCATGGGTATAGTTGCTCGTTTAATGCAAGATTAATGTTATATTGATTATTATTGTTGTAGCTATATTGACTATTATTATCATTAAGTATATTGATATTTTTATTATTGTACTTATATTGACTATTATTATCATTCAGTATATTGATTATTATTATAGTAATTATATTGACTATTATTGTAATTATGTTGACTATTGTAGTAAAAGTTTAATGTGAAGTGGATGCATATCATGATCATTACGAGTTCGTAAGGCATAATAAATTTTATTAGGGTTCTTTTACCACCCATGCTCTGCATTGTCATGCTCACTAAAATGTCATTGCTTGTGGTGTCGTATTGGCCGGGTCATCACCTTCCCTCTAATATGGCGAGGGTGATGATGGCTGGCCCGTGCGTCATGCTCGTGAACGGGTGCTACTTGGGATGACTGGTCAATCTTGGCATGGCTTACATTTAATATTCAATCCAGTATTACCTTGTCGTTCAATGTGACCAGGGGGTGCATTTACCAGTTTAATTAAAATACATAGTCAAATTACCATACTAGTTGAAACTAAAAAATTGAAATCCTCGTTTTCTTTCTTTAATCTTAGTATTATATTAATTAGTTAATTTGTAATAATTACTTTGTATGGTTCTTTGGTTGCGTTTAAATTGTAACTCATTCAAATAACTGTAATTATCTGGCGATTGAAAAGAGTGGCGTGAGTTTCTTGCCAGTTCTTCTCACAGCTCTACCTCGTCAGCGAACTGGCTGTAGGTCAATTGGCTGACAAAATGTAATGTTGACTTTTCATAAGCATCATACTTCATGATCTAAATGAAATAAATGCTTTGACTTTGACTTTGACTTTGACACGATTTATGCATAGGTACAAAAAAATATGCATCTTTAAGGTCTATCGTTACCATGTACGCACCTAATGATAATAGTTTTGATGCCGTGCGAATATCTTCAATTTTAAAATGATGCTGTAATATATATTATTAAGTGTCTTTAAATTAAGAATAAAGCGGTATGTACCGTTACTTTTTGGAATTTGAAAAATAGGAGAAATAAATTGACCATTATAATCGGTACAAGGCACAACAGCTCCTAACTCTTTAATAATAATAATAATAATAATAATAATAATAAATCGTTTATTTCAGACAATGTCCATATTAATGTTAGTAGTCTTTAAGTAGTTTGATAGACTGTAACATTTCGGTTCTTAAACAAGGTGGATTACAAGGCTCTATAAGTTGTATAGGAGTTCGTATAGGAGTTCGTGGTTAATTTAGACCAATTGTGTAAAAAATGCTGAATACGACCAGCGTGTGGTACCTCTAGCGATAGTTGCGACGTTCCCGCGCACGGTTCGGCTGCGGCTGCGGCTGCGGTGGTGCGCGGCGCGTCTCCGGCGGCGCTCTGCGACTGGCCGGCATGGGAGGTTGCGCGTAATAACGAGCTTGCGTGTGGGTCAGTCGCGGCGCTCCCTGTCCGCTCGATTGACGGAGAGGCGCTCGCCCGTTTCCCTGTCCACCTGTAGCATTAGGTCTTCGAAGTGTAGCTCGTTGTATCGGAATCGATTTTTTGATCTGCAAGCTAGATTTTTCTATCAACTTTCTCGTTTTAATATTCTCACCTAAATTGTCGCCAAAGAGAAACTTCTCGCGTTTTACGCCTTGAATTATTGATATAAAACTTTTATCTAGCATTGGAATAATGAGTCTCCTGCGGTTCATTGTCTCCTCGTAATGAAGATCCAGTAAGATCTGATTTATCTCCGCTAATTGTATAATAATATCAATTTTACTGAGTTCTTTACTTAATAACTCTGCTGTTAAATTAGCTAACCCGGCGATACCCATGCCTAATTGATTTTGCATTTTTTCCAAGCGCTTGTCCCGGTTCTTTGTTGGTTCATTGAGAACTGATGCGACTTCCGCATTTAACTTCGGTCCTTTAGCCAACTGAAAGTTCTCTGGTATTAGAATTTTTTCCAACATCTTCTCCTTGTGATCTTTTGTTAGGCCTTCAAGTAGGATTTTTCCCCAACGTTCAGAGATCTCATTCGGTATATTCTTTCCAAAGGTTTCCTCTGACTTTTTGGCTTCTCCCAGGATTGCCAAGACTTCTATAGGAATTGCATTTTCCTCACCTTGCGCCGATGTTGAATCCTCATGAGGTTCAATCGATCTTTCAAGAGAAGAGATCTCAGGGACGAGTGAACCGGTCACTGGCACCGACATTTCGGCCATTGATACGGGCCGTACATGTTCACTGATTTCAAATTTGGTAACATCTTCTATGTCCCTGCTGCCGTCATGACCTTGGAACTCATCTTCCTCGTGCTCATAGTCTTCGTACTCGGGTTCTAATAGGAAGATAAGGCCGCATCAGCATAACATTTACTTCCTGGGTGACATCTCGTGCCATCACATTAAGGAAGAAAAGTATATTTTATTTCCGGATGACATCACGTGCCACCACTGAGGAAATAAAACTCTGGAACACTTATTTGATAATAAGAATAGTCTCAATTTACGATATTTCTTGTAAACCGTGAAATATAACATTAAAATATATTACTGTACGCCTCATTTAAACAACATAAATATTATATATATCGGGATGGTCATTAGAACGGGACCACATTTGACTACGAAACGCAAGTGTGAAGTTAGCGCGCTTCGACAGAGTCTGGCATGACGTTCGTACGAGTTGGCAATAGGACTGGTGGCGTTACAAGCATCCCATTCCTTATCGAGACTCCTAGCGGACAACACGTGCTCAGAAACTGTCCCACGTTTCGTTGAATGTACCTACCTACTTGTAATTTTGATTATTTAAAGAAGTCAATATAGTATCTCTAATTATCATAAAACGTGTACTCATTTCTTATACTCACATCTACATTCATCAAAATGTTCGACGGTGAAGATACCAACTGCAGTCGGCCTCCCGAGACGACATCAGAAGTGCGATCTGGACAAGAAAGCGAGACGGCACGACGTGGCGTAGAAAATGGCGGTAACAACCCGGATTGGCGCCTACTCTTCGAAATGCAAAATACACACATGAAGGCACTGATAGCAGCACTGAATAAACCGCAGCATTCCAACCAGCGTGTGAGCCTTCCCGAGTTCGACCCTGACAAGCCTAACTCTGATGCACGGTCGTGGTGTGCTACCGCAGACATGTGCTTGGCGGATAACTCTTTAGAAGGAGGTCAGTTGATAATCGCAATCAGTAAGGCTCTTAAAGGTGCGGCATCATCGTGGTTAGCTCAAATATCCTACCCGGGCATAACCTGGTTGCAATTCAAAGACTTGTTTACGGCGCGATTTGTGAGCACAGAAACTGCTGCCGGTACCTTAATCAATCTAAGTAGCGACAAACCTAAAGAGGGCGAAACTTTGTCAGCATATGGCAGTCGAGTCATGACATCTCTACTTAATCAATGGAAAACTGCAACCGTTGAACAAATTGTTGTGTCAACCACACTGGCCCACATTGCACAGTTCGACTCAAGACTTCAACGTCTAGCCTTTACAACAGAGATTGATACCCGTCAACGACTACAGCAGGAATTGCAAGCGTTTACATACCTTAAACGCAAGGCCAATGCGACTACCGATAAGGCATCCGAAAGCAAACGAGTAAAACCTTCACTCCAATGCTTTCACTGTGGCAAAATTGGACACAGAAGATCCGACTGTTTACACCTAAAAGCAAAACCAGCGAAACAACCTAGTGCTACTCCGGCGACCCGACCTAACCCTCAGCAACAAAACACGAAGAGCCCAGTCATCTGCTTCAAATGTGGGCAGACGGGGCATATTTCTACGCGATGCACAAAGGGAACTAACACTGAGGCAGCAACCCACAAGGAGCGACGTGTAGACGTTTGCATCATTGACCCCCCGGCGGGTACATTAAAACATCAAGGTCAGTACTTTAGTTACCATTTTGACTCAGGCGCCGAATGCTCATTAATTAAAGAAAGTGTTTCACTATTATTTCATGGTAAACGTAAGCAAAACGTTGTAACACTAAAAGGCATTAGTCAGTCAAATGTTCATAGTTCTGTACAGATTTCATGTATTGTAGAAATTGATAGTAACACGATCGAGATTTTATTGCATGTTTTGCCCGATACATATTTACGTAGTCAAATTTTGATAGGTCGTGAAATATTACAATTAGGATTTAGTGTCAATATGACCGCTACACAATTTAGTATTTCTAAAATCAATACTATCAACAATATTACACTTGACACATTACATACCCCGACTACCCCCAAAAATAATTTTATTTCTGTCGATACCGACATTCCTTTAGAACGTAAACCCGAACTTTTAAATGTATTAACTCTGTATTCTAATTATTTTATAACCGGAATGCCTACAACCCGCGTTACCACAGGTGAACTTAAAATTCGTTTGATTGATCCTAATTTAACTGTACAAAGACGACCTTATCGATTCAGTCCCGAAGAAAGAAGAATCGTGCGAGAAAAAGTAAATGAGCTATTACGCGCTAACATTATTCGTCCTAGCAGCTCACCTTTCGCTAGCCCAGCTCTGTTAGTTAAAAAACACGACGGTTCCGATAGAATGTGTATCGACTATAGGGAACTGAATAGTAATACGGTGCCAGATATCCTTTACCTCTAATTTCTGATCAAATATCGCGATTACATGGTGCACAGTATTTTTCGAAATTAGATTGCGCATCTGGTTTTCACTTAATACCGATTAATTCAGAGGAGTCCATACAGTGTAAAGCTTTTATAACGCCCGACGGTCAGTACGAGTATTTAGCTATGCCGTTTGGGCTTAAAAACGCGATTTCGGTTTTCCAACGAGCGATAGTAAATGCATTAGGTGATTTAGCGAACAGTTACGTCATCCTATATGTTGATGATATTTTAATTATGTCCAGTGACGTCGGGGAAGGAATTGAGAGGCTTAACATAGTGCTTGAGACTTTAACCAAAGCAGGTTTCTCACTAAACTTAAAAAAGTGGTCATTTCTAAAAACACATGTCGAGTTTTTAGGTTATGAAGTTAGTTCTGGTAAAATAAAACCAAATCGACGACAGGTAGAAGCACTATCAGCCCTGCCTCCTCCTGCGACAGTTACTCAATTAAGACAGTTTATTGGTTTAGCCACTTATTTCCGTCAGTTTGTCCCCAAATTCTCTCGCGTTATGGGTCCACTTTACAAATTAACTGCCGAAAAAGTTCCTTTTGTTTGGCAACAGCATCATGAGGACGTTCGGCGAGATATCATTTCAGTTCTGACGAAAGAACCAGTTTTGATGATATACGATCCACAATATCCGGTTGAACTTCATACTGATGCCAGTTCAGATGGTTATGGCGCCATATTATTTCAAATAGTCGAAGGTAGACGTAGAGTTGTAGCATATTTTAGTAAAAGGACCACGTCTGCGGAATCGCGGTATACTAGTTACGAGCTTGAGACGTTAGCTGTTGTAAACGCCATTAAGCACTTTCGTCAATACTTACACGGTCGACAGCACAGAACACTTTAAGGAGGTTAGAAGTGCTATCGAACAACATTTGTACCGTAACCACTGTCGCCAGTTGCACACACATAAATGATACGTCGTATTTACAATACATACATGACTTAACGGTAATTGGTCAGGTTTGGATGATACTTATCGGACATTGGTCAAGTTTGTACGATAATTCCAACATTTAAAAATAAGCTTATCGTCAGAGCCTTAGGGTTGTTTTTTAAACGCGCAATCTTTGACATCTTAGTAATTATTGCCAGTTATTACTCATTGTGCAAACATCATCGGTTCGTAAACTGCTAAGATCAGTAAAATAAAAGACATTGTTTATGAAACTTTAATTTAATAACTTAAAGTTGTGTGCAAAATATATAATTTTAGTTTTTTGTAAATACATACCTACTTGTTATACATAAAAAAAGCCAGATCAATGCAAATCGTCATGTTCTTGCACATAAATATTTGCACCTAGACGGAATCGAGACCACGACCTCTATGAGGTCGGAAACTGTGTTACGCTCAGTATGATTTAAATGTGGCAAATACTAATGGATAATTTAAAAATAATGGAATATATCACTACATAGTATAAAACAAAGTCGCTTCCCTCTGTCTGTCTGTCTGTCTGTCCATATGTATGCTTCGATCTTTAAAACTACACAACGGATTTTGATGCGGGTTTTTTTTGAACAGATAGAGTGATTCAAAAGGAAGGTTTATATGTATATAACATGCATAATAATTAAGTATAGTAAGTATAGTAGAGAATCACTGATAATTTTAGAGGTTTTTAATGTGATGTGGTAAATAAACACATTTTTTTTGTTTACATTGCAAACGCTGGCTGAACCCTATAAGATAGATCAAAATAATGTACTACGGTATTGTACACCTTAAAAAATTCTACATAAAGTCCACGATGGTATATATATCCACTTCTTAGGAATAACTCACAATAACCATTTTTATCCTTTACTTTTTACGAGAAATAATGCCTTTACGAAACGATTTTAAGCAATACAGCATTAATTTTTATTTAATTAAGTACCTTAAATACACTGTGCATTTACTGTAGATCAAAATGGCTCTTTACAGCATGTAATTTAAATGAATATTTTCGAAGATATACAGATTATAAATGCAGGAACACATGGTTTGCGGCGGTACCAGCATTCTGTAGTAAATATACTACTTTCGTAATGTCTAATAAAACGTTCACAGTAATACTAAGTGAATATAGTATCAGCCTTGCACCCGTGCGAAGCCAGAGCGGGTCGTTAGTACAGATATAAATTGCATAATTATGTACTTACCTAAATATGATATAACTGGTAATCTAGCTAGTAGCTAGATATCATGCCAATATCACGCATGACCAACTTTACATGAGGTAAGAATATGATATGTTGAATAAAAGTAGCCTGAAGAAAGCTGTATATTATAAACAACAAATCATAGGTAACGAAATATATAAATAATATGTCATAACGAAGAATGTTACCTATTTTTAATTTTTAGCTCTCCTCCATATTCTTTGAAAATAAAAAATATGTGTAAAAAAATTATTTCGATACATTCAATAGTTTTCGAGATATTGAATTTTAAAAACATGTATGCTCGGCGAGATTCCGCCGGCCAGCCCTCGCTGCTGTGACGTCATTGGTCAACACCGCCCGCATGCTCTTGTTAACGTTTGTAGTTTAGTACTGATTTAGGAGTTAGCGATAAACTATTTCTAATCCAAACACAAGAAAATCATGTGTACATTTTGGCACACAAAATGTACAAACATGATCATCATCAATGCACCAGAAAAATTGGTTTTTAATTTTCATTTGTCTATATAAACACAAGTTCTTTGTAACTCTTTATAACTATCTTCTATTTGTACAGTTTTACTCAATGTATTCGCAATCCATTTATTTAAGTATTTAGTCATTCTTCGATACAGACAGAATATTATGATAAATCTATACTCTGATCTTCCATAAAACGAGTAAATATAGTATAATGTATAGGTACCTAGTTAGTATATCTATCTACTTTATTTCAAAGATGATACCTATCGTTTTTGTCAATGTTTAGACATACCTACAGTAGTAGAGGACTAGCGGATAAAGAATTTGAGTTTCGAGGAAGGAGCGAAGAGGTGCGGGCTTGATCATTGGCGTATTAAAAGTAGTTTACGAGAGCCCCGTCGCAGATAAGCACATACATTTTTTGAACATGCTGATGCATTTAGAGTGAGCTTGAGCCCCTTAACTGGGAGGAGCTTCAATATATCCAAAAATGTGTCTTGTCTCCCTCGGGAACCAGACCAATTTTCGGTATGAAAGTATTCTATGTCCGTCTGCGACATCGAATTTATCTACTTATAAATTTTTATCAAAATCGGTTCAGACGCACACACACACAAACTTTCGCATTTATAATATTAATAGGATGATACAAATAGAAAAAATGTGGGTCATAGTATATCTACCATCATAATAGAAAATATTTACGACTTAAATAAGGCAACGATATATAGTTAGGTATTGTATGGAAGTACCTAAATATTGTAGGTACCAGTAGGTAACTTAATAATTGATTTTAAAAGCAGTTAGGTAGGTACGTTATGCGGTAAACAGGTATCTATGTAGATAAATTTTTGTACTTTTATTCCTCGCATTTGAATATTCTTGGAAAAATACTCAGCAGCCATAATGTCCATCTATTTTTAGTAAAGTATCCGATTGACTTTTTTTAAATCCTTTTTCCGTGGCAGGTATTTTATACTTTATTTTTACTACACACTGACACCATTAATGAAAGTTATGAAAGGAATAGCAGAATAATGCGTGAACAAAACAGCAAAATCAAGCCTCTGTATGCGTAAGTTACGTACTACCGGCCACAGAGCGCGATAGCGAGTTGCCCTGTGACGTCACGTCGTGCGCCTACTCGCGGCACTCGATATTCACGACAAACTCAAATGCCTGTAAAATCTTAACCACTTGGTATTTTTAAATGAAACAAAAACTAGTGTATTTCTATACATTTACACTATACAGTAATAATATTTCAAGCGATATTCTACACCTAGTAACATTATCTATTATTAAGACCAAACAATGATGTTTGCACACTTTTGCACACAAAAATTATGGCTTCGTACTACCAAGATGAGCAAAATATTATATTACTGGCAATAATTTCAATGTCAAAGATGGCATGACTGACAAATTGTCGTAAAATTATACCTGACTGCGTATCGCTGTGAACGCAATACATTACGCAGTCACTCATATAAAATGAGGTTCTATTTACGGCATTGTCAGCAATGTATGATGTTACATTATGTTGCGATTGTATCGTTTTCGTTTGTAAATTACATAATACTATTAAATATTTCCAAATATTTCTAGTATATAAAGGTTTTCGGACTTATCGATGAAAAGAAATCCCTCCTCGGCTCACATTACACCCCTCACTACTTTTGCTACAAGTTAGGACAGCGCTAGACGGCATAATTTGTTTTTTTTTTCGGAACTTTGCACGAAGGCACACTACAAGAGCGACTATTTGACGTTAAAGTAAGTTTCTATCAACTTATGAGCATTTGCTCATATCAGTGGCGCGCGTGCCCCGCCCACAAGGCACTTCTACTTACTTCACTGTTCTGAGGTCGACAGTTTACAGTAGTGACGGACTGTAACTCATTAAAGTCATCGCGTAAAAAGATAGATTTGACACCGCGAGTTCACAAGTGGTGGGCTTATTTGCAATGTTTCGATTTTGACATTACGTATAACAAAGGTAGAGATATGGCGCACGCCGATTTCTTATCGCGTAATCATCCAATTAATTCCAATATTATGTGTGTCACTAAGCCTTCGAGTACAGAAATATCTAACGAAAACCGGAAGTATATTAATTTAACAGAAGTTTCGGGTAATTGGATACTTGCTGAACAAAAACGAGATAGCGAAATTTTAAAAATAATTTCAGATTTAAATAACGGTGAATTAGGTAATGACGTCGCAAAAACTTACGAAATTCGGACCGGTATTCTTAATCGTAAAATTCAACGCAACGGGCGAACGAAATGCTTACCTATACTACCTAGGGCTTTAAGACGATCGGTAGTTAGTAACATTCATGACTCGCTTGTTCATCTCGGATACGATAAAACGTTAGAAAAACTTTATGATTTTTATTGGTTCGAGGGTATGGCGCGGTACGTTAAAAAATTCGTCGATAATTGTGTTACGTGTAAAGTTTCAAAATCACACTACGGCAAAGTACAAGCGGCATTACATCCTATCCCTAAAGTAAGTACTCCGTGGCACACTGTGCACATAGACGCGACGGGCAAACTAAGTGGCAGAAACGATTTGAAGGAGTACATCTTCGTATTAATTGACGCGTTTACGATATACGTTTTATTGTTCCACGCGGTAAATATTGACACTAAAAGTAGTATTAAGGCTGTAAAAGACAGTGTAGCGTTATTCGGTGCCCCCACACGCATAATCGCGAACCAGGGACGGTGTTTCGCGAGCAAAGAATTTAAAGATTTCTGTGATGCAAGCAATATTAACTTACACTTAATTGCAACTGGCTCTCCTCGAGCAAATGGAAAGGTTGAGCGTGTTATGTCAGTACTAAAGTCTATGTTAACTGCGGTCGAAACTAATGATAACTGTTCATGGCAAGATAAATTGGGTGAAATTCAATTAGCGATTAATTGTACTGTAAATCGTACCACTAAAGCAAGTGCATTAGAACTTCTTATCGGCAAAGTAGCGCGCCCGCTGACTTTAATGACTTGTAATGACACGGAGACTGAGTTAGATTTATCAACTGTTAGATGCGAGGCGGCTCGTAACATAGAAAATGCAGCGTCATATGAAAAGCAAAGGTTCGATCGTAAAAAGGCAAAACTCAATAAATTTTCGGTGGGTGAATTCGTGTTAGTCCAGAATGAGGAGCGCAATCAAACAAAATTAGACCCAAAATATAGAGGGCCATTCCAAGTAATAGAAGTTCTAGAGGGTGATCGTTATACTTTAAAGGCTTTAAATTCCAAGCGCACTTATAAATACGCTCATGATAGGTTAAGGAAAATGCCAGGTGATGAGAGTATAACTGACGAAATTGAGGAAGAGCAAAGTGAGAGCTTGAACATTGATCAGACAGTTTAAGTTTGCATTGTGATTGAATAGTACTAGATGTTGATCTGTAGCTGTAGCTTGATAGAAATCGGTGTCAGCTGGAAACAGTAGTCCGTGGGCACGCAGTACGCAGTCAACTCTGGTGAATGTCGATGACTTTTAAGAAACCATGAAGTCCAAGAGTGACTTGGCGATCCAGCGGGGATGCGCATATTAATGGTTGAGTAACTATTGGTTACTAAAGTCAAAGTCAAAGTCAAAGTATTTATTTCATTTTGATCACAGAATGATACTTATGAAAAGTCAAATTACATGAAGTCAGCTAATTAACCTACAGCCAGTTTGCTGACGAGGTAGAGCTGTGAGAAGAACTGGCAAGAAACTCACGCCACTCTTTTTACTGAATAGCTATGAGCTATGAATCACATGCTGTTCGGTTTTGATCTTTTGTCTGTTGTGAAATCATAAATGATGTAGTCAGTGATGCTCTGATTTTAAATAATTTTAAGTGATAGTTGTAATCAATGCTATGTTGTAACTTGATTAAAATAGATCTGATACTAACCTTCTAGGTTTTGTTTGTTTTGAACCGTACCTAACTTTAGGTAAGTCAGGAGTGACCGAACTATGTGATACTTTGCATTTAAATTTGTCCACAGGATAACACACAGAGACGTGTGTCCCGTAGGATGGCCGTATCGGGATGGTCATTAGAACGGGACCACATTTGACTACGAAACGCAAGTGTGAAGTTAGCGCGCTTCGACAGAGTCTGGCATGACGTTCGTACGAGTTGGCAATAGGACTGGTGGCGTTACAAGCATCCCATTCCTTATCGAGACTCCTAGCGGACAACACGTGCTCAGAAACTGTCCCACGTTTCGTTGAATGTACCTACCTACTTGTAATTTTGATTATTTAAAGAAGTCAATATAGTATCTCTAATTATCATAAAACGTGTACTCATTTCTTATACTCACATCTACATTCATCAAAATGTTCGACGGTGAAGATACCAACTGCAGTCGGCCTCCCGAGACGACATATACAAGAACCTTCATTTTGTAATTCGGCTGGCGATTTTTGTCGAGACTTTAATTCTTTTTCCAAACGTCTAATTTTGTTTCTAATCTCATCCTCCGTTTTTTCCTTTGTTCTTTTTCCCATTTTAACTTAAGAATTCACTAAAATCAAAATAAATTACGGAGCTCGTGCAGATGATGCAACACACGGAAAACGAATGAATATAGCGGCCTATGCTGGTTAGTAGTAACATTGAGTGAAGTCAGTTAACAAACTTTTAACTTTAAGATTCGTGAAATTCGTGTGATGATGCAGTACAACAGGAAACGGACTACATGGTTTATTAAATCTCATAGGATGCAGCAATGAAGCATAATGTATGTTATAATATGACTTTATAATACCTACTAAAAAGTTGCACACCAGAAATGGTAGTTTACAAAGGTTCAACAAATAATTATTGTACAACAACTTTATACCTGTATGACGCAAATAAATAATTTGAATTTGAATTTGAATTTGAATTTTAATGTTGTGCCCCACTCAGAATTATCTATTTTAGTGATAACCCCTTCTTTTTCTAATTTATTTAATTCATAATCAACCTTGTCTTTAAATGAATGTGGAATGGGCCTTGGTTTAATAAAAATTGGCTTGTAGTTTTCTTGTAATTCTAAACTTATCTTTTCACCTTTTATTACACCTAATTCAGGTTTAAATATTTCAGAATATTCACTTAAAATATTTTGTAAGTTAGGAATTTCTACTGAATTTAAGTTAGCAAAATTTTTTATTTGAATATTAAAAGTTTTCATTAAATCTCTACCGAATTAATTTCTACATCCATTTTTAACTACTAACAAGCTACATTTATTTTCATTTCCATTAAATTGCAATGACACTGAAATAGTTTCCACTGGTTTAATTATCTGTCCACTATATGTTTTTAATTGCAAATCTGTGTTCCTTAACATAATTTGCTTAAATTTATTACGATACATTTTCTCGGGTATACAATAAATTGCAGCGCCTGTATCAAGCTCCATACTGATAGGTATAGAATTAATTAAGCACTTTATAGTAAAAGGTGAAACATAATTAACTTGTTGAGACTGATGAAATATAACGCCTTGTTCTATTAAAGATTTATTGAGATTGTAATTACGTGTACAAACAGTAGCAAGGGTAGAAAAAGGGAGAGCTGTCATCATTTGACAATTCCTCATTACAAACACTTGACATAATAAAAACTGCGTTCACAATTCATTTATTTATTTCTCTCAAACTGGTACATTTGCAATAACAATATAACATATATAATCCGAAGGAGTTAGTTCCAAGATGAGAGCTTGGGTTCGTGACCCGTGTTACAAATCTCCAGGCCCCCTACAAAAAGTGATTTATTAGAATTGTAACAGTTAGTGAAGTACAAAGTTATACCATAACAAATTTGAATATAAACTTATAAATTTAAAAAGGTGGGTATATAATAAAAAAGTTTGCTTACAAAATAAAAGTATTTAAAAGTAAGTAGCGATAATAGCGAGTGTGAAGTGTGAATGTTATTTGTCTGTGCGTGTGGAATAGTTGTAATTAAAAAGTATATTAGAGGAATGTGAGCAGGCAGCGCGCGTTATGTGAGTGTATTGTGGTTTTATGGCGCGTGAGTCTGTGAGTGGCTATCGATCAACGGTCGCAGTCAGCGCGGTCTGCATACGCGTAGATGTATGTGTGTTTGCGTGTGGTACAAGTTATGAGTTGATTGCCAGTTTGAGAGAAATAAATAAAATTTGAATTTGAATTGAATATTCGGTAAGTAGGTCCTTATTACCCCCAAATAGGGCTTGTAGGTGACCAATTAGCGCTCTAGGGTAATAATGTAGCTAGAAAAGCCCTAGGGTGGTAAGTAATTAAAAAAGAAACACTTCACTCTTTCAAAAAGTTCGCGTTCATCTAACCATCATACTGGCAATAAATATCATGCATTCAGCCCAATGACAAAAGAGGTCGCTTCGCTATTCAGCCTTGTCTACGTATGAGTATAATAGTCATCAATTTTAAATATCGAACGGCGAAGCTCAATTTCGTTCTTGAAAAAAAAAAAATTAAAAAAAAAGATGAAAATAGGCGGCAATAGAAAACTTTTACTTTAAATATTGTTTGTTTTTGGGATTTTTTTATAATTACATGCTAATTAGGAAAAAAACATGAGTTCTGCAATTTACATACCCAAAATACACCTGTCCCTAAAATTTGAAAATTGTTGATTGATTTTGAATTCATTAGCATCCTTTTAACCTGAGATTCTATACATAGTACCAAGTACTTATGGACTATAAAATTGAAAATTATTGTTATCAAAATTATGATTTAAAAAACGCTTTAAAACATTATATCTCCGTAAATAAAGTCTAAAACAAACAGATAAAAAATTAAAACATACTAAAAAAATATTACATTTTAATAATTGTTAATTAATATTGCGCGCAAATCAATTACGTTTGGCCGTTGTATACCAACAAGATGATAGTATTACCTACGCGCGGCATTCATTGATAAACCTATTATTGAATAAATGCACCGCGCGAGCCATGTGGCGGCGCGCGGCACCTCAGATGTAGGCTACTTCGCAGTTCTATTGAAATGAAATAAATACCGCCAGGCGCGCTCCTGCTTCTTGATAGGTTGCGCCGGCGACTCGGCGACACGAGGCGTGGCCGCGTGTGCGTGTGCCTTAGGTGTGTGCGTGCGGGGGCAAGGTCAGGGTGCAAATTTTTTTCTATCAGTTACGAATTTCACTACTTTCAAGTGTGACGTAAAATTCATCTCTCCGTAGACTTTCAAACCGTGACGCTCGTGGTTGGATTCAGTGACTTTGTGTGTGTGTTGTGTTGTGAAGTTTAAAAATTATGTACACCAATCAACAATATTTGGACATGGTGTTGTTTTATGACCGCGCCGGTCATAACCTTGTGCGAGCTCGGCAAATGTTTCACCGACGCTATCCGAATGTGCCGATACCTACGCGAGATCGAATCCTACGATGCACGCAAAATTTATTAGATTTTGCGTCGTTCCACGTGCCTGCACATGCTCAAGGGCGTGGTAGAAGACCAGTCTATCCAAGAAACCTGCACCGACGGATAAGGATGTATTTTCAGAGAAATCCACAAGCTAGCACACGACAGGCTGCAAGGCGGTTTCATGTTAGCCAGCACTTCGTGTGGAATGTGTTGAATGCGTCTGAAATGCATCCATACCATTTTGAAAAGGTGCAAGAATTGGCGTTGGCAGACTACAGGCCCAGGGTGCAATTTTGTAATTGGTTGTTACAAAATTGAAATGCCAACATCTTGTGGACTGATGAGGCGACATTTACACGTCTTGGTATGTTTAACATACACAATGAGCATTGGTGGTCTCCGCGCGGTGATAACCCACACGTTATACGAAGACACGCCTTTCAAAATCGTTTCGCAGTAAACGTGTGGGCTGGCATATTAAACACGACCATTAATAATATAATAATAAAATAATAATAATATATAATAATAATAATATTCTACCACATTCACACAGCGCCATATAGCCCCAAATTAAGCAATTATATTTGTTTGTGTTATGGGTACTAAACAACTGATATATTACTTATATACAATTTTTTTTTTGTAAATACATACATATTATAGATAAATTACACCCAGACACAGAACAAACAATCATGCTCATCAAACAAAGGTTTGTCCTGGGTGGGAATCGAACCCACGACCTCCGGCTTAGCAGTCAGGGTCACTAACCACTAGACCAACAGGCCAGTCAAAATTATCGGTCCATATTTTATTGAAGGCAGGTTAAACGGGGCTAACTACTTACGAATGTTGGAGCACGTCGTAGAGGAACAATTAGAAGAAGTACCCATACGGTTCCTCAATAAACTGTGTTATCAGCACGATGGTGCTCCGGCCCATTTCCAGCGCGACGTTCGTGGCTACCTAGACCGCAGGTTCGGAGCACGATGGATAGGGCGTGGCGGGCCCGTGGCGTGGCCACCGCGCTCGCCTGATTTGACTCCCTTAGATTTCTTTTTATGGGGAGAAATCAAAAGACTCGTTTATGAACATGAGAGTGAAACGAGAGAGGAGCTTCAACAAAAAAATGTTGCTGCATTTAACACAGTAAGAGCACAACGATTTGTCTTACAGCGTGTAAAACATAATCACCAACGCCGTGCTGAACTCTGCGTGCAAAGAGGAGGTGATCACTTTGAACATCTTCTCAAGTACATCTAGGTAAGCACATAACAACATAATGTAGGTACTTGGATACAAATTATTTCTTACTTTCATTAGGTAGGTAGGTAAGTACCAACGTTATCGTATAATCCTTACGCGCGCTATGTTTATTCTGTTACTGTCTAATACGTCTAGTAGGTACCTACCTACCTGTCTAGCTTACAACTAAATTAAATCTAATCTAATCTAAGTAATTATTTCTGTTCAAGACAGTTCAAGAAAAAAAAAACAATTATTAGAGCAACAAACTAACGCAACAAATTCATAACATAAAACTTTATTTCGGTATTAACCCTTTGACCGCCATAAGCAAAACCGACAAACGTGTCACCGACGCCACGGGTACTTTTTGCGAAAACGGCGGCACTTTGAGGATAGGGTTGGGTAAATAGTTATCGAAAAAAATATTTAAAAAAAACGAACCTTATTTATTCCTTGTTTATTTTTTCCCGTTACCACACATATACATCAAACAATACATATTACCTGATTTTAAACAAAAAAAATGCAATTCAAATATACACACACATAAAAAAAAACCTTTTTAATGATTAAATGACATCGATTGTTCACATCACTAGGCGACTCCTTTAGTCGTCCGTGGCGTCAGTAGTGTACCTTTTCGGAGATAATTTATTAAATCGATAGTGTTGTCCGCGAGCACGATAGATAAAATTATGATAGCAGTAAACGATTACCTACTAAGTAGTGTAATTTTATCTATTTAGTTCCAGCGAAAAATTCGATCACATTACACCAGTACAGAAAATTTTGACCTCGCAACACGTTTTTTGAATACCTATCTCAAAAAACAGAACCAATCTATATATATAAAAGGAGATGTTACCACTGACGTATAGACGCACGCACAGCCGTAACCGCTAATGGTAGAAGCGTGAAATTTGGACAGCTGTTTTAATTCAAAATGCGGACGCACACTAAGAAGGGATTTTGAAATATTTTTACCCTAAAGGGGTGAAAAAGGGGTTGAAAGTTAGTATGGAAAAAATTTCAAAACAGCATCAGTCTTCATAAAAAACTCCAAAAGCAATCCACGCGAACGAAGTCGCGAGCAGTCAGCTAGTTTTTCTATATACCTACCTACTTACATAAAAAAAGGTATTTTGCTTCAACTATAGATTTGGAGGCCTTCGCTCGCTAGGTCAATAAAATATAAGTGAAAAGAAAGACATTATAATTATTCTTTTTTATGATAAAGCTGGAAACATGGCACTACGCAAAGTGCCACTTTACACACTGCACACATGTATCTGGTGTTGCGTCGTTTTTTAGATCGAGCACAAAGTTTACAGCGAAGTTTCTTTTGATTGGGAATGTATGACGGCATATGTCGAGCTGCATCTCCGGGTAAAAATCGCGTAGGCTGTTCTAAGGCACGAGATGTAGACGGTAATGTTTTATGAACTGATTGCTCACCATATTTCTGAACAAGTTGTTCTATTAATACCAATTGGTATTTTCTGAAACTAGGGCTAAAATCGTCATTGCAAGTTATTTTATAGATATGATACGAATTCAGCAAATGTAAGTCTAGGATGTGAAAAAATAGTTTCTTATACCATTTAATGGTTTTTCTTATGCATTGTAGACCGCTTAACATCATATCAGAGATATCCACGGCACCCATATTTTTATTATAGTCAATGATACACTCAGGCTTCAGTTTAGGCAAACCAGTCATTGGATCCATTTTTTTTGTTGGCCCCATTTCGTCTTTATGAATAGTTGTTAACATATGTATATTTTTTTTATCACGCCATTTCATAGCCATTATAGGGTCAGAATACAAAGCTTCTCTTTCTCCTTTTTTTAAATTCTTAAATTTTGGCATTTCGCTTCTATTCGGCTTTACTGTACCACATGTATGTATACTTCGTTGCTTTAAAAATATAGACAATTTTGGACTTGAATACCAATTGTCAATGTATAATTTCCTATTAACACCGTAATAATCTTCTAGAAGTGTTGCAACTACTGAGCCACTTACGCCTAAATTATCAAAATGTGTTAATTCCGTGTCTTTGCCGCAGTATACGATAAAATCTAAGATTATTCCCGACAACACATCACATAAAACAAAGAGCTTGATACCAAAACGATTTCTTTTTTTGGGAAGATACTGTTTAATAAGAAGTCGCCCTTTAAATGGTACAATACTTTCGTCAATGCAAATTTTTTCGTATGGTATAAAACTATTCTTAAATGTATGACGAGCATGATTTACTGGGTAAATAATTTTTGACAATATAGTTTCTTCCTCAGTCCTAGGGCCTGGTTGGCAGAAATGCAACATGCCTAGAATTGTACAAAACCGGTTTCTCGACATAAGACTACCATATATGCCGGAATGCAAGTATGGGTTAGTAGACCAGTGTTCTTCAATCGTATTCCGGCTGTTTCTTGTCATTAACATACACACAGCGAAAAATGTATACATTTCTGGAACTGTTACAGGATACCAATTTTTTAATCTTGAATGAAGTTTTATATCAATATGTCTAACAACATATTGCTGATAACTATTGGTAAATTCAACAATTTTTTCTACATAAGCTTCATTGCAATAATGTAAAAAAATATCCAATTCTGATGAGACCGACGACATCATAGACGGCGAAATACCGCTAAAAAAATCATCAAATGGCTCGTTTTTAATTTCGAAGGCTTCGGACGACCATTGAAAACTATATTCTCCAGCAGAAATGTTTTGACTTTCCTCAGTAGTCAGGTCCTAAAAAACAATTCTACAATAAGTAGGTATAATGAAATAATCGTCATGTATGTAGCTATTAATATACTAGTAGTTCGCCGCGACCTTAGA
The DNA here is from genome assembly GCA_963082885.1 of Parascotia fuliginaria. Classification (NCBI taxonomy): domain Eukaryota; kingdom Metazoa; phylum Arthropoda; class Insecta; order Lepidoptera; family Erebidae; genus Parascotia; species Parascotia fuliginaria. The sequence continues at coordinate 15,826,556 of OY720189.1, forward strand.
CCTCGCGATTATTATTCGCGTTTTGAAGTGAAAACTTCTTTAGCAGCGTTGAGCTTTTTTCTAGTTTACAAATCATTTACAACCTCTAGGTCTAGGTAGGTCTGATTTCGACCAGTAGGTCTTATTTCGATATTACTAACATAATTTAGTTCCATAAGTATCACCTAGATGGCGCTATACGAAGTGAGAACGCGCTATGGTTTCGTTTGCGGATATTTTTATTAATATTTCAAAATCTACTAAACCGATTTTGATGCCCAACGAACTTGAAAATTCTATTGATATTTCCTACATGCCTACCAAATTTCATCAAAATCGGACCATCAGTTTGGCAGTTATCGCGGTACAAACAAACATACATACTTACATACATACATACTTGCATACATACATACAAACAATGTGTTTCGCCCCCAACTCGATTTAGAGACCTTCGCTCGCTCGGTCAATAAGTAATTACTGTAACTTACCTCAAAATCTGATAGATCTGAATCTTCATCAGAAATAGCAATAAATTGTTCGACATTCTCCACACCTTCCAGAATTGCAATGAGATCGTCATTTTCCATCGTAAAGTTACTTTTATTATCACAAATCACAACTTCCACAGGAAAAGATACATACAATATGAATATAAACCAACAAATGATTCACGGGTATTTCGATATATTTTATTTATTTTTCTACCCACATCTTGCAAGCACTAGTCGATAAATTGCATTCGCTTCTGACGTCACAAGCGGGCGCCTAAAGGCGTCCGTGGCGTATAGGGGACGTTAATTGTAAAACTATATAGAAACGTCCTTAATTTTTATCGATAACATGAAGGTATATAATTATAATATTGACATTTTAGGAAAAAAAGTGAATAATTTCGTTATTTATTAATTATTTATGATGCTAAATATTTAGAGGTTTAGGAAATTAATATAAAACACTTTTGTATACGTAACTTCAACAACTTTAACATTAATTACATATTACAGAGCTACATTGAGTGGTATTGATTGTTCTTCCGTTTCTTCTCCTTCACTTTCACTTTGGATTGGTATAAATTCTATCACTTGGTCCAAATCAGGGTCCCCTCTCAACAGTCTTATAAGATTTAAAATTTGCGGATAGGCATTTGAACGTTTGTTTTCTGGCAAACGCTCTAATTCAAAAGCCACCAACCTTGCAAAGTCTTCATTCCTTTTATCAGATGGTCTTCTATCGTCAAAATTAACATTGGGCAAATGACGAGTAGAATAAGAAATATTTTCTTTTTTTGAAGTTTTTCTGTACACCATAGTATCTGTAATAGTGTATTCTGTTTGTGTCTGCTTATTATTTGAATTTTCTGTTTCTCTATACTTTCTTTTACGACTTGAGAATGCGAATAATATCGACGGCGAAGATGGTCTCTCTTCTTCCATATTTAGGCAATGACACTACTACGACTACTTCAGATCTCAGAAAACTGAGAGCAATAAAAACACGTTTATATTGTATAGATAGATAGGTATACCCACTACAATAACATAAGAAAAATTCAATGTAGGTACTTGTAAAAAAAATACAATTTCCCATCACTACGCGACACTTAAAGATGTCGTTGGCGCTACGTAATAGTGTATTTTCATTAAATTTTAGGTAATTGTAAATTAAGCTATAAATGAATTGTTTTATATTTTTTCTTCATTCCGCCTAGGTTAAACCAAAGTTTGACGAATAATCAAGCTACCTAACGATATTATTTCAATGAGCTTAGTACAAAATTAAAGATTTTTTTGTGGGAATGCGATACAAATTTCGACTACTTAAGAAGTCGTTGGCGTCTCAGGACAGTTTCCGCTGGACGCCTAAAGGTGTACACGGCGGTCAAAGGGTTAATAATAAGAACTCCCTTAACGTTGAACTAGTAAATAAGTAAGTGTGTAAAATTTCAATAATAGGTAAGTAGGTAGGTACCTATTTAATCTAAACAGCTACGCTCTTATTATTACTGATAAAAGTATCTCCTAGTTAGTTACGGTTTAACACTCGAAATAAGCTAAATGTTCTAACAACACAAATAATTACATTATTTTTCTTTAATACCTACATCGTTATGAAAGGAAATCACAAACGTGTTGGTTGCAACCGAAAGTTAGACCGTAAGTTATTGGGTAGGTAATTTTAAATATCTTGTCAAGTACACCTAGATAAGACCTACCTAACAACACAATACCTACCTACATGCTTACTTGATTAACATTGCCACAGTCTTATTATTACTAACAGTCACCCGACTGATGTACTTGCGCGGGGCAACGATGAAGGGGACAAGGGGAAGCGAGCGGCAGGGTCGACGAGCGCGAATCTCACTTAGCTTGCGTTCTCTAATCTGAAGGGGTGTACTACGTGTAACGATTATAATACCAGCTGTCTATAATGGTCTATAGGATTTGTTCTGTGTTTACCTGTAAATCTACATCAAGGATTAATAAAGATTTAAAATTCCATCGATTTCCACGGGACGAGCGTTAAGTTATTTTGAGTTTATTTGCAAATTCATAGGTACTAGTAAATTAATAAACCTAATGTAGACGTAATATTAGATGTTTACGAGTCGACTGATTAATTGTACATTAAAGCCAATTCTAGGAATTCGACGTTAGAGAATTACAAACAAAGTTACTATTTAATTAAACCGTGAGACGTGGACCATCGAATCGAAGTTGCCGCGTCGATTCTGTCTGATCCTGTTCGTGTCTCCTCGTGTTGAGAATAGTTGAGATATAATAAATAAATAAGATGTTTTATTTGTTATTCACAGATAACACATAATTTCCTGTATTCAAAAAAAATCATTCGAATGAGGAATAAATTCTTTCATTCGTTATTCGATTAATGAATAAAAATAATACAAGAAATTAGGCATTGTATATTTCCTATTATTAAAATAAAATAATGCATAGAATTTGGTAAATATTGTATATTTTCCGCGCAAATGTGTTGTAGTGTGGATTTGGGACACTTGCATGAACAGACACTTGTGCGATATTTTGCTGTTATTGAACCGATTTCTTTCAAAATCGCTAACTGAGTATCCCAGCGATGACCAAATACAATCTTATGTCAAATTTAATAAAAGCAGCCGCCATTTTGAATTTTGCTGATATTGAACCGATTTCCTTCAAAATCGATATCTGAGTATCCCAGGGATGGCCAAACACGAATCATGAGTCAAATTTAATATAAGCAGTCGCCATTTTGAACTTTGCTATTTTTGAACCGATTGCTTTTAAAATCGATATCTGAGTGTCCCAGCGATCACCGAACACGAATCTTAAGTCAAATTTAATATTCTTTAATTAATGTTTGGTCATCGCTGGGATAGATACCCAGATGTCGATTTTGAAAGAAATATGTACAAAACGGCAAAGTTTCGCGCAAATGTCTGTTCGCGCAAATATCCACTCACGCAAAAGTTTTTCGCGCAATGTCTATTCGCGCAAGTGTCCTGATACCTTGTAGTGTTAGTACGGTATTTATACTTCTTATGTAAATAATATATGTAACGAACGCTATGGCTCAGATGGCTTTATATAGAGATGTTGTTGGATGTTGGATGTGATAGTAAAAGTTGATGTACTAGATGTATAATAAGATACTGTTACTACTTAACTGTAAAAGCACTTTGCCAAAATTCACACTTAAAAATTGATTGTGTGTTACTCAGAAATGGCAAAATCGATTTTTCGAAAGTTTCTGCATCTATTCTACATGTATATTCGCATGAGAATTCACTATATAGTAAAATTTAACAACAAAACTCTAAAAACATCTAAAAATAAAATAAGTAGAAAATATTTATTGGTTACGCATTTATAATTTTGTATATTACGTATATGAGTATAATTTTGTATATTATGTATATGAGTTTATACCTTCGTTATTTCTAATTAAAAGTTATGTAAAGTATTTAAGTAGTTTTTGTTGTGACAACTCTGACCCTTTACTGAGTTTCTGCGTGTAGGTATACGCATTGGCGGCATGTAATCAACAACAAAGGAGTCGGACTACTGGTAGGTGCATTATAATACTGTGACATTGCTATCGAATTGTTCGTTGTCTTACATAGTTATGTTTACAACTAAAAAAAATATTACTGCACTGTCTAACCTGCAACTAAATACCGTACATATTTGCGCACAAAACTCAGGTAAATACGTACTCAGTACACCCATTATTGCACAAGCACTGACAAAGTAATAAATTTAATAATACATCAAATTCATTATACCTAATACGGGCAGTAAGTAACTACCTACATGCCCGTAATAAGTATTATGTGTACAAGAAATTATTAGCACAAAGAATCTATCATGAACGGAATTGCATGTAGGTAAGTACGTACAATAAAATAAGCTAATAATATGAGTAATACGCCTTTCCTGCCTGCTACCTCGGTCGCCTAGTCATCAATAAAGATAGGTAGGTACCGAAATTGTCAGGGCAATGTCAGGACGGCTGCTTATCACATTACTTAGTCCGTGATTAATTCTTACTGGAAAAACAGTTGTTCACGTTGCACCGTAGGTATACACGTGCGTTCTGTGTAAAGATATTGATTGAACCCATGGCACGACACGGCTCAGTCGGAGCATGAGACTCTTATTCTCGCAGTCGTGGGTTCGAGCCCACGTTGGGCACATATCTCTTTTTGAATGTGGATTAAAAAATTCCAAAAAATGTGTACATTTTTACTACCATTTTATCATAAAAAAACATTTAAAATACTATTTGGTGCATCTGCTGTTAAAATTGCCTTTATTATGTGCCTACGTCAAGAGAGATTATTTTACCTAATTTATTTAGACTGCATGACTTGCTGTGTAACAATTTAAGAAAAGTGCGTTAAGTAGGTACGAATTACATTTGTTAAATAGGTAATTAGTATAAATAATATTGCGGGTGTGTTTGAATGGTGATGTAGGTAATGTCAAAGTAGGTCGAAATTCGCCTGATGACAGATTTCTTTTGCAACGTGCTTATCATTTTATTAGACACTGACATTTTACTGAGTACACTGTTGTTACGTTAGTATTTAAAAAGTCCTAAGTGCATTAAAAACGATAGATCTTACTAGTTTGACAGTTTTTCATTTCGATTCAGCTGGTTCGTTCGATTGTACAGACGTTGTCCGGATAGGTAAGACGACCGCGGCCGTTGACCGTACAGCGCCTCTACATGGCAGTCAGCTGTAGCTCCGAGTCAATTCGGCCGCCCTTGATAGTAAAATGCGTAGGTAATAATTTTAGCGCGTAAACGTCTCGATAGAGTCCGTCTCACGAAAGAAGTCCCGCAGACGCGGCGCTGCAGTCATGCGACGAAATGTTGCAAGCATCTAATGTTTTAGACTCCCCAATAAAATGTTTATAAATTAACATTATATTGACATCGTTCTAATATTTTACACATTTTGTTTACTTGGTTATCTACAATAGAATAAATAAAATAATGTATTTGTAATAGTAAGCAAGTATGAAATAAAAAACTAACATCAAATTTTAATTGTATAATTATGGTCATCGATTGGGTTTATCCCAGACATACTGCAATCACTGTCCGAAGAGTTATGATATATTATATCACTGTCGTGATCAGACTCTGTTTCGCTGTCACTTGCTGTTGATATTATAAATCGGTCGGTTTCTTCATCTAGCAGCCCGTCATTTCTAAAATATTCATCTTCTAGATGCTCCACATGTTTGCATTGTGCAAACCAATCTTCTGGAGTGACGCTTGCAAACGCGTCTTCTGTCAATTTCACAATTTTCTTCGAGTCTTGGTCAATATTTTTATCAGCCACCCGTCTTTTCACAAGGCTCCATATTTTTTTCTATTGGGTTCAGATCACAATGATATGGTGGCAGTTTTAAAACTTCGTGGTTGTGACTTTTTAAGATTTCATCTACAGCATATATTGGTTGGCCTTTATTTTGTTTTATTAGATCAAACAATACGGCTTTTGTCCAGGTGTCTTCAAAATAAATATTCTTTTCTTGCAACCACTTTTGCATATCAGCTTTTAAACTTGACATAGTTGGTGCTTTATTTATTTGAGTACAATGGTATGGAGCATTATCCATAACCACAAGCGACCTTTCTGGCAAATTTGGTACTAATTTTTCAGTAGTCTATTTAAGAAAATTAGTTGAATTCATGTCGTCATGATAATCTGACGACTTCGATTGTGATTTGAACATTAGAAATGCATTATCTATAAAACCTTTCTCAGAACCAGCATGAGCGATTATCCATCTACTCCCAGCAGACTCTGAAGTGATAAGTCCTGGTTCTTTTTCACTTTGCCAGCATTTTTTGGCATGATAGGTGTTGTGGATATAAGTTTCGTCTAAGAACACCACAGGTCTTTTTTCGACGGTTCGATTTTTTCGCATCTTGTCAATATACCTAGCGCGCCAAGCACTTATATCATAACGCTCCATTAATATCTTTCTTTTAGACTGGCATCGTCTATATTTAAACCCAATTCTTTGCAATACTCTATGCAGTGTGGCGCGACTTCCTTTAAAATCGATATCTTCTTTCAACACTGCAAGTAATTTATTTAAAGTAGGCAGTTCTTTTCTTACAATATAAAATTCGTGAATTTTATGACGAATCGCACATAGATCGAAACTATCCAGATCGACCTTTTTCGAATGTGGACGACTCTTTCCTGGTGTGACAATTTTATTTGAAGTACTTGCAGCCATTTTCCCTTCTTGTGTTATTCTTGAGACGGTTTTTTCAGACACTCCTAAATAAAAACATTAAGTAGGTAAGTAAAACAAAGTAAAATTTATTTAACTTGAATCTTTACTAGTCCAGGTTATGGGGAAAATTCAAAATAATTTTATGAAACTTTAGGTTATTAGGTTACAAAGACTAATGTTTGTTCTCATACTTTCTATTACATACATACTCTTGTCATTCCCATGTTTTATTCAAATTTTAAAATTAACTTCGTATCTGACGTATTACAACACGCGTCAATAATAATAATTCGGCACTCTTCCTTTTTTTTAAATCCCAAAAATAATGGTAAAAATCACACAGCTAGCAACCCAAAATAAAGTACCTGTCATGGCGGCAACTCTCTTGCAGACATTGTTTAAAGGTATTAAAACGCCATTATTGCGCTGTTCTGCCTCACAAAACTCCTTTATCTTCAGTATCATTTCTCGGCAAGCACTTTTCACAACTTTAGGCATTGTAAATAATACTTGAATTAAGAGAAATTATCAAAAATACGAGCACGATAACAGCACCTGTCATCCACCAACAACAACAACATGGCCGATCTTTTATAATTAGTTCCACTTTTTGTCGCGGGACTTCTGTCGTGAGACAGACTTTACTTTCCTTTATTTATTGTATGTATTGGTTTTTTCGATTTTGTTTGTTAATTTACTTACTTAATTTACTTAGACATGATGTTTTCGACCAAATTTTTTTTTTTTTTATGTACTTAATACCGAATTTTATAGTGCACTTGGTACTATGTATAGAATAACAGGTTAAAAGGATGCTAATGAATTCAAAATCACCCTGTATAAATTTTAACTAATAAAATGTTTTATTCTTGTTATGTTATAAATATCTCGGGCTGCAATTGATGCCTTACAGCCCTTGGCTACTAATCTACTATTACTCCTTCGTCAAGCGAGCATCCCATGACTTTTTATCGTTCAGATACTCATTAACAGTGTAGTAACCCTTAAGTATTAAATGTTTTTTGACAATTTGTTTAAATTTGTCTAAGGGTTTATTCATTATGTCGATAGGTAATTTATTATATAAAAGTAAACCAAGTCCCGTAAACGAGTTATGGACTTTATGTAAGCGAAAGTGTGAGCCAACCAGTTTATGCTTACCCCTAGTGTTAATCTCATGCAGATCGCAATTCTTAGTATATAGACCAATGTTACTCTTAACATAAACAACATTAGCATATATATATTGGGACGCAACTGTCAATATACCTATCTCTTTGAATCACTCTCTCAAGGAGATTCGTGAACCTAGGTTATAGATAGAACGTATAGCTCGTTTTTGAATAATAAAAACGGTTTCAATGTCAGCAGCCCTGCCTCACATCAATATGCCGTAGAACATAACGCTGTGAAAATAACTAAAATAGACTAATCTGGCGGTTTCCACATCAGTAAGTTGCCTAACTTTTCTCATAGCAAAAGCCGCTGAGCTCAGTTGCGAGACACGAAATATGGGCTTCCCACTGAAGTTTGCAATCTAAAGTTAAGCCCAAGAAAACTGTGGTCTCTACGATTGAAACTGATCCTTTATTTAAAACCAGGTTTGTACCTGCACTTTTAACATTTGGCATAGAAAATTTTATAAATTTTGTCTTCTTGGAATTAAGTAAAAGATTGTTTATCGTGAACCAGTTCAGGACTTGCGCGAGCGAACCATTTACAACGTCGAAATTAGGGTCTTTACGGTTAACTTTAAAAATAAGTGACGTATCGTCTGCAAATAGCACTATATCGCAGAAATCCTGTAAAAAGTACGGCAAATCATTTACATACACCAAAAATAGAAAAGAACCAAGAATAGAGCCCTGTGGGACGCCCATTGCAACAGGTAACCCTGAAGACCTATTTCCATTTACATTTACGTATTGCACTCTCTCACTTAGATAGGTGGAAACTAGATTAATTACAACATCCCTGATCCCATAGTGACTGAGTTTCCTCAAGAGCGTATTGTGCTCGACGCAGTCAAATGCTTTATAGAGATCACAAAAAACACCAATAGCATCCATTTTATTTGTTTTATTAGTGTAACGCCTGCATCTGTTGTTGAGCGACCTTTCGTAAAACCATACTGCTCGTTACGTAGTAATTTATGAAAGTTAAAATGGCTCTCTAATTGCTGCAATATAATTTTCTCAAAAAGTTTACTAATAGCTGGCAGTATAGATATTGGTCTAAAATTACTAGGGTCACTCTTAGAGCCGTTTTTTAAACAGAGGTACTATTTTACTATGATTCATTAAATGGATGACTAGGATCCTCCCTCCACAGAATTTTTTGCAACAGCCGATGTACATCATTGACCAGTGTTTGCCGGTACATCTTTTCGATGTCTGCACTGACAACCACTTTGTGCTGTCGGAAGCGAAGCAAAATTGATAATAAATCATCTTGAAGAGACGGACCAACCATTTGTATGTCGTTAAACGACTTACCTGTGGTGGTTGATGCTGAGGCATCGAACACAACACGCAGCTTCGTGGTAGAGCTCGATTCCTTTATGACACCATGATGTGGCAAAAAATATGATACTGAGGAATTATGTAAAAAATGGCAATTATCAGACATATGACCAAGCTATACGTATTCCCTCATGAAATTAATATAAAGCTCCTTAAAATTAGAATCTCTACTAAAACGATGCTCTAATGAGAGAAACCTACGTTTGGCCATGTTATATGAATCGCCTACCGTCTGAATCGCGCAAAGTAGATTCTATGAACAGTTGCTCACATGTTCGTTTTTCAGACGTTAATTATTTATGCTTAGAATCAATTGAATCTAACTCCCAAAACCGTGTTAAGTCATTTTGCAAATTTCAATCAATCAATCAATCAATCAATTTATTAATAAATATAAATTACATACAATATACAATATAAGTAGTTTCCCTTTGGTCCCAACCTAAGCCAGTGCTTGTATCTTGGGCACCATCAGGATTACAATTAATAAATTGTAAACAACACAATGTCATTCATAATAGTATGGACCGAGTATTAGATGTATTTATTTCAAATAATGAATGTTGTAACTGTAAACCTCCATCTAATATTCTAATACCGGTAGATAAGTTACATCCGCCGTTTTGTATAGACATTATGTTCAACTCGCAATATAAGTTAATGACAAGCAATTCTGAAATGAGATACCTTTTCTTAGAGGGTAATTATACAAAAATTAATGAGGATATAGCTAGTCTAAACTGGGTACTATTTTTATGGGCCTATCAGTAGATGATGCCACAACAAAATTTTATGATATAATCTATGAAATTATAAACACTCATGTACCTAGACGCCCGACAAAGAATACAAAGTACCCTATATGGCTTTCCAGACCAGTTATACATATATTTAAAAATAAGCAAAAGGCATGGGTGAAGTGGAAAAAATATGGTAACAGTCATGATTATGACACATTCTCAAATTTACGTGAAAGGTTTAAGACAGAGTGCTCTAATTGTTACACGCAGTACATTAATTCAATAGAAGAGGGTTTGAGAAAGGATGTTAGGGTATTTTGGTCTTATATAAAAAGTCATAAAAACAAAACCGGTATTCCTAGCGAAACAGTATATAATGACATAAAATCAAGTAATCCACTCCAAATTTGTAACCTATTTTCAGAATTTTTTATGTCAGTTTATGAAAAATGTAACAGTAGGGACTTGGACCTGAAATCATTACCTGCATCACCCAATGCGGACACTATTTTACATATCATAGAGGTGACTGGAGATATGATAATAAGGGAACTTAAATGTTTAGACATAAACAAAGGAGCAGGTCCAGATGCAATACCTGCTTTCTTTTTGAAACATACTGCCGATACAATAAGTTTACCGCTGTCCATTTTATACAATAACAGTTTGCAAATGGGTATTGTACCACGGATTTGGAAGTCTGCTAACGTAACCCCCGTATATAAAAATGGGTGTAAGTCTGACGTTACAAATTATCGCCCCATATCTCTGCTTTCTATAATTGCTAAAACTTTAGAGCGTATAGTACATGGGGTAGTTTACCCATACCTGCTTAAGGTTATCATACCGGAACAACACGGCTTTGTAAAAGCTCGGTCCACTTTGACCAATATGTTGCTATATACAAACTATTTATTTGAATCTATAGACAACCGTTTACAGATTGATTCGATATACACAGACTTCTGCAAAGCATTCGATAAGGTGGATCATTTGCTATTATTAAAAAAGATTGCATTTAATGGAATACGTGGTAATTTACTGCGCTGGTTTCATTCTTATATAGTTAATAGAACGCAAAAAGTTGTAATAAATGGCTTCCACTCTAATAAAATACAAGTAAGTTCAGGCGTGGCTCAGGGCTCTATTTTGGGCCCTTTATTATTCGTTTTATTCATTAATGACGTCAGTGAGTGCTTTAAACACTCAAACTATATATTATATGCAGACGATTTGAAAATTTATCGAATTATTCAGTCTCAAAGTGATTGCTATAAATTGCAAGAGGACCTTGATCGTTTTACCACCTACTGTAGCAACAATAAGATACAATTAAGTATTAATAAATGTAAAGTCATAACATTTACAAAAAAAAATAATGTCTTTGATCACATTTATAACCTTGATAACAAAATTTTAGAAAGAGTAATGCTGATAAGAGACCTTGGAATATACCTGGACTCAAAGCTCCACCTTGATATACATATTGATCGAATCGTAAGTAAATCTTTTCAAATGTATGGATTTGTCATGCGCACCTGTATGCCATTTAAAAAACCACAATCATATTTATTACTTTATAAATCTTTGATAAGATCACAACTTGAATATGCATCTATTGTATGGAACCCATACTATACTAAATATAGTGAACAAATGGAAATTGTTCAGCGTAAATTTTGCCGAACGGTAAACTATAGATGCTATCAACAAAAAAGAGTAAATTATCATGACTCATTAGCCAAATTCTCAATATTACCGCTTAAGTTTAGAAGATGTTTAATGGACATACAAATGTTGTATAACATTTGTCACAACAGGTTTGACTGTAATCAATTAATGAACCAAATATATATTAAAATTCCCAGCACCTCTCACCGTATACGAGCGATACATCCGAGCGGCCCATTTGCACCAAAACCTTGTAGAACAAATGCGGGCAAGCGTGCCCCCTTAAACCGAATTATGAAACTTTACAATGATTACTGTACGGATATTGACTTATTTATATTGTCACCAACACAATTCAAAACATGTGTAGTTGAGAGACTAAAAGAAGTGTCAGAAACTGACTTCATTTAATTTAGATTAGTTTAATGTACCTAATTAAATACTTATTTCAGCTGTAAGTACCTATGTATTTACAAAAGTATATATTACCTATATCAATTGTCTGGTGATGTATACAAATGTCCACACACTATTTTTTATAAATTATTTTTTTTTTAAGATAGATAAGTTTCATTTTATTTTTATAACTAAGTACATTTATATTTTTGTTTGTAAGTTACATGGGATGCCTACCAATCTTGGTATGGTAAAACTCTGTTTGTTAAATATTAATTCAGCGGATAATGATGTTGGTTGTACATTTACTTAAAACTGTACCTTCTAAGTAAATTTTAGTTTAGTTAATTACTATGTACAACTGTTTATTGTCCTAAATAAATAAAAAAAAAAATATATATATAAATTACATACAATATAGGTAGGTTCCCTTTGGTTCCAAACTAAGCAAATGCTTGTATCTTGGCCACCATCGGGATTACAATTGTTTTATACATATTTTAAAGACTATCTACATACTTATAATATAGACTAAATACGATTTAAATAAATTACAAAGATAAAATTCATACATATACAATAATTGTCTAATAAACAATATATTTTTTAAATTATTTGTGCAGTTTACACATTACAAAGTCTACTAATTATCATATATGAGATACGAGTAAATCTGAGAGGTCAGCAATATTAAAATCTAGGTTGGTACATAAATCACGTACGAAATTAATATACAAAAATGCTAAGTCAGAAATACCTATGTTGGCGACAAGAAGGCTGGCTAATTAATTTTATTATCTACGCTAAATGATTTAATATAATACAAATGTTATCTAATGCTATTTTATATATAACTACAAATAAAAACAACACAGTTTTAGGTACACTCATAATCTATGGAGTTGATATACCGGTGTTCTGCGGCCTTTTTAGCAGGACATTCAGGGTCTCCCGTTTTGTGGTCGCTAGGTTTTTTAAAACGTGAGCATGTTGCACACTTCGGTGGTTCTGCCTTCTTTAGACATTCAGAAATAGAGTGTCCCGTTTCGCCACAATGTACAAAAGTAAGGAGTGCTTCACGGCATGATTTTGCTGCATGGCCGTACTGATGGCATTTGTAGCACCTTGTCACCAGTGTGTAGTCTCGAACTGGGCAGGACGTCCAATTTATAAAGATCCGATTTTGGTTTATTAGGTCTTTTCGTATGTTAGCTGACACTTCAACAATGTAGTTACAGCTTGGAGCGCCTTTCTTGCTAGATTTGTAGCTGAGCTTAAATAAGGTCAAAAAGGATTCAAAGTCCATCGATGGATGTTTGTCTGCTATATTTTGTTCAAATATACATTCGAAGACTTCACGTTTAGACATATTAGCAGGCACTCCTATGATCACTATTCGTGGTTTGCGTTTGTACGGCTCATCGGCAATAAGACCTGAAGTAGAGACTTGGACTACATTCTTCAGTTTCTTTGCGTCAAGTTTCGTCTCTGTACTAATGATGACTCCTCCTTTTATCGTTTTACGTACGCCTCGTACTTGCAGCTTCATTTGCTCTGGGCGTATGATTTTTTGCACGAGATTTTTAGTTTCGTCACTAGTCTTAATGTTATCCTTGGGATAGATGGCTACAGAGCTTAAATTAAAAGGCCGTACGAAACTATTTGAGCCCTTTTTTACCATGTCGGCAAATGAAACTTTTTTCGAAGTACAGGACTCTTTAATTGTCTGCTTAAGGTCCGAGATATGTTCTATTAGGTCGCATTTCTCTCTAAGGTCTTCAATGGAGCGCGACGCCTGGACAGCCTTTTGTTTTAAGGACTGATAAAGAACAGCCATTTGAGATGATCCATGTCCGATTTTGCGACATAAATTATAAATTTTCATTTTCTGATCAGAGTTTAGTTTACCCTCAGAGGCAATGGAGCAGACTTCATTTAAATACGTGTCAATGGTCGATATCCATTTCTGGATCTCAGACGTGGAGACAACTTCCATGGGGTCACTTTTTAGGGCTGGGTTTTTCAAAGATACCTTCGCAGGTGAATTATAAGGACTTCTTTCCATCTTCATTGAAATAATTCGTCAATTGTTAACTTTTCATTATTTACTAAACTACACACTATGCAAAATTAAAAGTACATTAAACGTAAATACATTAAACTAGGTCACAATTACTTATACGTATTTAATAAATATTGTTTATTGCATAAATAGCTAAGTGCACGTCTGTTTACTTTAAAGGCTAAAGTATATTCAAATTGTCAATATGTAAACAAAAATTAGGTGATGACTTAGATTGATGAACTGCATCCGATATGAGCCAACCTAATTTTGACTCAAATAAAGTGGGCATATTTTTACCTAATTCGATACGGTTCGCGCCTAGAATACCCCAGAAGATATCTGCCCCGACTAGAATGTCGATCATAGACGGAACAAAGTACTTCGGGTCAGCAAGACCAACGTTCGTAGGTATACGTATGTTACTGGTATCAACATAAGTATTAGGAACCGATGACGATACCTTTGGCAACACAAGACATTCAATGTTGATTTTGTAATTATTATTAAATGATTTTATTAGGACTGAGCATCTCTTGGAACAGTCAGAGGCTTGATAATTTATACCTATCACTTTGGACTTGGTGTTAAAAGTAGAAAGATTAAGCTTACGAACTAAGTCTTCTGAAATGAAGTTTGCTGTACTCCCATTATCCAGCAAGACCCGCGCAGTGTGACAGTTACCCTTCCCGTCCATCACCTGCACAAGCGCTGTGGAAAACAAAATTACTCTAGATGTAGCGGAATGATTGGCTGATAATGAAACGTTTTGTGTATTTAAGTTGTCTGTGTAACAATGTATTACGTAAATTTATAATTATACGGGAATTAACGCGATCATGCATTAGGTATTTACACACCTTATTTTGCTTGACGTTTCGACCAGGTTACACCGGCCGTGGTCACAAGCAGGCTGGTGAGGCGATGTCACGGCTCCGTATGTGAAGTAGATTCTAGATCTACCCTCACATTTTTTTTTTGTCTTTCCACGTACTATCACAAAACACACTGACAGTGTCCCTATTCTGTATGCCGTCCGTATTCCGAGCGTTAACCGACTGCGCAAAGCGAGATTGCGTAATTTGAATCACTGGATTCCACGTAGCCGAGAGCTTGAAGCCGTCTTCCCTATTGAAATTTATGTGTTTCTTAATTTCAATAGCTTCTAGAGTAATAGGTACAATCAGTGGAGAGGACTTGCGTACGAAGAAATTCAATTAGTGATTGGTGTCCGTTTGGTGGTCGATGTCGAGCGACACCGCCAACACCACCTCGCCCCGGGACAACGCGTCCTCCGCCAGACTCCTCACGCGCATGATGGCATGCACGGTGGAGCGCCCGCAGCGGAAACCGAACTGGTTGTCCGCCAAATCCGGCCCTACTTCCCTGAGATGCTCGACGAGGCGGCTAGCGACGATACGCTCGAAGAGCTTCGCCACCTCGTCGAGAAGCACTATGGGCCGGTAGGCGGACGGAGAGTCCGCCGGGCGCCCCTCCTTCTTGAGGAGGACCAGCTTGCCGGTTTTCCACAGCAGCGGAAATCGGCCTTCCTCAAGGCACGCACTGAGGAGCCCTATCAGTCGGGGCTCGAGCTCCCGAAGGGCCAGGACCCACGCACGGCCTGGAATGCCGTCCGGTCCTGGCGCGGTGTTTTTGGCTTGAAGCCTCTTCACCGCAGCTCGAAGCTCTACCCGGGTCACTTCGGGTACGTCGTCGTCGTCCGCGTTGGGAGCCATGGGAGGCAGAACCATCAACGGAGGAGGGTGCTCCGCCCTCTGAGGGAACAGAGCAGCCACCACCTCCTCCAGCAGCTGTGGCTGGAGACTCTGGGACAGTGGAGGCGCCCACGGGCGAAGTTTGCCCCGTACCAAATGGTATGGACGCCCCCACGGATCACGGTCCAGAGTCTCCAAGAACTGCTCGCGGGCCTGATCTTTGGCCCGCGAGATGGCTGCCTGCAGCCGTTTTTTGGCCGCTCTGTACGCCTCGTACAGCTCTGCCTCCCTGGCCTCGGCATCGGGAGGGCGGCGACGCCTCCTGCGAAGTCTGGTGTACTGGCGGCGCGCCGCGACACAGTCGCGACGCAGTTGTGCGATCGCCTGCGACCACCAGTACACCTGACGCTTGGCGGGTCTGCGTCGGACCCGCGGCATCGCCGCGTCGCAAATTTGCGACATCGCTTCCTGGAACCACTCGGCCTCCATCTCGATGTTCTCAGGCCTGTCCGGTGCTCTCACCCAGGCCTGAACGATGGAAGCCTCCAGAAGCGCCTCCCGATCCAGTTGTCTCAAGGACCAACGCGGACTGTTCTCTCCCGGGGCCGCTCTGACCGGCGCGCCATGGTTTTCGGCGGAGACGTCAAATCGGACATACAAATGATCCGACAGAGTCTCCACCTCCTCGATGACGCGCCAGCCTACGACACGGCGGGCTAGTGCGGGGCTGGCGAAGGCGAGATCGACAATCGACCCGCCCCGCTGACGCACGCACGTGTTAACGGCTCCCCGGTTGAGAACGAGTAGGCCGTGTGCCACGGCCCACTCCTCGAGCACCTCACCCCTGACGTCCGTGGCCGGGGAACCCCAAGCCGTGGATTTGGCGTTGAAGTCCCCGAGGACGAGAACGGGGTGAGGGTGGCTTCGAGCGACGACGGTACCCACTAGGGCTAAAAAAGCCTCAAAGTCGGCGAGAGGGCGGTTGGGGGAGAAATACACCCCAACCACCACGAGTCTATCTAGGCGCGCTGCCACAAAGCCCTGGCCCCTCGAACAGCACACAAGGGGCACTGTGGGCGAAGACATGATGGCCACCGAGCCACCCTGGTCCGACACCCAGTCGTCCCGGGGCGGGACGTAATATGGCTCGGCGACCACTGCCACACTAATGTTCCACTGCGCCATGGTCTGCAGGAGGAGGTCCTGAGCCCTGGCGCAGTGGTTGAGGTTTCCCTGGAGGAAGCGGAGTGGGGCCATCACTGGCAGTCCATCTCCGCTCCCTCCTCGGGACTATCTGGTTTTTTGCCGCCAGCCGGTTTGCTGGCTGGCGGTTTGGCCACGGCTTTTTGGCCCCTCTTTTTGGCCGGCCTGTTGCAGGCCCTGCCAACCCGGTGTTCCGCCGGCCTGCTTGCCGCCGCACACACAACGCAGTGCGGCGCGGCCCCGCAGGTGGCGGCCTTATGCCCGGTTTGACCGCAGCGGAAACAACAACCACTGCGGTCTTCCGCCTTGCAGCCAGCACCTACGTGGCCAATCTGCAGGCACCAGTAACACCGGGTCGGCCTAGCCTCCAACAGCCTGACCTGGGCGGAGACCCAGCCCACCAGCAGGCGTTTGGCGTCGGCCAGCTTCTTGGCCGCCGCCACGGGACAACTCACTAGGGCTGTGCCCAGCCCGCTGCGGTCCGGCTTTACTTCGCCGGACTTCACGAGCTCCGGAGCACAGCCCCCAGCCCTTGCGACGGCGGCGACCAATTCGCCCGCCGCGACGGAGTCATCCAGGCCCGACACGCGAAGGTCCGCGGTCTTAATCGGCCTGGAGACTCGAACGTCCTCCGCCGGGAACAGCACCCTCAACTTCCCGGCAAGAGCGTCCGCTTTGTCGCCACTGGTGGTGCCGGGTATTTCCAGCAGACGGGCTCCAGTGCGGGTGGTCTTGCACCGGAGCCCCTCTGCTATACCCAGATCGGCAGGGTTGATTTGGGCCTTAGCCGTGGCCAGAACCTGTCTGTGCGTTCGTGGCCCCCCTCTCGACGGCCGCCGGCTGCAGTGTGAGAACTACTGCAGCCGAGCGGGGAGCACGCAGCGCCGCCCGCTTCTTGGCAGCCTTCTTGGCGGCCTTTTTTTGGGCCTTCTTTTTTTGGCTTTGGCTCCCACCGTCTCCCATCCGCCCGCTTTGGGCTTGGGAGCGGGAGCCGCCGCCGGCGCTGGCAAAGGTCCACCTTTTTTCTTTGAAGTAGGGCCCGGCCGCGCGGCAGCAGGCAGAACTGCTGCCGTCTGCGCTTGTGACGCCGCAGATGGTGGGGCCTTTGAGGCACGCTTGGGTGACGGGCACGCTGCCACAGCCGCAAAAGTTCTGCGGTCCGCCGCGAGAGGGGGACGCAAAACTTTTCCTTCCAGGACGGAGAAGCGAGCGCTCAACTGTTTTATGAGCTGGAGTAAATCCGGCTCGCTTCTCCGTGCCGCCGTGTCGTCCGTCGCCGGTTGCTCGCGGCGGATCGCATTGAGGTCCGCCCGCAGCGCCTGGTGCTCCTCTTTCAGGACTCTGACAACTGAGCCTCACGGGCCGCCGCACGCCTGGCCTCCGCCGCCTCCTTGCGGGCCTGACCGACGCCGACGTATCGGCCGTGCTTGAGGGCGCCCTGGCCCCTTCCGCGCTTTGCGGCTCTGGTGCGCGAGCCGACTGGCGTCTCCTCCGAACCCGAGGCCGAATCCGACCCCGGGTTGTTCTCATCGGTATGGGAGCGCTTCCTCCAGAACTCCCTGGACGAAGTGCCACCCTCCGCGAAGATCAATGGCTCACTGCCCGAAGACAGCGTGCCTTCCTCCTCCATAACACACGACTGTGTGCTGCCCGGGCGCGCAGGACTGGGCGTGCGCATCTCCTCCGGGTCTTTGGTGGTGCTGTCACGTGCTGAGACAGCGGGACGATTGGTTGCCCCCCCCAGAATACGATGGGGGCTGACCGGCGGGACTCCGCCGGTGTGGGATTCCCCGTCTGCGGTGCAAACGGGACCCACCTGGGTATTACTTTTGCCTTTCGTCTTGTTCATTTTGATTATTACTTTGATTAACGAGGGTGGGTTCCCTCGAGGGTTTTTGAGAACCCGAAGGAACTCAGGGCGGAATTCGCTCTGAGTTCCCTCGGTGACGCCTTGGGACCGAGTTCTTTTCTTCCACGCGGTCCGAAGACCCCCATCCCTGTCCGTTCAGGATTACGGGTCGGGCCGAACGGTTGTCTGCATCAGAACAAATCCGTCGCCCCTGACACGATGCCCGGCAGCAAGGATGCATGCCAGGCCCGCCTGAAGGTAATTTTTTATAGAGGTTTTCTTCCTCGCAGCCCCCACCCCGAAGGGTGACGGCCCTCGCCCCCAACACCGCTGGGTCGGGATTACGAGATGAAGTGCCTGGCAGCAAAATGCATGACAGGCCCTTCCTTTTTTATAGAGGTTTTCTTCCTCGCAGCCCCCACCCCGGAGGGAGGCGACCCTCGCTCCCGACTCCCGCGAGAGAGTCGGGTTTACGAGTTGGCAGAGCAGTGCCGGAGAATCCGACACTGCCCTACCCTGGACTCTCCACAATGCTCTCTGCTTAACAGAGAGACATGTGGAAAGCGGGGGTAATTTTTTATAGAGGTTTTCTTCCTCGCAGCCTATACCCCTAGAGGCTTCGGCCCTCGCTCCCGGCTCTCGCGAGAGAGCCAGGTCTACGAGTTGGAGGTCTCCGAGGAGACCCCTCTGTAGGACTATTCGCCATCTGCCAATGATTTCCAGGCCTGAAATCAAACCTGGGAATGACTGACAGACGCCCAGGGCACACCGGCCTGGAAACATGCACTTCCCACCGGACGTATCCAGATAAGAACCACGGCATCCAGGCACACGGGGAGGTTGTCCTAATAGTGCCCCATGATTACCGAACCTTTTTTTTTTTTTTTTTTTTTCGTGGGAAACTCATTACGAGTACGCACCCGCCTGGGCGAGGCGGGGGTTATGTCGGACTCTCCGGCCACAATGAGACAGCGACCGGCATACCGACTAAAACCCACGGTGTTCCTCCAGACGGCCAGAGTGCCGGGGTCACGGGAGACGCTCGCGCATTCATCCGCGACCCCGACGGGCCACGGCCCGCTCAACGTGAGCGGGCCCCGTCTGATGTGGGGGGCCTAGCCCCCCTTCCTCCATCGAGAGGCGTTCGTGGAACACGTACGCCGCCTTCTCGGGCCTGTGCTGTTCGAGCGGCGATTGCCCAATCGCCGCCCGCAGGCATCCTCCTACGGTGGCTGGAGATCCCGGAGCGCCCCACGGCGACGTCCGGGGCGGACGCGACGGGCGGGGAGCATGGTGTTCAGCTCCCTCTCCCGCTCAGCCACCTCCTTGGCGAGCATCACCTCCTCGCAAAAGGAGGCGACTTCTTCCCAAGCCCTCTCGCTGCGGACCATGGCCAGAACCACGGCCGGCAGCGAGAGTCGGGCCGTCGCGAGCGCCGCAACCAAGTCGCGGCGCTGGTCCGCCCACGCTGGACACTCCACGAGCGTGTGGAGCGCCGTGTCGCGCGGGCAGACCCCGCAATGGTGGCAGACGGACGTCTGCTCCCGGCCTATGAGACATAGGTACGTGCCGAAGCACCCGTGACCGGTGAGTACCTGTGTCAGCCGGAACGTGAGGACGCCGTGCCTCCTCTCCAGCCACTCCTCTAGGACGGGACTTACCGCCACCACCGTGGCGTGCCCTGCACTTGGTCGCGCAAGTCGCGCCTTCCACTCCGCCACTAGGACTGTGCGGAGCTGGGACCGCTGCGCCTCGATCTCTCGAGGCAGAGGTCGCAGGTCCCGCTCCGCCGCCTCCTCGCGCCATCGGAATAACGACGCGAGGACTCCGGCTTCCAGGTCCCAGGGCAGGGATCCGGCCAAAAGGGTCGCAGCCTCAAAGGAGATCGTGCGGTAGCCGCGCACCATGCGCACGGCCATGGCCCGTTGCGGCCTCCGTAAGACGGAAACGTTCCGGGCCGCCAAGTTGGCAGCCCATACGGGCGCTCCGTACAGGGCCATGAACCGCACGATCCCTCCATACAGTCTCCGGCAGGTCGAGTTGGGCCCCCCAAGGTTGGGGAGCAGCCTCGCCAGGGCGGCGGCGGCGCCCAATAACTTGGGCGCCAGCCGGCGGAAATGCTCAATGAAATTCCACCGGCTGTCGAGGACGACGCCGAGATATCTCAGCGTCGACTCGACGCCGATCCGTACGCCCCCAACAATGATGTGGGAGCCCTGAGGTGGCCCCTTTCGGGGACCGTGAAAACAAACGGCCTCCGATTTGGCCAGGGCCACCTCGAGACCCAACCGCCGGATGCGACCCACGACTTGCGCGACCCCAGCCGTAGCTGCGATGGCAGCGCGCCTGTAGTCCTTCCCCCGAGCCGTGACGAGGGTGTCGTCGGCATAGCACGTCACGACGACACCAGGGAGAAGGATGCCTCGTATGACCCAGTCATAGCCGATGTTCCACAGGAGCGGACCGAGAACCGATCCCTGTGGAACACCGCAGGTCATCTCTCGCCGACCGAGAGCATTGCGACCCGGGTAAACTACCGCTCTATCACTAAGATAGGCCCCGACAATTCGGCGGAGGTAGGTCGGCACTCGATGGTAGACGAGTGCCTCCCTAACGCAGCTCCAGGGCAAGGAGTTGAACGCGTTGGCGATGTCGAGCGACACCGCCAACACCACCTCGCCCCGGGACAACGCGTCCTCCGCCAGACTCCTCACGCGCATGATGGCATGCACGGTGGAGCGCCCGCGGCGGAAACCAAACTGGTTGTCCGCCAAATCCGGCCCTACTTCCCTCAGATGCTCGACGAGGCGGCTAGCGACGATACGCTCGAAGAGCTTTGCCACCTCGTCGAGAAGCACTATGGGCCGGTAGGCGGACGGAGAGTCCGCCGGGCGCCCCTCCTTCTTGAGGAGGACCAGCTTGCCGGTTTTCCACAGCAGCGGAAATCGGCCCTCCTCAAGGCACGCACTGAGGAGCCCCAACAGTCGGTGCTCGAGCTCCCGAAGGGCCAGGACCCACGCACGGCCTGGAATGCCGTCCGGTCCTGGCGCGGTGTTTTTGGCTTGAAGCCTCTTCACCGCAGCTCGAAGCTCTACCCGGGTCACTTCGGGTACGTCGTCGTCGTCCGCGTTGGGAGCCATGGGAGGCAGAACCATCAGCGGAGGAGGGTGCTCCGCCCTCTGAGGGAACAGAGCAGCCACCACCTCCTCTAGCAGCTGTGGCTGGAGACTCTGGGACAGTGGAGGCGCCCACGGGCGAAGTTTGCCCCGTACCAAAAGGTATGGACGCCCCCAGGGATCACGGTCCAGAGTCTCCAAGAACTGCTCGCGGGCCTGATCTTTAGCCCGCGAGATGGCCACTTGCAGCCTCCATCTCGATGTTCTCAGGCCTGTCCGGTGCTCTCACCCAGGCCTGAACGATGGAAGCCTCCAGGAGCGCCTCCCGATCCAGTTGTCTCAAAGACCAACGCGGACTGTTCTCTCCCGGGGCCGCTCTGGCCGGCGCGCCATAGTTTTCGGCGGAGACGTCGAATCGGATATATAAATAATCCGACAGAGTCTCCACCTCCTCGATGACGCGCCAGCCTACGACACGGCGGGCTAGTGTCTTAATCGGCCTGGAGACTCGAACGTCCTCCGCCGGGAACAGCACCCTCAACTTCCCGGCGAGAGCGTCCGCCTTGTCGCCACTGGTGGTGCCGGGTATCTCCAGCAGACGGGCTCCCGTGCGGGTGGTCTTACACCGAAGACCCGCCGCTATACCCAGTTGGGCAGGGTCAATTTGGGCCTTAGCCGTGGCCAATACTTTGGCGTACGTCGCCCCCCTCTCGACAGCCGCCGGCTGCAGTGTAAGTACTACTGCAGCCGAGCGGGGAGCGCGTAGTGCCGCCTGCTTCTTTGCAGCCTTCCTCGCTGCCTTCTTTTGGGCCTTCTTTTTTTTGTTTTTGGCTCCCGCCGTCTCCCATCCGCCCTCTCTGGACCTGGGAGCGGGAGCCCCAGCCTGCGCTGGCGTCGGCCCTCCTTTTTTCTTGGGCGCAGGGCCCGGTCCGGCAGCAGGCCGAACTGCCGCTTTCTGGGCAGGTGATGCCACAGGTGGTGCCGCCTTTGGGGCCGTTGGTCGGGGCGACGGGCCCGCTACGACAGCCGCATAAGTGCCGCGATCCGCCGCGAGAGGGGGACGTAACACCTTCCCCTCCAGCACGGAGAAGCGTGCGCTTAACTGTTTTACGAGCCGGAATAGATCCGGCTCGTCTCTCCGTGCCGCCGCGCCGTCCGATGCTGGTTGTTCACGGCGGATCACTTCGAGGTCTGCCCGCAGCGCCTGGTGCTCCTCCTTCAGCACTTTCATTTTTTTTTTATTTTTATTTATATTCCTGCTTTTTAAGTGTGGTAAATAATTCAAGAAGTTATTGTTTGGGTTTCAAGAAAGAAGCAGACATTTTTATTGCAATCGTATTCCGTATACTGATTCCAGCAACTTTAAACTAGTTTTCGCAGCTTCTTCCCAGGGAGTATGAATATAATCTATACTATTATATAAAGCGAACGAGTTTGTTTGTTTAAAAGGCTCTAATCTCTGGAACTACTAGTCAGATTTAGATAATTCTTATTGCGTATAGCAGCCCAGTTCCTGAAGAAGGTTATAGATTATGTAACATCACGCTACTGGCAACAGGAGGAGTGCAGTAAGCAAAGACGCGGGTCATAACGCGCCGCGGAAAGATGGTAATACACATAATTATGCAAATTGGATTGAGTTGCAAACTGTTTATGATGTTTTAAATGAAAGTAATAACTAAATTTACAAACTCTCGGTTTTACGTGTATTTAGGTTATTCCTTAGTATTTATTGGCAGATATTTAATGTAAAATATGATGAGGCATTGACAAATTATTAATAAAATAGACTAATGTTAATTAATCAACATAACTATCAACTGGGATGATTTATAAATTGGGTGTTCCTCAGGGGTCTATTTTTGGTCCTCTTCTTCTATTTTATACGAATAGTGTGTTAATTATTAACTTAACACCAGGTACAAAATATGTATCCATACTGGTGGTTGTTACAAAGCCATAGATAATATGAATACTGATTTATAGAGGACATTAAGCTAGGCAAAAGTATATCCCATACATGAATAAAAAAAATTTTTTTTTGAATGTGTCAAAAGATTGAACGTTTAAAACCCTGATGTTATGTCATTTTTAATAAATTCCTAAGTTGAAAAATAAGCACTAATATTTTCACTTAGTAGATAATTTACCAAAAATGACGTTTCATCAAGGTTTGTCTCGTTTATATCATAGAATATTTGATGCCAATAGATCGAAATGCAAGAAATCCGCCGTCTGTGCATGGCTACCAAGAACAAGCCCGTCACAGTATGGATTTACAGGCCCGCCAAAGCATGGATTTACAGACCCTCCAGAGCATGGAATTACAGGCCCGCCAGAGCATGGATTTACAGGCCCGTCAAGGCTTCGAGCTGTGGTTGCAGCATGTAATGGCGGTGTATGGGAGCAACGTAAGAGCCAATTCACAGACAATGCGAGACCAGTATCTAGTAAGTAGTATCGCAATCGAACATAACAAGCCGTCGAACTTGCCGAGGATGTCGTAAGAGGT
This sequence comes from Parascotia fuliginaria, assembly GCA_963082885.1. NCBI lineage: Eukaryota > Metazoa > Arthropoda > Insecta > Lepidoptera > Erebidae > Parascotia > Parascotia fuliginaria. Next base: position 15,851,088 of record OY720189.1, read on the forward strand.
GACGTAGAGAAAACTTAGGAATCAGGTAACACCACAGAACAGTGAAGTAGGACCATTACCTGTGTACCAAATATCACTTTGCTGTTGTTACCTGCACCAATCGTGATGACAATAACAAATTCTTGAAAGAGATCTATGATCTGCAGTAAACGTCTTCAGGCTGATGACGTGATATGATTTTTTCCCTTGTTATCCTGCTAAAGTAACTCCACTCTGTTTGGTAGCAAGTAATCAGTGGAATACAAAAATGGTGGCCACCATTCCAAAAGCCATCATTTGAAACTGCTGGTATTTAAGCCACTATGGCACATAAACTAAATAACTATTATCTATTTAGCAGGACGAAGCAAACTGTAGCCCAGAATTCAGACGTGGGGCTATTGAGAACCTTTTTTTTTTTTTTTTTTTTTCGTGGGAAACTCATTACGAGTACGCACCCGCCTGGGCGAGGCGGGGGTTATGTCGGACTCTCCGGCCACAATGAGACAGCGACCGGCATACCGACTAAAACCCACGGTGTTCCTCCAGACGGCCAGAGTGCCGGGGTCACGGGAGACGCTCGCGCATTCATCCGCGACCCCGACGGGCCACGGCCCGCTCAACGTGAGCGGGCCCCGTCTGATTTGGGGGGCCTAGCCCCCCTTCCTCCATCGAGAGGCGTTCGTGGAACACGTACGCCGCCTTCTCGGGCCTGTGCTGTTCGAGCGGCGATTGCCCAATCGCCGCCCGCAGGCATCCTCCTACGGTGGCTGGAGATCCCGGAGCGCCCCACGGCGACGCCCGGGGCGGGCGCGACGGGCGGGGAGCAAGGTGGTCAGCTCCCTCTCCCGCTCGGCCGCCTCCTTGGCGAGCATTACCTGCTCGCAAAAGGAGGCGACCCCCTCCCAAGCCCTCTCGCTGCGGACCATGGACAGAACCACGGCCGGCAGCGAGAGTTGGGCCGTCGCGAGCGCCGCAACTAGGTCGCGGCGCTGGTCCGCCCACGCTGGACACTCCACGAGCGTGTGGAGCGCCGTGTCGCGCGGGCAGACCCCGCAATGGTGGCAGACGGACGTCTGCTCCCGGCCTATGAGACACAGGTACGTGCCGAAGCACCCGTGACCGGTGAGTACCTGTGTCAGCCGGAACGTGAGGACGCCGTGCCTCCTCTCCAGCCACTCCTCGAGGATGGGACTTACCGCCACCACCGTGGCGTGCCCTGCTGTTGGTCGCGCAAGCCGCGCCTTCCACTCCGCCACTAGGACTGTGCGGAGCTGGGACCGCTGCGCCTCGATCTCTCGAGGCAGAGGTCGCAGGTCCCGCTCCGCCGCCTCCTCGCGCCATCGGAATAATGACGCGAGGACAGGCTATTGAGAACCTCACTTAACTTTTCGCAACACTTAGAAATGTTTAAATAGTTGCAAAATTGCGTTAGCTTTGCCTTAATTAAAGCTCGTTTTTTTTTTTATTAAGCTTTTTATGTCAGCCATTGTAACAGCACACTAATCGAAAGGTGCAAGAAAATAACAAGACTTAAAGCCTATAAGAATTATGAAAGTTATGGCAAGCAGAAGGAAAACAAAAAAAAAACGCAGCAAATAATTGCTGTTGCAAACAAAATAGTTATTGTTAAACGCTAATAAATATCTATTCAATATTAGGTAAGCGCTATTTGTAAAAAAAAAAAAAAAAAAAAAAAAAAAAAAAAAAAAAAAAAAAAAAAAAAAGTGCTGATTAATGTTTTTATGCAAGTACCCACTATTGAAAAATAAAAATAAAAATAATGCTATTATTATGCGAATGTAACTACAAATCAATATGATTAACGATTATAGGTATTTTAAATTGATTCTAAAGGTGAATACTAATTAATTGAATGATTGAATGAATGAATGAAGTGATGGTACGGTTCAACTCAAGATGACAGCCGATGATAAGCCAGGATGATTTGCAATTTTGATGGAACTAACTATGAAATATGATAATTACGGTAAAATGAATATGATTTTGAATATAATGATTTTATGGATGGAATGGATGTGAAATAAAAATGAATATAAGGAATATGGAACGATCTCACAGCTTTTCCTGGTGCAAAACACTGATGATCACTATGATGTGAAGATGTTTCTGCACGCTGACCAGCTTGGTTAAGATTTCCAGATGAATTTTATATGTCCCGCTTGTCCCGTAGTCCTGAGGGTCCGTTGTAAATTCGTCCTTTGGGTAGAAATCGGCTAAGACGGCTGTTTTGAAACCGTGCTAACTTCTTCAACGACCAAATGAGCACGCAATCCACTCGGTAACACTAGGTGAAGACGATTTGAAACCGCAGTACAGATTCCATTATATCTTCAGTTCTTTCTTTTCGACGGTAGAAGGACCAAAATGTTGTGTCGTGTAGGTGATCCACGACGGTTGAGTGGTATAAATAAAATGCTAGTGGACTGTATAAATTAGACTACTGTATTGGAGACTGTACTACAATAAAATCTTATCTACGTGAACAGACAATTATAAAGATGTGTATGTATGCGCGAGCGCGGGTGTTCGTCGTAGGCTTAAACAGCTGACTGGTTCTTCTCACTCGCTCGCTGTACGCGGAAGGTCGATGACCGTTGCACCCCCTCACCTCCCTTCGTGCCGCTACTGTTGCCGTGTTGAGTGAATGACTCAACAGGTCGGACCCGTCAAACTACAGACCGAGAGCGATAACATCCTTGCTGTCCAAGGTTCTGGAACGAGTTATCAACTTCCAACTCCTGAGGTACCTTGAGGAGCACCAGCTGATAAGCGACCGCCAGTACGGTTTCCGTCACGGTCGGTCAGCTGGTGATCTTCTCGTGTACCTCACGCACCGTTAGGCAGAAGCCTTGGAGGGCAAGGGTGAAGCTCTGGCTGTCAGCCTTGATATTGCCAAGGCGTTTGACAGGGTCTGGCACAAAGCACTTCTATCGAAGCTACCATCCTATGGAATCCCCGAGGGACTCTGCAGATGGATCGCCAGCTTCCTGGATGGTCGGAGCATTAAGGTGGTTGTTGATGGTGCTTGCTCCGATACCATGATGGTTAATGCTGGCGTACCACAAGGCTCAGTGCTCTCCCCAACGCTATTTATTCTGCATATCACTGACATGTTAACCATTGAGAACATGCATTGCTATGCAGATGACAGCACGGGTGACGCGCGGTACACTAGCCAACAGAATGTCCCTCGGAGCTCCGTGCATGAGAGACGGTTACAACTTGTGTCTGAAGTTGAGTGCTCTCTCGGGCGGGCTCTCGAATGGGGTGAGAAGAACTTAGTTCATTTCAACCCCACGAAGACACAAGTATTTAGCGCGTTCACTGCGAAGAAGGACCCTTTTGTTATAGCGCCTCAGTTCCAAGGAGTTTCTCTCCGTATCTCCGATGACATTGGGATCCTCGGCGTTCAAATATCCAGCAAGGTCCAATTTGGGAGTCATTTGGAAGACAAAGCCAAACTGGCGAGCAAAAAGCTGGGCGTCCTGAACAGAGCCAGACGGTACTTTACGTCATCTCAACGGCTTGTGCTATACAAAGCACAAGTCCGACCGCACGTGGAGTACTGAGTCACTGGAGCAGTGGAGGGACTTTGCTCTCTATGCGTGCTCTATCGTATGGTTAACGGGGAGTGCTCTGAGGAACTGTTTGACTTTGTGCCATCGTCTCCTTTCTATCATCGCACCACTCGACATCGCAGCAAAGTTCATCCATACTACCTGGACACGATCTCGTCTAGCACGGTTCGTTTTCAGCGTTCATTTCTCCCACGTACGTGCAGGCTCTGGAACGAACTACCAGCTACGGTGTTTCCCGAGCGCTATGACATGTTCTTCTTCAAACGAGGTTTAAAAAAAAAAATCACAGAACCTCGTTTGCTCGTCGTCAGTTCTATGTTTTGAGTGCATATATATCGTCACTGGAAAGACAATAATATTAAAGTGCCAAAAGGCCATTTTACAGTAGAGCGATTTAAAGTTTTTTTTTCGACAAAAGCGGGCATAACTTTTTTTCTTATTTATTAATCGAAAAACAGTAAAGCCAAAAAAATATTATGAATTTTTTACCTATACACTGACAACAAGTTCTTTTAAATAAATCTTTGGATTTAGGATATAGTTGTCGCTTTAGTACATATGCTTTGTAATATTAGTAATCAAAAAAAAGTTCTTATTCACACAATAGTTTGTAGGTGCATCAATTAAAAATTACTTACAGCACAGATTCTTTCAAATGTATAGGATCAAATACTACTAACGTGCATTGCTAACTGATAATATCTTAGGGACTTATAACTGAACATTATATCATCAAATAGTCCATCCGATAAAGGGCTATATAGTGTTACAAATTAGTAATATTATCATGCCAAAAATACTAATGTAATAAAATATAATTTTAAATAGTTTTTTTTTACTTATCAGGTTCAGAATACATTAAGTAAATGTTAACCATTGTTCTAACTGCGAACAAAATATGTCACGTGTAAATAACCAATTCTCGTTTTGATAAGAAATTATGTACCTACCTATCCTATTATCTTTTTGTTACCTATTATTAGTATTATAGTGTACAATAAAGCGTATAATAAATAAATAAAAATTGTGTTGATGGAGAAATAAAATAATAAATATACGTAGCTTCCTTTAATAATAAAATAAAAATTAGAAATAAACATAGTACTTAATGTTATTAATCACAACAAAATAGTCGGCAATTTAAATTTTAGTTATCTTCTAAATCTGTGTCTTGAAGAGTGTCTTGAATGTTGACGGCACAGGGGAAATTTTGATAGTCCTGGTGATAGATTTCGGGAATTATTTTTGATGTGCAAAGTTTAGATAAATCCTGATACTTTTCTTCGATATAGGTAGTTTAGCTGTGTAAATTTTTTTGAGTTGTAGGTTTTTGTTCTTAATTTGTATTTCTTCTACTGGACCATCAGCCGCCATAGTATATTTGAGGGAAATTTTGTCTGTAATAGATTTTTTGAACGTAGCTATACGCACCTGCAAATTAAATTGAAATACTTAAGTTTATTAATAATTTATGTAATTTGTATTAGGTTTGTACCTGATATCAGTTTTGTTATATATAATTATAGCAACTAAATAAAAATATTACAGAATTATAAGTACCTTTGATATTTTTCCTACTAAATTTCCTTTAAAGAATTTATCTGAAAGAACATCCCAACCATAAAAATCCTTGTGTGTTAAGACTTCGACATGGTAAGACTTAGGGTTTTTTCTGGCTAAAGAAAATACAGTTGGCCACTGTGAAGGTGCCTAAATGATTGCGTTGGATACGCTTTTTTCAATAACGGAATGCATAGAGTCTACAGGCATATATGTATGACCTGGCAACAGATAATTTAGTTGGATGCTGGCAATGTTATTGCAATTTTGCAGACAGGTGTAGATGCATGTAAGGACAATTCTGTTTTTATTTTGTCCCGGACAGGAATCACTATAAAACAGAAGATGTTTGATAGACTCACGACTGTCCACCATTTTAATGTATTTTTCTAAGATAGTGCAGACTTCGTTAGCCCCACGTTTTCCTTCTGTCTCGTTCCAAGAATAACAATAGCCTTCTCTTGTTCTAGATTCGTAAAAAGTGAGGTTATATACGGCTAATTTACGGCTGTAATACAATAACATACTTTGACCATGAGGTGTATTCAAAACTTTTTGCAAATCGAACGAAACGCAGAGTATGCTTTCATCTTGAATTTTCTGATGTGCTTCAAGCACATCAGAAATCTTTCATAAGTTTCTTCTTTGTCTTTTAAATGTGATAAGTATTCTTCTCCCTTTTTTCCTTCCTTTCCAAAACGTACGCATTTCATGCATTTGTCTTTACGAGGTATATGAATGCCAATATTAAACTCATGAAAAATCTTCTGGAAAACTTTTTCTCCTACTATCACTTTATTTTCACGCCTCATAGCATCCTTGTCAATTTTATACAAATTACTCAAACTTTTAAATTCTTGAGGAAGATAAAATCGTTTTGAGTTCTTACGACAATAATGTGATGGTAAATATGGTAAGCATTTAATGTAATTCCGTATTTCCTCTATGGTGTCTGCTGAGGTTTTGTTGGCTGGAATATGCTTTACTCTTGTATCATCTTTAGATCAGCCGTAAGCTGCTGCAGTAATAATATTGTATAAAAATTTTTGTTTAATATCAAGTGTGTTCAATAGAAACTTTAAACAAACTTTTCTTTTTCCTTCGCCTTCGTTAATAAAATAATCAAATGTATTTTGCCTACGGCTTTGGTCTTCTTTGATACGCTTCCTCATAGTTGTCTTCTTTTTCGAATTGCTCACCAACCAATCTTTACGGCGTTCATTATTGAGACTCCAATAGTGATCAAAAATTGCTTGTCTTTTCTCTAAAGTAATATTATAGCATTCATTATGGCAATTTTCTGGTGCACATGTATTATTCTTCATTCTTTTCTCAGCTATAATTTTTCCAGACATAGAAGTATATTGCTTACCGCTATTTTTTAGATTAGTTCTCTGCTTATTCTTATTAATTCTGCGCTCTTTCTTATTTGGTTCTGCATTTTCTTTTGTATCATCAAAATTATTATCTTTCCTTGGTTTTTTAGTTTTTGAAAGTTTCTTTTGTTTTTTATTTTCATTTGAACGCAAACTTTTATCTGTTTCATTTGCCTCTGTTGAATCCTGCCAAGAACTAGAACTATGACAATATTCTTCACTGTCTGATAAAAAATCAATATGCTTGTAAACTCTATTTTTATTGAAATGTTTACTGATTTTTGAAATATTTTGAATCTCTTCTGTAGTCTTATTTTCTTCTTCTGGTTCGATATCAATAACAATAGATGACTCAATCAAATTTACTGTTGAAGAACCCTCATCCCTAATATCTTGTATGCAATCTGCAATTTCCTTAATTTGGTTAAACAGTTTTCTTTTTTTATATGGCTGATTTAAAGATAGTTCTAAAGGTTTACTTCCAAAAGATGTACTTGATTGAGGATCGTCTTCTTCAAAAGTTGATTTATATGATTCACATGCATCTAGATCAAGGAGTGTATCTTCATGTCCACAATTACTTATTTGTAAGGTTGATGTTATCGGTTGAATTGAAGTACCTGGATTTGACAATAAATCTACTTGAATGATTTCGGCTGCCTGTACTATAATGGACTGTGTTGAATGCATGGCATTGCTAGAAGATGTCTCTATGGGATGGATGGCATTGCTAGAAGATGTCTCTATGGGATGGATGGTATGGCTAATGTATGTCTCTTCTTCTCCCTGAACATAGTCTCTTTCTTCTGATGGAATGTGATCTTCGGCAGGATGTGAAACTACTGGTGGTTGGTGTATATCTGTAATAGTAAGATGTATACCTAACTTATTTTTAAGCAGCTACACATATTTAAACTGAAATCTTGATATTGCTTACATAAGTTAATTTTTTAAAAGAACTCCAGCACCGGGGTACAATGTGTTCTGATGAAGTGTGATGAGTTGCGGGGACTTCATGATGTGTTTAGTTCAGTGTAGAGATTAAACTTACAACCTCGTGCACAACAATCGCATACTAAGCCCACTGAACCACCGAGCGAATCAAAGTATTTTCAGTACCTAGATTTTACGTGAAAAACAACAACCATCTCAGACAATAATTATAAAAATATTGGTATAAAAATATTAATATTCAGACAATAATTATAAACTAAAACAGTTTAAAATCACCTGCTTTTGTTTGTTGTACCGCTAGAATACTATATTCTTCTTGAAATGGATGTTTCAATTTTGTTATCATGTCCAGTAGTTAAATTTATATCGCTGTCGTCGTCAGCAAATATTTGCCGCACTACATGTGGCTTAGGCAATTGTTCTTTTGAAATAATATTACCCAGGTTTGTAATTTTTTTTAAAAACGAGGATCTTTGGCTTTTCATAGTTGTTTAACTGTGAATCTGGAAATGTTAGAAATTAGCGATAAGTAGGTACAATAATAGCAATGGCAATCCATACAGGGTGATTTTGAATTCATTAGCATCCTTTTAACCTGTTATTCTATACATAGTACCAAGTACTTATGCACTATAAAATTCAGTATCAAGTACATAAAAAAAAAAAAAAATTTGGTCGAAAACATCATGTCTAAGTAAATTAAGTAAATTATTAACAAACAAAATCGAAAAAACCAATAATTCCAAAATAAAATAAAAATCGAATAAAAAATACAATAAATAAAGGAAAGTATCGAGACGTTTACGCGCTAAAATTATTACCTACGCATTTTACTATCAAGGGCGGCCGAAGTGACTCGGAGCTACAGCTGACTGCCATGTAGAGGCGCTGTACGGTCAACGGCCGCGGCCGTCTTACCTATCCGGACAATGTCTGTACAATCGAACGAACCAGCTGAATCGAAATGAAAAACTGTCAAACTAGTAAGATCTATCGTTTTTAATGCACTTAGGACTTTTTAAATACTAACGTAACAACAGTGTACTCAGTAAAATGTCAGTGTCTAATAAAATGTTATCAAGCACGTTGCAAAAGAAATCTGTCATCAGGCGAATTTCGACCTACTTTGACAGTACCTACGGTACGCACATCACCATTCAAACACACCCGCAATATTATTTATACCAATTACCTATTTACCAAATGTAATTCGTACCTACTTAACGCACTTTTCTTAAATTGTTACACAGCAAGTCATGCAGACTAAATAAATTAGTTAAAATAATCTCTGTTGACGTAGGCACATAATAAAGGCAATTTTGACAGCAGATGCACCAAATAGTATTTTAAATGTTTTTTTATGATAAAATGGTATTAAAAATTTTTGAAATTTTCAAGCCACATTCAAAAAGAGATTTGTGCCCAACGTGGGCTCGAACCCACGAGTCAGAGAATAAGAGTCTCATGCTCCGACTGAGCCGTGTCGTGCCATGGGTTCAATCAATATCTTTACACAGAACGCACGTGTATACCTACGGTGCAACAACTGTTTTTCCAGTAAGAATTAATCACGGACTAAGTAATGTGATAAGCAGCCGTCCTGACATTGCCCTGACAATTTCGGTACCTACCTATCTACTTCCATTAACTTTGTGTTATTGATGACTAGGCGACCTCGTTTGATTATTCCATTTTTTCCTAATAAAATAGAGATATGTCCGGGAAGAATTCTATGCTCATATGTTAGTATTACAGATAAATTAAGGACAGAACAACATACTGAAAGGTTATTATTAACTACCAAAAAACCAGTCCACAACGCCAGCTCCTCTACTATTAGCCGTAGGATTAAACAAACGCTTACAGACAGTGGCATAGATACAACAATATTTACGTCACATAGTACGCTCCACGCGGCTACATCAGCGGCTAATCGTAGAGGTGCTACTATTGATGTAATTAAAAAAGCTGCAGGTTGGTCTGGTAATTCTCTAGTAACCATCAAAATTTAGCATTAGCATTTTTCAACAGATAGGTGAGTAACTTTAAAAATATTAAGCGCTGGTAGCCAATGATTAGTGGTTAAACAAACTTACCTGAAGTGAAGTTTGACCGCAATTACACGAGTCGCTGCATCCGAAGAGATTTACAACCCGCCCTACCCTGCTTTGCAAGCAATCCCGATTTTATATTATTTGAGATAAATAGGCCTCTGAAATGAATGACAAGCTAAGCTAAGGAAACTGGCCGGGTGCGACGAGTGCGCCACCACCGGCGGAACTACGGAAGTCATTGAGTGTCTAATTTATTAATTATTTAAATTAAATTTATATTTTAGTTTATATATCTAAATATTGTGCGATGCCTAGTACATTGAGGAGTGTACTACCTAGTGAATTATGTAAATCTCGAGGATGCAGCGACGAAGTGTAATTTAAGATATTGTGTTGAGATCAAGGGATCACGGGTTCGAACCACACCTTTTGCACTACTAATCTGAAACCACCTCACAAGCGTGTTAGCCCAAGCTTAATTGACGGAATTACCATAAATAGTAGTATTTTTTTATAAAATAAAATGTATACAATAGGTTTTCTGTCCCATGTCATGCATCATAATAATAATATATAGTGTTAAAATTAAATAAAAATTGCCGTCTTAGTAGAATGTCTTTACATTGTCTATTGTTGTCTATGTTAACTTTAGATGGCATCTCATTGACTTACCCCCAGTTTCTGAAAGGCTGATCAACGAAAAATTGACTAATCACCTGTTAAATCTCATGTAAAGTACCTGAAAGTACCTCGCTCACACACTCGGTTTGCTCTCGTTGTTCTTGTTTCTGTGTAAAAATTAAATCTCAACTAATTATATTAATCCGTTTTATTTCAAACAGGTTAGGTTAGGTTAGGTTAGGATAGCTCTAACATTCGGAGGCCGTTTGTTTTCACGGTCCCCGAAAGGGGCCACCTCAGGGCTCCCACATCATTGTTGGGGGCGTACGGATCGGCGTCGAGTCGACGCTGAGATATCTCGGCGTCGTCCTCGACAGCCGGTGGAATTTCATTGAGCATTTCCGCCGGCTGGCGCCCAAGTTATTGGGCGCCGCCGCCGCCTTGGCGAGGCTGCTCCCCAACCTCGGGGGGCCCAGCCCAACCTGCCGGAAATTGTACGGAGGGATCGTGCGGTCCATGGCCCTGTACGGAGCGCCCGTATGGGCCGCCAGGTTGGCAACGTTGCCGTCCTGCGGAGGCCGCAAAGGGCCATGGCCGTGCGCATGGTGCGCGGCTACCGCACGATCTCCTTTGAGGCTGCGACCCTTTTGGCCGGATCCCCGCCCTGGGACCTGGAGGCCGAAGTCCTCGCGTCGTTGTTCCGATGGCGCGAGGAGGCGGCGGAGCGGGACCTGAGACCTCTGCCTCGAGAAATCGAGGCGCAGCGGTCCCAGCTCCGCACAGTCCTAGTGGCGGAGTGGAAGGCGCGACTTGCGCGACCAAGTGCAGGGCACGCCACGGTGGTGGCGGTAAGTCCCGTCCTAGAGGAGTGGCTGGAGAGGAGGCACGGCGTCATCACGTTCCGGCTGACACAGGTACTCACCGGTCACGGGTGCTTCGGCACGTACCTGTGTCTCATAGGCCGGGAGCAGACGTCCGTCTGCCACCACTGCGGGGTCTGCCCGCGCGACACGGCGCTCCACACGCTCGTGGAGTGTCCAGCGTGGGCGGACCAGCGCCGCGACCTTGTTGCGGCGCTCGCGACGGCCCAACTCTCGCTGCCGACTGTGGTTCTGTCCATGGTCCGCAGCGAGAGGGCTTGGGAGGGGGTCGCCTCCTTTTGCGAGCAGGTAATGCTCGCCAAGGAGGCGGCCGAGCGGGAGAGGGAGCTGACCACCTTGCTCCCCGCCCGTCGCGTCCGCCCCGGACGTCGCCGTGGGGCGCTCCGGGATCTCCAGCCACCGTAGGAGGATGCCTGCGGGCGGCGATTGGGCAATCGCCGCTCGAACAGCACAGGCCCGAGAAGGCGGCGTACGTGTTCCACGAACGCCTTTCGATGGAGGAAGGGGGGCTAGGCCCCCCAAATCAGACGGGGCCCGCTCATGTTGAGCGGGCCGTGGCCCGTCGGGGTCGCGGATGAATGCGCGAGCGTCTCCCGTGACCCCGGCACTCTGGCCGTCTGGAGGAACACCGTGGGTTTTAGTCGGTATGCCGGTCGCTGTCTCATTGCGGCCGGAGAGCCCGACATAACCCCCGCCTCGCCCAGGCGGGTGCGTACTCGTAATGAGTTTCCCACGAAAAAAAAAAAAAAAAAAGGATAGCTCTAACATGTTGTTTGTGTAAAAGTAAATAATATAGTAATCGAATTAACGAAATAAAAAAAAAATAGTTTGAAGAAGAAATCAAATGCGTACATAACCTCAAAAGTTACCGGTTCGCGAGATTTTCTGTTTTCAGTTATTTCAGATTTATTTCAATATGAACAACACGACAATGTCAATTCCTAAACTGACGGGACGGGATAATTGGTCTACTTGGAATTTTGCTGTAAAAGCTTACCTACAGCACGAAGATTTGTATGATTGCATATTATCAAAACCAAACCCCAATGATATAAAATCAGTGAAGAATGATGTTAAAGCTAAATCATAACTGATATTATTAGTTGATCCAATCCTGTATGTTCACATACAAGAAGCCGAAAATGCCAAACAGGTTTGGGATAACCTCACCAAAGCATTTAAAGACAGTGGACAAACCAGAAAAGTTAGCTTATTAAAGGAGTTAATTAACACAACATTAGAGACGAGTGAAAGTGTAGAAGCATATGTCAATAAAATAATGTCTTCCGCACAAAAGTTGAGAAACATCAACTTTAATGTTGATGATGAGTGGCTAGAAACATTAATGTTGGCTGGTTTGCCGGAATCCTACAAACCGATGATTATGGGCATAGAAAGCTCTGGTGTAAAAATGAGTTCTGACTTCCTCAAGACAAAATTACTCTAAGAAGTAAAAACAATTGATCCAAATACTACAGTACTTTACACAAAGCACAATGACTCAAAGCAGTCTCAGCAAACCCCAAAGAAAGGTCCGTAGATGTTTTACTTGCAACAAATATGGGCATTTAAGTAAAAATTGCAAATCAAAGAAAGCAAAACAAGACAAAAATAAAGATTCAGGTTATATAGCTGTATTCTCTGCAACAACAAAATATGACGATGGGTTCTATATAGATTCAGGTGCTTCAATGCATCTTACCATGAGACAAGACTGGCTTTATGATGAAGTACCCCCTCCGATCACAAGTATAAAAATAGCAAATAATAAAATGCTTCTAGTAAAAAGTTGTGGCAAGATAGACTTGAATATTGTTGGAACAAATAGTGTGAAACAAACTATCCAAATTACAAATGTTCTCTATGTACCTGAATTAACAACTAATTTATTGTCTGTTAGTCAAATTATCAAGAATGGGTGCTCCATACAGTTCACAAAACAGGGCTGTAAAATATTCAACAAAATGAATACTGAAGTAGCAGCTGCAAATCTCATAAATAACATGTACTGGCTGAATACTGACACTATTACAGCATACAGTTGTAAAACAAATGAGACTGATTTCTTATTGTGGCACGAGGATAAGGTAGGATAAATAAGAGGATGGCACATTTAAATTATAATGATATGAATAAACTAAGTAACAGTGCTAATGGAGTGATTTTTTTTTTTTTTTTTTCAAATCATTTTATTTAATTCATAAGGTGCACAAAATATTGACAAAAGTCTTATAAATAATAATCTAAACAATGGGCTACTATAATTACATAATACTTGCCTGTACTAGGATAAACCTGTATCACAGGCTGTATATGAGCTAACAGTTAAATAAATGTATAAAACGTTTACATTATGTATATATACTCATTTAAATAAAATCAGAACAGATTAATCTACGTATCATATCTATATAAAACAATTTTATATTACACTTAACATATTTACGAAATAAATTGCTATTTTGCATTTTATTAACTACGAGTACATGTCTAAATTGAAAAAAGCTAAGTTTATGGATCAGCATTAATTATTGGTAAAAAGTAGGTTAAAATCTACAGTATTGTATTTATTTTTCATCTATAACTTAATGATGTCATCGGCGAATAGTGTCACGACCTTGTTGACAATTATAATTTTGCTTGAGTGCATTCCCTACATCGTTTATTATAGACATAAATTCAAATTCAAATATTTATTTGCAAGCTAAGTGTACAGTAAAGGTCTTATGTATAATATTAGAACATGACTTAGCGCCCTTTTCAGGCGTCGCAAAGCAGGGTCTTAAATCTAGATAGCTTATCTAATACTAATACAAACATTAATACAAAATTAATACATATTTTATAAAAGCAGATCGTCTCATTAATTTTATATTTCTAATAATTTAATATTTATTTTATTTGTTTATTGTAATTATGGTTTATATTCAAAATATTCTTTTATTTTTAAAACAATTAATGATATAATAATATCTGTAAAACTAGATGTAAAAGTTATAATAAATAGAAAAGTTATGGCGATTTTAGACACTGCTGTAGTCGATGGAATTGATGTACCTTTTTTCGGCTAATAATTTTGCTGGGCATTCCGCATCACCTGTCTTATGATTATGTGCCCTTTTTGAAGCGTAAGCAAGTAGCGCACTTAGGTTTTTCAAACAATTTAATGCTCATGCACTTTTAACTACTATGTTTATACTACTGTTATGTCACTGAATTTAGTGTAGTTGTTAAGTTGAGAGAGTGTAAATAATAACTCCAATTTATCACCAAGTTAAACTTATTTATTTATTATAAACGCGTACAATATAAGACGCGGGTCTATTCAATGTGCCCTACGCGTAGTGACTAACTTTAAAACGGAGTGTGGCGAGGCGAACCCTGAATAAGCTCATTCAGCAAATATAACAATGTGTCGCCACACACTCTTTTAAAGAGTGACCTTGACTGCCGCAATGTCCACAGGTGTATGTTGAGTCTCGGCATGTTCTGGCCGCATTCCAGACCGGACGGCATTCCAGGCCGTGCGTGGGTCCTGGCCCTTCGGGAGCTCGAGCCCCGACTGTTAGGGCTCCTCAGTGCGTGCCTTGAGGAGGGCCGATTTCCGCTGCTGTGGAAAACCGGCAAGCTGGTCCTCCTCAAGAAGGAGGGGCGCCCGGCGGACTCTCCGTCCGCCTACCTAAGCTCTTCGAGCGTGTCATCGCTAGCCGCCTCGTCGAGCATCTTAGTGAAGTGGGGCCGGATTTGGCGGACAACCAGTTCGGTTTTCGCCGTGGGCGCTCCACCGTGCATGCCATCATGCGCGTGAGGAGTCTGGCTGAGGACGCGTTGTCCCGGGGCGAGGTGGTGTTGGCGGTGTCGCTCGACATCGCCAACGCGTTCAACTATTTGCCCTGGAGCTGCGTCAGGGAGGCACTCGTCTACCATCGAGTGCCGACCTACCTCCGCCGAATTGTCGGGGCCTATCTTAGTGATAGAGCGGTAGTTTACCCGGGTCGCAATGCTCTCGGTCGGCAAGAGATGACCTGCGGTGTTCCGCAGGGATCGGTTCTCGGTCCGCTCCTGTGGAACATCGGCTATGACTGGGTCATACGAGGCGTCCTTCTCTCTGGTGTCGTCGTGACGTGCTATGCCGACGACACCCTCGTCACGGCTCGGGGGAAGGACTACAGGCGCGCTGCCATCGCAGCTACGGCTGGTGTCGCGCAAGTCGTGGGTCGCATCCGGCGGTTGGGTCTCGAGGTGGCCCTGGCCAAATCGGAGGCCCTTTGTTTTCACGGTCCCCGGAAGGGGCCACCTCAGGGCTCCCACATTATTGTTGGGGGCGTTCGGATCGGCGTCGAGTCGACGCTGAAATACCTCGGCGTCGTCCTCGACAGCCGGTGGAATTTCATTGAGCATTTCCGCCGCTGCCTTGGCGAGGCTGCTCCCCAACCTCGGGGGGCCCAACTCAACCTGCCAGAAATTGTATGGAGGGATCGTGCGGTCCATGGCCCTGTACGGAGCGCCCGTATGGGCTGCCAACCTGGCGGCTCGGAACGTTGCCGTCCTGCGGAGGCCGCAAAGGGCCATGGCCGTGCGCATGGTGCGCGGCTACCGCACGATCTCCTTCGAGGCTGCGACCCTATTGGCCGGATCCCCGCCCTGGGACCTGGAAGCCAAAGTCCTCGCGTCGTTATTCCGATGGCGCGAGGAGGCGGAGGAGCGGGACCTGCGACCTCTGCCTCGAGAGATCAAGGCAGAGGTCCCAGCTCCGCACAGTCCTAGTGGTGGAGTGGAAGGCGCGACTTGCGAGACCATCTGCAGGGCACGCCACGGTGGTGGCGGTAAGTCCCGTCCTAGAGGAGTGGCTGGAGAGGAGGCACGGCGTCCTCACGTTCCGGCTGACACAGGTACTCACCGGTCACGGGTGCTTCGGCACGTACCTGTGTCTCATAGGCCGGGAGCAGACGTCCGTCTGCCACCATTGCGGGGTCTGCCCGCGCGACACGACCTCCACACGCTCGTGGAGTGTCCAGCGTAGGCGGACCAGCGCCGCGACTTGGTTGCGGCGCTCGCGACGGCCCGACTCTCGCTGCCGGCCGTGGTTCTGGCCATGGTCCGCAGCGAGAGGGCTTGGGAAGGAGTCGCCTCCTTTTGCGAGGAGGTGATGCTCGCCAAGGAGGCGGCTGAGCGGGAGAGGGAGCTGAACACCATGCTCCCCGCCCGTCGCGTCCGCCCCGGACGTCGCCGTGGGGCGCTCCGGGATCTCCAGCCACCGTAGGAGGATGCCTGCGGGCGGCGATTGGGCAATCGCCGTTCGAACAGCACAGGCCCGAGAAGGCGGCGTACGTGTTCCACGAACGCCTCTCGATGGAGGAAGGGGGGCTAGGCCCCCTAAATCAGACGGGGCCCGCTCTCGTTGAGCGGGCCGTGGCCCGTCGGGGTCGCGGATGAATGCGCGAGCGTCTCCCGTGACCCCGACACTCTGGCCGTCTGGAGGAACACCGTGGGTTTTAGTCGGTATGCCGGCCGCTGTCTCATTATGGCCGGAGAGTTCGACATAACCCCCGCCTCGCCCAGGCGGGTGCGTACGCGTAATGCGTTTCCCACGAAAAAAAAAAAAGGAAAATACCTAGGAGTAGTAATTGACAACAACCTAAGATTTCATGAGCATATAAACACTCTTAGTAACAGATTGCGTAAACTGATATATGTGTTTAAAACCTTGAGACATGTAGTTGATGAAAATGTCCTCAAATCGGTTTACTACGCCCTTGCTCAATCTCTAATAAACTACTGCATCACCTCTTGGGGTGGAGCTTCGAAAACCATCCTGATTGAACTAGAGCGAGCTCAGAGAGCCATTCTGAAAGTAAACCTTTAAACCTTACCGCTACCCCACTATACGATTATACAAAGAGTGTAACGTCCTGACAGTGTGTCAATTACACTTCGTCGCTGCATCCTCGAGATTTACATAATTCACTAGGTAGTACACTCCTCAATGTACTAGGCATCCAACACAATTCTTAGAGAAACTAAAATATAAATTTAATTTAAATAATTAATAAATGAGACACTCAATGACTTCCGTAGTTCCGCCGGTGGTGGCGCACTCGTCGCACCCGGCCCGTTTCCTTAGCTTAGCTTGTCATTCGCTTCTTTTGTGCGGGCATCGCAACACCTCTAGCTGTCGTTATAAAGTTATCGCGCGTGTGACTGTGATAATGGGACGAAGGCGTTGTGAAGATGATCCAGGAACCATAAAACGAAAAATAAGGCGACTCGAAAAACGTTTGCAAAAATACCAACGGAAACATACTTCAAGTGACGAAGGTTACTTAATTTCATCTAATTTTATTATCTTGTTGTTGCTTTGTTTAAAATACGACAAAAGCGTTCCTTATCAGTTGCCGCGCTTGACCTCATTTTTAATTTTTTTTTTTTTTAAACCATAATTGTATTTTCACACGTGCAATATGATTCATCACTTCCTATCGTTATTTCAATAACGCGATTGGTAAATTATGTTTTATAATTACCTCTTTGAATGATATTTATGTATACCTACTGCAGCGCGTTTGCAGTACACCTATCCACAGTTTCTCACTAGTACTAAAGAATATTAAATATTTTAGTACCGCGATGCGATTGCGGTCACAATTAAAAGCTATAATTGTAAATAAGTGTCGTGACGCGATCACGACCTACAATAAACGATTATTACTGTCGAGTGATTTGATGCGATTAAATCCACCTATTTTCATTGGTTAAGCCAAAAAATAAATAGTTCAACTTTATAGTTGATTCTATTTACGTTACAGATCTTGAATCTGACCACTCACGACCTGCCTTTCTTTCTGACTACTGTTTTGATTATGATGAGATGAATTATATTAGGCAGGAAATAAAAATCTTACTGGAGCAATAGGTTACGTGTATTCCTTTTTACAAGATAGATCGTTTTTTTTTTTTTTTTTATATTAGCCTACCAAAGTGACTCCACTCTGCCTGATGGTAAGCAGCAAGTGGAATCCAGAAGTGGCGGACACCATTCCAAAAGCCAAACTACTGGTATGGTGGCCTCCACTATGGCGGCTTAGTGAGATGCTTTTTCACGCCCCGCTTAAAAGACCCAGGATCAAAATTAGATGGGAACACATGCGCTGGCAAAGAGTTCCAGGCTTTAATTGAGCGACAAAAGTATGAAGTGCTGAACCGTTTGGTTCGAGACCCTTTAGATTCCACTGTGAAAGGGTGGCACTTTAGTCCCGCACGTGTTGTTCTGGACAAAAAGGGAGAGGGTGGGATTAATTCAAAGAGCTCTTCAGAACACTCTCCATGGTAAAGGCGATAGAAGACGGCCATTGAGGCGATGTCTCTTCGCAGCTGTAAAGGCTCAAGGGTCTTAGTAGCCTCCGGGTTTCCGATGATACGGACTGCTCGCCGCTGCAACCTATCGAGTGCATCCAGTAAGTACTGTGCGGAGCCATCCCAAAGATGAGAGCAGTACTCCACGCAGGAACGAACCTGTGTCTTATAAAGAAGACAGAGCTGCTCGGGCGTGAAGTACCGCCTCACCCTGTTCAGGACACCGAGTTTACAGGAGGCGGTTTTAATGACGCACTCGATGTAGTTCTTGGGGTTGAGATCTCGGCTGATGTCCATACCCAGGATACTTAGGCTATCCTGTAGTGGTAACGCTGTGTTCTGAAGAGAGGGAAGGGGAAGGAACGGAGATTTTTTTGCAGAGAACGCGCACACCTGTGTTTTCTTGGCATTGAACTCGACCAAATTCTCACAACCCCATTTAGAAATGCGGTATAATACTTGGTCGAGCTCAGCGACAAGTTCTAGGCGTTTTGCCTCGATGTCAGTCTGTTTAGCCGCAGGATGTCCGAGATATCGCCCATGCACTGTACTATCATCTGCATAGCAATGAATGTTGCCAAGGGACAACATGTCATTGACATGCAGAAGATACAGAGTGGGCGACAGGACGGACCCCTGAGGCACCCCAGCGTTGACCTGCAAATAATTGGAGGCCGATCCGTCACAAAGGACTCTAATGCGGCGCTCACGCAGGAATGCGGCAATTCAGTTGCACAGCTGGGGTGGCAGACCATATGCTGGAAGCTTGGACAGAAGCGAACGGTGCCAGACTCTATCGAAGGCTTTGGTTATGTCAAGGCCGATGGCCAAGGACTCGCCATGCCTGTCCACAGCTTCACCCCATTGGTGCGTGATATACGCTAGAAGGTCACCCGTAGACCGTTTTGACCTAAAGCCATATTGTCGGTCACTAATTAACGAGTGACCCTCTAGGTAGCGGACTAGTTGGGAGTTTATTATCCGCTCAAGCACCTTGCAGAGAACTGAGGTGACAGCTATGGGTCGATAGTTGCCTGGCTCAGACCTATCCCCTTTTTTGGGAATGGGTTGAACATTCGCCTCTCTCCAAGCCTCCGGCACAATTCCCGAGGAATAAGATAGGCGGAACAGGCGCGTCAATGCAGGAGACAACTCCGCTGCGCATTTCTTAAGAACCACCGCTGGAATACCATCCGGTCCGCTGGCTTTCCGAACATCGAGCGACCTTAGTTCCGCACGGACATCACGATGCCTAATACGAATATTAGGCATAACGGAGTCGCAGCCAGATATAGTCGGCGGGTGCAAGCCACGGTCGTCGATTCGGGAGTTAGCCGCAAAGAGTTCTACAAGCAAGTTTGCTTTCTCTTGCGGCTCGTGGGCCAGCGATCCATCAGGACATTTCAAGGGAGGCAGCGAAGGCTTGCAGAAGTTGGATTGCACGGCCTTGGCTAGTCGCCAGTAGCTACGGCTACCCGTAGGATGCGAAATGAGTTCTTGCCCAATCCGTGCAATGCGCTGGGCATCCGCTCTGATGTAAGCCCTCTTGCATTCCCTAGTGGCTTTGTTGTACGCTGCTTTTAGGCGATCCAAGCTAGGGTCGCGCCGTGCTCGGGCCCTGATCCAAGCGCGGTACGCCGATTCTTTTTGTTTAACAGTGTCGGCGCACTCACGGTTGAACCAGGGACGCGTTTTGCCGGCACTGGTGACATCTGAGGATGGAATGTAATATTCCATACCTAACAAGATCTCACCAGCGACAGCAGTAGCACTTTGCGACGGATCCCTGTCTTTAAAGCAGCGTAATGCCCATGGGACGGAAGCAAAGTAATCCCGCATACCGTCCCAGTCTGCTGACGAGTAGTGCCATAGTCGTCGCTTTACCTCCGAACGTCGTGGGGGAGCAACAAGAGGCACTGAGGCGCAGACCAAACAGTGGTCGGAATTACCCAGTGGGGCGTGGACCGAAACACTGTATTGGTCTGGGTGACTCGTCAGCAGTAGGTCTAGCAAAGAGGGCGCTTGACCTGGAATATCTGGTATCCTGGTGGGATGGATTACCACTTGCGTCAGGTCATGCGTGAGAGCGAATGCATGGGCGGCTCGTCCCGCATGGTCTGTTCTGAGAGAACCCAACCAGGTCTCGTGGTGGGCGTTAAAGTCTCCCAGAAACACCAATTCCGCGTTCGGAAACCGCTCCTGCGCTAAGTCTGCCGCCTGACTCAGATGGTCAAAGAGTCGAGTTGTCTCCAAATCTCCGGAGTGGGAACGGTAAAGGCACGCGTAGACCCGGCTCAGAGAACCAAGATCAACGTGAAGCCAAAGGATGGGGTAGGATGGGTCCTCTAGGCAGCGCAGACGGCGAACGCAAACATCCGCCCTGACGAATGCGCATACTCCGGCCTTAGCGCGAAAGCGCTCCTCGAGCACATAGCCGGGGTAGTGCAGGTATGCCGTGTCGTCAGGGCGGCGTATTTGTGTCTCCGTTAGAAAAAGCAAAGCCGGCCGTGCCGTCTCGAGGTGTTGGTGGACGGCGTTGAGGTTTGAATGGAGTCCACGGATGTTAGTGAACTCCACCTCAAATAGCGGGTTGGTGGGGGAGGAAGATGCCGCTGTTAGACCTGCTGCTTTTTTGTGTGCTGCCATGTTGGAGGGTGAAGGGAGGGGCGTGGAAAAGATGACTGCCCTCGCAGCAAGGCTAGACAAGGTGCCGAGTATTGCTTCGTCATTTAACTGTGTGGCATGGTGGTAGCCGATCCGCCGGACGGAAGGGCCCCCGTACCCTCTCGGAAATGGTCGCCGGGTCCCACCATCCGGTCACCAACCGGCACGACGAACCACTCCGGGATTATGCGCGACCTGGTGGGGCAGCCTCCTAGGGTGGTTAGGCCTAGTTGGGCCCCTGTACTATGCCGCGGGCGGCCAGCGGCACCACCGTTTCTACGGGTCTCCCTGGCCGGCGGGTCGACCCACACCACCCACACAATGACTCCGCGGATACTCAGCTGGTCCCACACATGCTGCGAGGATTGCCATCTTTGCATCAGTTGGGCCTCCGGCACTCTCACTCACCGAGCGAAACGCAATAGTACGAATACCATTACTCTTACGTCGATCTTCTATGAGAGGGTAGTACTTCCCCGGTCGATCCGACCCATTCATGCTGAAACCAGCGTGGATCTACTACTACTAAAAATTGCATTTTTAAATCTTAATTTAAATCGTATTGCATTTATAATATTACGGAGGTATACTTATAACTAAATACCCGCATTACGAGCGCCTGATAATTCAAATAGCAATTTGTAAATACAACTAATGTTATTATGGTTGTAGGCGTTAAGGCTAGTTTATAAACATGCCCGCGGGCGTTGAAAGACCATCTTTCAACCATAACTTCAATTTGATGGCAATGGGCATATCTTGCTGCATGCACGGCGGATTGTTCCATTGGCAGTTCTTATGTCTGCCACACGATTTATTCCATCACGTCCTGGGTAGACAGCTGATATTCGGCCTAGTCGCCATTTCAGTGGCGGTAAATTATCATCTTTTATAACAACAAGGCGGTCAATATCTAATGCTGCCTTTGAAGATCTCCACTTTGTCCGCTGCTGCAGTTCCGAGATATATTCTTTATTCCACCTCGACCAGAAGTGTTGACGTAACGCCTCTATTCTCTCATATCTTTCAAATGAGTAACTGACGTGGCTTCATAAGACGGCACAGGCAAAGACGTCAGTGTACGTCCTATCAAAAAGTGTGCAGGCGTCAGCGGCAAAAGATCATTAGGGTCCGATGACAACGGCGTGAGTGGGCGTGAGTTAAGGATGGTTTCAATTTGAACCAGTGCTGTATATAATTCCTCAAACGTTAAGTGACAATTTCCCATTACTCTTTTTAAATGAAATTTGACTGATTTGATACCTGCCTCCCAAAGACCACCGAAATGTGGAGCATAAGGAGGAATGAAATTGAAATTAAGCCCTTCATCAGCAATATCACCAGACAACGTACTGCTATTTTCTTTCAAAAATTTACCGAGTTCATTGTAAGCGCCTACAAACGAGGTTCCGTTGTCGGAATATATATGCGTAGGTTTACCTCTACGAGACATAAAACGACGAAGTGCTGATAAATAATTATGACTGGTTAAGTCACCAACCAACTCAATGTGAACTGCCTTCGTCGTGAAACAAACAAATAGTAAAATATAAACCTTCACAAGTCGACAACCACGACCTTGTCGGGAAGCCGACAGTATAGGCCCAGCGTAATCAACCCCAACACATTCAAATGGATGACCACCAGATGTGAGCCGTTTCTCAGGTAAATTTCCCATGATGGGAGTAATTGGTTTAGCTGTGATGCGACTACAAACAACACAACGATGATAACACAGTTTAGCTAAATTGCGACCTCCTATTGGCCAATAAGTATCTCTTATACTGGCTAGTAGCAACTGCGGTCCCACGTGCATTAAATTTTTGTGTGTAAATTCAAATAATAATTTAGAAAATCGATGAATGGACTGTATGACTAACGGATGTTTTTTCTCGTATGAAAATGAAGAATTTTGTAAGCGACCACCAACACGAATTAATTTATTGCTATCTAGAAATACATTAAGTTTAGTCAGTGGACTTCCTTTTGGTAAGCACTGATTTTTAATTAATAACTGATATTCAGGAAACGATTCTATTTGTGACTGTTTCACTATTAAAGTCAAAGCATTTTGCAATTCATCTTCATTAAGATGTATAGTGGTAGGTGGTTGCTATTTACAAATATTAATAAATCGTAACACGTATGCTACTGTACGTTTAAGTCGAGAAAGGTTTGAAAAACGATTAAAATCAACTAATGGCTTAGGAGTGTCACACGTAGTTAACAAAGAAATCTCAGTTTTAACTTCAGGTAGCGATTCTACTGTAGTAGGAAAAGAAGGCCATTCGCTTGTATCCTGGTTTAAAAAATTAGGTCCCGACCACCATAAATCAAGATTTTGTATGTGACTTACATCTGTTCCTCGAGATATAAGATCAGCAGGATTAAGATGTGTAGGAACATGTCTCCAGGTACAATTGCTACTTTTCGTTGATTCCACAATTTCTGAGACACGATTACGTACAGATTTGTACGGTAGTAGATCCACGCTGATTGCAGCATGAATGGGCCGGATCGTCCGGGGTAGTACTACCCTCTCATAGAAGATCGACTTAAGAGTAGTAGTATCCGTACTACTGCGTTTCGTTCGGTGAGTGAGAGCGCCGGAGGCCCAATTTCCCCCCTTTCCTCTTTCCTCACCTCCCTCATTCCCTTCCCCTAACCCCATTCCCAGCCGCCATAGTGGAGGCCACCATACCAGCAGTTTATGACGATGGCTTTTGGTATAGTAGCCGCCACTTCTGGATTCCACTGACTGCTTACCATCAGGCGGGGTGGAGTCACTTTGGTAGGCTATAATATAAAAAAAAAAAAAAAAAAAAAAAAAAAAAAAAAAAAAAAATTTTTGTAACTTACCTAGAATCATTTTCAACCACCCAAGCACTATTGTAGAATCACTCCAAAATGTACTACTGTGAATTGGTGCATCTAGTGAGGCAACGACTTTTTTTATACAGTCTTACTCCAACCAAGGCAGCACAGAGCTCAAGCCGAGGAATTGTAGTTGCCTTTATAGGAGCTACTCTACTCTTAGCTGTGAGCAGCCGCACTGAAATTTCATTATTATTATTAGTACTCTGAACAAGCACCATATTTAAGCCGTTTGTGATGCATCACAAAATATGTGTAAATCTATCACCTTCCAAGAATCACATAAAACTAAACGTGGGATGCGTAAACTATTTAAAATAAATAACTTTTTAATAATATTACTCCATGTCTTAGCGACATCTGGAGGTAAACTGTCATCCCATGATAATTTGTGCAACCAAAGCTTTTGCATCATAACTTTCATAGGTATGATACATGGAGCTAATAATCCTAAAGGATTAAATATTTGAAATATGACTGACAAAACTTCACGCTTTGTTACGTTTTCAGATATATGCCCCAATGAAATATACTCTTTCATATAATTACAATAAAGAGTCTTTATAACTGGCTGTTTATTTAATCTACGTTCAAGAGATAAGAAACAATGTTTTGCTCTAGTGAATGAGTCACCTAGAACACTAGGTGATTGTTTGAGTGGTATCCTAACACAAAATCGACCATCCGTCAGTCGATTTGTGTTAAGTACAAAATGTTCTTCACACTTAGCTTCTTCTTCCGAATATGAAGATGACTGATGGGCTACTTCTTCTAGTTCCCAAAAACGCGTTAAAAGGTTTTGAATGTCATCTTCATTAGTAGAATTGCGTGAAGAACTGACATGTAGGTTTGCAATGTTTGCTTTATGAGTTAATGGTAAAACTGATTCTTGGACGCTATTAATTAATAACCTGAAACTAGCCACCCTAGCCTAGATTCAAATAGTATTGGTTTACCTTTACCTAAGTTGATTTTTTGCTTGCCCAGTAGGTCCCAGAATACATCTGCACCTATTATTAAATCCACCGCTGAAGGTGTGTGAAAGTGAGGATCAGCCAAGCAAATATCACTCGGTATATTTAAATTATTAATAGATAATTTATGACACGGTACTTCATCCGTAATAAAAGGTAAAATAAAACAATAAAGACTAGTAGAAAAGTTTTCACTTAATGACTTAATAGAAATACCACACATTTTATTAATATTCGATTTAGAATTGTTAATACCTTGTACAGACTCATTTACATGAACAGTAGGTAAATTTAATAAATTACATAACTTGTTTGTCATTATATAAGAAGTACTGCCAGTGTCTAATATAGCTCGAGCAAGATGTTCACGATTATCTTTATCATATATTTTAACTACTGCAGTGGCCAATAGAACTTGACCTCTATTGCTGACATTAGTTGGAGCAAGTGCAGATAGCGTAACATTGATTTAACGTCTACAGAGACTGAGTTATCAGTTTGTGAAGCAGAAACATTAGATATAGATTTATGTATTCAACGGTAGTAGATCCACGCTGATTTCAGCATGAATGGGCCGGATCGTCCGGGGAAGTACTACCCTCTCATAGAAGATCGACTTAAGAGTAGTAGTATCCGTACTACTGCGTTTCGTTCGGTGAGTGAGAGCGCCGGAGGCCTAATTTCCCCCCTTTCCTCTTTCCTCACCTCCCTCATTCCCTTCCCCTAACCCCATTCCCAGCCGCCATAGTGGAGGCCACCATACCAGCAGTTTAAGACAATGGCTTTTGGTATAGTTGCCGCCACTTCTGGATTCCACTGACTGCTTACCATCAGGCGGGGTGGAGTCACTTTGGTAGGCTATAATATAAAAAAAAAAAAAAAAAAAAAAAAATGTGAAACACCAGATACATGAATCAGCGTATTATGCTTTCGCTTACATATTTTGCAACCCTGCGACTTGCAGTGATTTGCATAATGCCCAGAACGAAAACAATTGAAGCATACCTTGTATTGAGGCAGTTGTTTAAGTCGTTCTTCATTGCTCATACCAAGAAACTGTGGGCAAGTAATTAAAGTATGTTTACTATTACAATGCGGGCATGACGCCTGCATGGAATGATTTTTTTTAGTTTTCTGTGATGATATTTCATTAGTCAAAGATATCATTGTTTTGTGTTTAGATTTAGAAGCACCATTATGATTATTAAACTGATTGCGAGATAAATCTATTGTTTCAAGCAAGTCTGCGCGACTTCTTAGGAAATCAAGAAAGTTCTCTAATGTGATTGATTTATTTTTATCAAAATGTCCCTTTTCTTCTTCCCACTGTCGATAAGTCCTCGAATCTAACTTGTGAGTGACTATGTAAGTTATCAAAGTATCCCAAAATTTAATTGGCTCGCCCAAAGACTCTAACGCACGTAGATTTTTGTTTAAGGTATCAATAATACGTTTTATACTATCTGAGGATTCTTTGTTAACCACTTCAATGTTAAATAAGGCTGCTACATGATTTTGAATGAGAAGCCGCTTATAACCCTCCCGGTCCTTCGCGGAGGAGAGTAGCGTTGGTCACCCTTGATGCGAAGATGCAGACTTCTCGCGGTGACTCGGTGAGGCGTGGCAGTGTCTTTAAGTTTTCCATTTCCGCCATGGCCATCGATTCTGGTCTTCCGAACCTGGTCTCCAGGGTCCTCATGATCTCCGTCGGGTCGGTGATGCTGAATAGGAGACTGTTCACTGCTTCCCTGGCCCTGGACTTAAGGTTCCTGCGAAGACGGTTCAGATTTTCTACATTAGAAAACATACTTGCAGTTTCAAAGTAAGCGGCGCGGAAAGGTAGCCATTCTTGATGTGATCCACTGAACTCTGGCAGGTCGATGATCTTTGGTCGTTGTCCCGCTTTTACAGCTGCGGTAATTGCTTCCGCGAGCTTCATTATGTCCGTTGGCCCCTTGTCCCCTCCCGCCGGTGTTGGCTTCTGTTCCAGAAGTCCCTGGCTACGGCAGCGAGCTTCAGGTTCTTCTGTCTTCTGTACTGCAGGGCGGTTGCGCAACTCCGGCTGGGGGTCTTCTGGCGGCGGTAGCGGCGGCTCCTGGTTGTCCAACCAGGTGTCGACGCGGGCCACGGCTTCTCTCTCGGTGCAGGCTGACCCATCTTCTGAGTGTTCTCCCCTATCTTCTTCTTCTTCTTCTTCTTGTGCTGCTTCCGCTTCTATTGTTGCTATGCGGGCGGCGGCGAGTTCGACCTGTAACCTAAGCAACTCTTCTTTTGCTTTGGCTAACCTTATTTGTGTAGCCAGCGATCCTCCTCCCCGTGAGGAGGGCGCGCGCTTGTTCTTCATATCCGCACTCCCCCGATGCATCGAGGTTGGGTGGCGTGCGACTTGCGGCGGCGCGTTCGGTAGCGTTCCCTTCCACCTCCCTGTCGGCGGCGGGCGCTGTTGTCCTTGTAGCGGCGGTTGTGCCCGTAATACCCGTGGCGGCGGTGGTGCCTGTTGTACCTGTGGCGGCGGTGGTACCTGTTGTACCCGTGGCGGCGGTGGTACCTGTAGTAGTCCCCGATGTGGCGGTGACCTCCGTTCCTGTACTGTCCGAGGCTTCGGCAGACGTTGACTGTCCCTTTCCTACCGAGCGAGTTATCGGCGGCATGGTGACAGTGCCTTACCCTCAACTCCACAAGCTACCCTCCCAGAGACTCCCTTGATTTTTTTTTTTTTTTTTTTTTTTTATATTAGCCTACCAAAGTGACTCCACTTTGCCTGATGGTAAGCAGTAAGTGGAATCCAGAAGTGGCGGACACCATTCCAAAAGCCAAACTACTGGTATGGTGGCCTCCACTATGGCGGCTTAGTGAGATGCTTTTTCACGCCCCGCTTAAAAGACCCAGGATCAAAATTAGATGGGAACACATGCGCTGGCAAAGAGTTCCAGGCTTTAATTGAGCGACAAAAGTATGAAGTGCTGAACCGTTTGGTTCGAGACCCTTTAGATTCCACTGTGAAAGGGTGGCACTTTAGTCCCGCACGTGTTGTTCTGGACAAAAAGGGAGAGGGTGGGATTAATTCAAAGAGCTCTTCAGAACACTCTCCATGGTAAAGGCGATAGAAGACGGCCATTGAGGCGATGTCTCTTCGCAGCTGTAAAGGCTCAAGGGTCTTAGTAGCCTCCGGGCTTCCGATGATACGGACTGCTCGCCGCTGCAACCTATCGAGTGCATCCAGTAAGTACTGTGCGGAGCCATCCCAAAGATGAGAGCAGTACTCCACGCAGGAACGAACCTGTGTCTTATAAAGAAGACAGAGCTGCTCGGGCGTGAAGTACCGCCTCACCCTGTTCAGGACACCGAGTTTACAGGAGGCGGTTTTAATGACGCACTCGATGTAGTTCTTGGGGTTGAGATCTCGGCTGATGTCCATACCCAGGATACTTAGGCTATCCTGTAGTGGTAACGCTGTGTTCTGAAGAGAGGGAAGGGGAAGGAACGAAGATTTTTTTGCAGAGAACGCGCACACCTGTGTTTTCTTGGCATTGAACTCGACCAAATTCTCACAACCCCATTTAGAAATGCGGTATAATACTTGGTCGAGCTCAGCGACAAGTTCTAGGCGTTTTGCCTCGATGTCAGTCTGTTTAGCCGCAGGATGTCCGAGATATCGCCCATGCACTGTACTATCATCTGCATAGCAATGAATGTTGCCAAGGGACAACATGTCATTGACATGCAGAAGATACAGGGTGGGCGACAGGATGGACCCCTGAGGCACCCCAGCGTTGACCTGCAAATAATCGGAGGCCGATCCGTCACAAAGGACTCTAATGCGGCGCTCACGCAGGAATGCGGCAATCCAGTTGCACAGCTGGGGTGGCAGACCATATGCTGGAAGCTTGGACAGAAGCGAACGGTGCCAGACTCTATCGAAGGCTTTGGTTATGTCAAGGCTGATGGCCAAGGACTCTCCATGCCTGTCCATAGCTTCACCCCATTGGTGCGTGATATATGCTAGAAGGTCACCCGTAGACCGTTTTGACCTGAAGCCATATTGTCGGTCACTAATTAACGAGTGACCCTCTAGGTAGCGGACTAGTTGGGCGTTTATTATCCGCTCAAGCACCTTGCAGAGAACTGAGGTGACAGCTATGGGTCGATAGTTGCCTGGCTCGGACCTATCCCCTTTTTTGGGAATCGGTTGAACATTCGCCTCTCTCCAAGCCTCCGGCACAATTCCCGAGGAATAAGATAGGCGGTATAGGCGCGTCAATGCAGGAGACAACTCCGCTGCGCATTTCTTGAGAACCACCGCTGGAATACCATCCGGTCCGCTGGCTTTCCGAACATCGAGCGACCTTAGTGCCGCACGGACATCACGATGCCTAATACGGATATTAGGCATAACGGAGTCGCAGCCAGATATAGTCGGCGGGTGCAAGTCACGGTCGTCGATTCGGGAGTTAGCCGCAAAGAGTTTTACAAGCAAGTTTGCTTTCTCTTGCGGCTCGTGGGCCAGCGATCCATCAGGACATTTCAAGGGGGGCAGCGAAGGCTTGCAGAAGTTGGATTGCACGGCCTTGGCTAGTCGCCAGTAGCTACGGCTACCCGTAGGATGCGAAATCAGTTCTTGCCCAATCCGTGCAATGCTCTGGGCATCCGCTCTGATGTAAGCCCTCTTGCATTCCCTAGTGGCTTTATTGTACGCTGCTTTTAGGCGATCCAAGCTAGGGTCGCGCCGTGCTCGGGCCCTGATCCAAGCGCGGTACGCCGATTCTTTTTGTTTAACAGTATCGGCGCACTCACGGTTGAACCAGGGACGCGTTTTGCCGGCACTGGTGACATCTGAGGATGGAATGTAATATTCCATACCTAACAAGATTTCACCAGCGACAGCAGTAGCACTTTGCGACGGATCCCTGTTTTTAAAGCAGCGTAATGCCCATGGGACGGAAGCAAAGTACTCCCGCATACCATCCCAGTCTGCTGACGAGTAGTGCCATAGTCGTCGCTTTACCTCCGCACGTCGTGGGGGAGCAACAAGAGGCACTGAGGCGCAGACCAAACAGTGGTCGGAATTACCCAGTGGGGCGTGGACCGAAACACTGTATTGGTCTGGGTGACTCGTCAGCAGTAGGTCTAGCAAAGAGGGCGCTTGACCTGAAATATCTGGTATCCTGGTGGGATGGATTACTAGTTGCGTCAGGTCATGCGTGAGAGCGAATGCATGGGCGGCTCGTCCCGCATGGTCTGTTCTGAGAGAACCCAACCAGGTCTCGTGGTGGGCGTTAAAGTCTCCCAGAAACACCAGTTCCGCGTTCGGAAACCGCTCCTGCGCTAAGTCTGCCGCCTGACTCAGATGGTCAAAGAGTCGAGTTGTCTCCAAATCTCCGGAGTGGGAACGGTAAAGGCACGCGTAGACCTGGCTCAGAGAACCAAGATCAACGTGAAGCCAAAGGATGGGGTAGGATGGGTCCTCTAGGCAGCGCAGACGGCGAACGCAAACATCCGCCCTGACGAATGCGCATACTCCGGCCTTAGCGCGAAAGCGCTCCTCGAGCACATAGCCGGGGTAGTGCAGGTATGCCGTGTCGTCAGGGCGGCGTATTTGTGTCTCCGTTAGAAAAAGCAAAGCCGGCCGTGCCGTCTCGAGGTGTTGGTGGACGGCGTTGAGGTTTGAATGGAGTCCACGGATGTTAGTGAACTCCACCTCAAATAGCGGGTTGGTGGGGGAGGAAGATGCCGCTGTTTGACCTGCTGCTTTTTTGCGTGCTGCCATGTTGGAGGGTGAAGGAAGGGGCGTGGAAAAGATGACTGCCCTCGCAGCAAGGCTAGACAAGGTGCCGAGTATTGCTTCGTCATTTAACTGTGTGGCATGGTGGTAGCCGATCCGCCGGACGGAAGGGCCCCCGTACCCTCTCGGAAATGGTCGCCGGGTCCCACCATCCGGTCACCAACCGGCACGACGAACCACTCCGGGATTATGCGCGACCTGGTGGGGCAGCCTCCTAGGGTGGTTAGGCCTAGTTGGGCCCCTGTACTATGCCGCGGGCGGCCAGCGGCACCACCGTTTCTGCGGGTCTCCCTGGCCGGCGGGTCGACCCACACCACCCACACAATGACTCCGCGGATACTCAGCTGGTCCCACACATGCTGCGAGGATTGCCATCTTTGCATCAGTTGGGCCTCCGGCACTCTCACTCACCGAGCGGAACGCAATAGTACGAATACCATTACTCTTACGTCGATCTTCTATGAGAGATTGATCCGGCTCGAAGGACCATAAAATGTGCACGAACCCTCCCGGTCCTTCGCGGAGGAGAGTAGCGGCACACTTTTTGTACTGGGATTGGGGATGTCTCCAGGCGCTGTCGGCGTGAGGTATACTCGTGGAGTATGGCGGGTCGAGAGGGTGACACTGTCGTGAGGACCGTGATAGAAACAACAAGTGGTGTCTCTCAACCGTGTATTGAGGTATATACTCGCTCGGTACTTGCAGAGCTTCAGGGCTTCAGGGCTTCAGTGGTACTTGCGGGCTTCAGTGGTACTTGCGGGCTTCAGTGGTACTTGCAGAGCTTCCAGGCTTCCTGTAGTGCTTTCTTCAGAGCTTCTTTCTTCTTTCTTGAGAGTTTCTTCTTTCTTGATTGCTCCGTTGCTCGCCGTGAAGTGACGATCCGTGCAAATGTTCCGCCTTTTATACACGTATCGTAGGTACCTATCGAACGTTCTACAAGGTTCCGACCAATCAGCGTAGTAGGTACCTATTGTTCTACAACATTCCCGCCAATCAGCGTTGAGTGCCCTGTCTCGCGGTCTTATTACCTAAACGTGATGCTATACAAAGCAAGAATATTCTCGAATATTATCTAAATATTATTAAAACATTGTGAAATTATATAATAACAATAATCATTGTTGTTCTAACAAGAAATTAACATATTCTAATACAATCTTAAGTAGAATCTATACGAAAACATACCTAAACACAAGTGTTAACAATAAAATAGATGACCTAAAAGACGACCTAGCTCGTACTCATTCTCATATAAAATTACTTGAAACTGAAAATCTAAAACTGCAAGCAGATTTGACTGGTATTACCCGTCGCTTAGGAGTCCTTGAAAAGAACTCTCGTGGCTGTAACGTGGAGGTGCAGTGCGTCCCTGAGACACGCAGCGAAAACCTATATGTCATAATTAAAAAACTACATGAAATTGTGAACCTACCTTTTGATGAAAAATATATATGTGGCTTACGTAGGGTAGCAAAGCTTAACCCAAGTTCTGACAGACCCCGTAACATATTACTTACCCTACAGTCTGAGCGCCAGCGAGATGTTCTCTTATCAGCTACGACGCGTTACAATAAAGCTCACCCACAAAACAAGCTAAACACACGTTTATTTGGATTTGAAGGGGAAAGCCGCGCGATCTACCTTGCTGAACACGTGTCTCCAGCTACTAAAGAGTTGCATGCTGCCGCCAGGAAATTTGCTAAAACCTCTTTATATGACTTTGTTTGGATCAAGTATGATCGTGTTTATATCAGGAAGGACGAGAAGTCACCAGCCATACATGTCAAAAACATTGCGGTTCTAGATAAATTGAAGAAGTAGATAGATTTTAATATAAATAACGCCTCCTCTTTAACCGTAGGTCTTATAACTGGATCACTTATATTATAACATGCTTATTATGTACCAAAATGTAAACAGAATCAGGTCAAAAATATCCGAATTATATCTTAATGTACTTAGCCGTGACTATGATTGTATTTGTCTCACTGAGACTAATTTGAACAGTAGTGTTTTTGATAGGGAATTACTTGATTCGCGTTATAATGTGTTTAGAAGAGACCGTGAAACATCTTGTAACAAAAAAACAGAGGGTGGGGGTGTTTTAATTGCAATAAAAAACAGTTATAATGTAATTCGTCGTGACTCATGGGAAAATGATCTCGAAATTATATGGATATCCATCCTGCCTGATGTTAAGCACCCCAACCGTTCTGGAAATATCAACTTATGTCTTTGTTATCTGCCACCGGATTTGTCTGCGTCTGACCTTACAAGCCTCCATAATAACCTGCAATTAACAATTAATAACTTGGATGCTAGAGACATAAATATAGTATTAGGTGATTTCAATGTACCTAGCTTGACCTGGCATCTTAGTACCAATGGTCTGTACTTAACACCCAGTTCGCCTTCAGACTTAAGAGCCAGATTACTCTGTGATTCTCTGTTACTATGCAACCTATTTCAATTTAATCATGTGCACAATGCTCTTGGACGTTGTCTCGATTTAGTCTTGGCCTCTGTGCTGAAAATTAAAGTTTCTCAGACTCATCCCCTCTGCCGTGAGGATCGCCATCATCCTCCGATCGAAATCCATTTACCAAATGACTCTATAACTGCTTCTAGACACTTAAGACCTAATTCCCAGTGTTGTTTTAATTTCTTAAAAGGTGACTATTCTAAGATTCGGGATAACTTAGGTAAAGTGAACTGGCTAGATACTTTGAATACAATTGACGTGGATGCTGCAGTTGACAGCTTTTATGGTGTAATAAATGAAGCTATAATTAAACATGTACCGATTAAAATATTAAATAATGATACTTACCCCATTTGGTTCTCTGCCGCACTGAAGAAATGCCTTGCTGAAAAGAAAAAATACCACAAGCGATACAAAAGATTTGGTAATCCGAGAGACTATGACACTTTCAGCTTGCTGCGGGACAGATCGAAGTCTCTTCTAGGAGCATGTCATGATGCATACATCGCGTATACTGAGCATTCACTTAGTAGTGCTCCTAAATTATTTTGGAACTTCATCAATAATCGCAGAGCTAAAACAGGCGTTCCCAGTACTATTACTCTTGGTAATAAATCCTGTTCAGATAGTCAGGGTATCTGCGAACTGTTTTCTGATTACTTTGTGTCTGTTTTTGATGATTCGCCAGCACCATGTGATATTCCTCAGGAACAGCGCTTTAGTAGCACACTATCGAATTTGGTACTATCGGATTCAGATATTCGTCGAAAACTTAAAGCTCTTGATGCCAAAAAAGGAGCTGGTCCTGATGCATTGCCTCCCATATTCTTAAGAGAATGTGCTGCACAACTGTGCGTTCCCTTAAATATTATTTTTAACCTTTCCCTTAAATTAGGCGTTTTCCCCACGTTGTGGAAGTCTGCAAACATCGTACCTATCCTGAAGGGTGGTGACTCTGGGTTATGCGAGAACTACAGGCCCATTAGCATACTCTCTAGCGTAGCTAAGGTATTTGAGTCTATTGTGTACGACAGCGTTTACACTCACGTAAACCCTTTTATAACAGAGCGACAGCATGGTTTTGTTAGGCAGAAGTCAACACTTACGAACTTGTTAGAGTACAAGCAATATTTATGCTCAGCTTTTGCAAGGGGTGGTCAGGTGGACTCCATTTACACCGATTTCCGGAAGGCCTTCGACAAGGTTAATCATTATATACTTTGTCGAAAGCTTTCCTGGTACGGTATTCATGGTAATTTGCTAAGGTGGATCCAATCTTACCTCTCTAACCGCAGTCAGATTGTTGCAATGAAGGGTTTTAAATCGTCATCGAAGTCTATTCGATCTGGTGTGCCTCAGGGGTCGCACCTAGGGCCACTGCTCTTCAACATATTCATAAACGACCTTGTGGACAGGTTACAGTGTCCATGTCTTCTTTATGCTGATGACCTAAAGGTGTATACCTCGGTGACTAATGAAAGTGATTGTGAATTTCTACAAAAAGATGCCCTCACTATAGCCAGTTGGTGCAAATCAAACTGTATGTACCTCAACATCGATAAATGTTTAGTCGTGTCATTTACTAACAAACGGAATATAAAAATTTTTGACTACAAATTAGAGGGTACAACCCTACAACGTATGTCAGTAGTAAAGGACTTGGGTGTTCGATTCGACTCCAAACTCACTTTTCGTGACCACTATGATGACATAGTTAATAGAGCACATAAACTTATTGGATTCATATTCAGAGCTACCAAGAATTTTAAAAACTCATCTAGCTTTATCTACCTTTTCAACACCCTTATAAGGACCATTCTGGAATATGCCAGTGTCGTTTGGTCGCCTTGTTATAAAGTGCATACCGACAGACTTGAACAAGTGCAAAATAAAGCCCTAAAATTTATTGCATTCAAAAATCATCTAGGCCGCAAGCTGACTTCCTATAAAGAGAGACTATTATATTTCAGAACCTCCACACTCAGTTCACGTCGGCATATTCAGGACCTATTATTTTTACACAAATTGATACACTCACAAGTTACTTCTTCGCCGCTGTTGTCATGTCTAGACTTTAATGCTAAACCCAATCCAAGACATCCAAAACCCTTCGTATTAAACGTTTATACAAACAACACCTCTTTCTATAATCCTCTTACCCGTATGTGTCGTGCTTACAATGACTTAGTTACTTCCGCTGGTAGAGATGCGAACAGAACGGCTGATATTGATTTGTTTAACCCTAATTACATTTCCTTTCGAAGGAATATTTTTGGATACATAGACTGCATTAAGTAATTTTTTTTTTTTTTAATTTTCTATATTCATTAATAACGTTAATGCTGATAATGTAAAAACACTAACTGCAACTGTTTTCAAAATTTTAATTTAAGTTTTATTAGATGATCTGCATTGCAACGTAGCTTTTGTATTATAGTGATGTTTGTGCTTAGCAACCTTATGCATGTTGTGTGTACTATTATAGGTTTGCATTCTAGACTAAGAACATTTGTCATTAAATCTTGTTAGCTGTAAGATGAATGTAAACTGTTTGTACACCTAATAAAATAAAAATAAAATAAAAAAAAATAAAATATCGTAATTAACATTGCAAGTGCATAAATCAACCCTATCTATCATAAAACACTATTTAAACATCATTAATTACATAACTACGCCCCTATCTATATAAAACTACTAAGTATGTCTTAGTACATAAGATAACAGAATATAAACATATCTAAGTAAATTACATCTTTATAACGACATATCACCCCTATCTGCCTTTGAGAAACCTATTCTAATAAGATTATATCATAATTTCGTATATAAACTAACACTATTCTGTTATATAAAGCTAATATATAAGGTGACCCTATCCTAACTATATTATTTACATGTTCAACTTATCTCTATTTAGACGTCGTCGTGCACATTATCTTAATGGAGTTTTATTGAGCAGGAAACAAAACATTAGAGACTTGGGTATCCGACTGGACCACAAAATGACCTTCTCAGACCATATCGAAGACATAATCGCAAAAGCCTATCAAAATTTGGGTTTTGTTCTCCTTATATGTAGACCATTCTCGGAGATATCAGTAGTGAAAATAGTATACTACGCATACGTGAGAAGCATTTTGGAATACGCTTGTCCTATGGTTTCCCCAATATAGTATATACAAGTATCGGCTAGAGCGTATACAATACATTTTTGTTAACCATCTTAACTTTCGCTGCCGAAAGGTTTTTAAAACTTACGAAGACGGTTGTGCAGAACACAAGATCTTGCGCTTGGAACAGAGGCGTAAGATGTTAGATATGGAGTTTCTCCATGATATAGTGAACAACGGAGTTGACTGCTAGCTTCTTTTGTCTAGAATATGTTTTAATACTCCAGAATTTCGTACTCGCAACACACCCCTATTTCAAACTCCGCAATTCCACACTAATTATCTACGGAACTCAGTCTTATTGCGAATCATTCGTATGTACTATCGGCAAAAGGTCCGGTTTACCACTCATCGGTCGTGAATCGCTTGCACACGTTGCGCATGGGCACAGCAAGCTCCGCCCTAGAGTAGAGCAGCGATATCGCGGAACTCTTCTCATTTATAACAAAACATAACCATAGCTAAGTGTAATCGTTTCTATTTATCCATATTTTCGTTGTTAGCATGATTCCACGTGAATATAACGAAGGCGTAGTGTGCACGAACCCTCCCGGTCCTTCGCGGAGGAGAGTAGCGGCACACTTCTTGTGCTGGGATTGGGGATGTCTCCAGGCGCTGTCGGCGTGAGGTATACTCGTGGAGTATGGCGGGTCAAGAGGGCGACACTGTCGTGACGACCGTGATAGAAACAACAAGTAGTCTCTCAATCTTGTATTGACGTATATAGGTACTCGCTCGGTACTTGCAGAGCTTCAGGGCTTCAGTGGTACTTGCGGGCTTCAGTGGTACTAGCAGAGCTTTCAGGCTTCCTGTAGTACTGTCTTCAGAGCTTCTTTCTTGAGAGTTCTTCTTTCTTGATTGCTCCGTTGCTCGCCGTGAAGTGACGATCCGTGCAAATGTTCCGCCTTTTATACACGTATCGTAGGTACCTATCGAACGTTCTACAAGGTTCCGACCAATCAGCGTAGTAGGTACCAATTGTTCTACAATATTCCCGCCAATCAGCGTTGAGTGCCCTGTCTCGCGGTCTTATTACCTAAACGTGATGCTATACAAAGCAAGAATATTCTCGAATATTATCTAAATATTATTAAAACATTATGAAACTATATAATAACAATAATCATTGTTGTTCTAACAAGAAATTAACATATTCTAATACAATCTTAAGTAGAATCTTTACGAAAACATACCTAAACACAAGTATTAACAATAGAATATCGTAATTAACATTACAAGTGCATAAATCAACCCTATCTATCATAAAACACTATTTAAACATCATTAATTACATAACTACGCCCTTATCTATATAAAACTACTATGACTTAGTACATAAGATAACAGAATATAAACATATCTAAGTAAATTACATCTTTATAACGACATATCACCCCTATCTGCCTTTGAGAAACCTATTCTAATAAGATTATATCATAATTTCGTATATAAACTAACACTATTCTGTTATATAAAGCTAATATATAAGGTGACCCTATCCTAACTATATTATTTATATGTTCAACTTATCTCTATTTAGACGTCGTCGTGCACATCTCTCCCGCCGTACGACTCGTCGTATTTTGTTCCGGTGCTAAGGCGACGTCTTCTATCGGCAGGATCACCATCTTTCTCACTGGTCTCCGTAGTATTCCAGTCTTCGTCTTTACGTCTACGGTGCGCACGATGCCGTCGGGTCCAGGGTACGTAGCTACCACCTTGCCGCGTAGCCACACGTTGCGAGGGAGATTGGTGTCGATGAGTTGCACTAGGTCACCAATCTTGACTTCATGCCCCTTGCCATGGGGCTCCCGCCGGTATTGAAGCTCGGGGAGGTATTCCCGGAGCCATCTTGTCCAGAAGATGTCTGCCAGGCGTTGTGATGCACGCCAGGTAGACCTGCTCGCGGCGTCTTGCTCGGAGAATGTTCCTGGAGCTGGAACTCTTCCTGGTGAGCCGAGCAAGAAGTGGTTCGGCGTCAGTGCTTCTGGGTCTTCTTCCGAGGTGGACACGTGGGTGAGCGGACGGCTGTTGACTGAGAATTCAACCTCCGCTAGCAGGGTAGCCAGTACTTCTTCATTGGGGTGACGCTCGTGGAGAGTCACTGTCAGGGCAGTCTTGACAGATCGCACCATTCGCTCCCATGCACCACCCATGAACGGTGCACCAGGAGGGATGAATCGCCACACGATGGTTTTCTTGGCCGCTTCTTCTTTTGTTGCCTCGTCGATTGCTTGTCGTAGTTCTCGATCTGCGCCCTTCAGGTTGGTCCCGTTGTCTGACCATATCTCTGATGGGCATCCTCGGCGTGCGATGAGGCGTCTGAGTGCCATTATTGCGGAGTCTGTGCTGAGTGTTGCTGCTATCTCTAGGTGGATAGCTCTGGTGGTCAGGCAGGTGAATATCGCCACGTATCTCTTCTGGTGACTGCGTCCAACTGTTACTGATAGCGGACCGAAGTAGTCTACCCCCGTGAATGTGAAGGGTCGCTTGTGATGTGCGACACGGCATTGAGGTAGATTTCCTGTTCGCGGGTACGGCGGCGCTTCTGTCTTCATTCTGCAGTGGAGGCAGCGCTTCAGCAGGGTCTTCGTAATGGGGCGGAGTCGCAGGATCCAGTATTGTTGCCGACACTCGTTGATGGTGGCTTCGACGCCGGCGTGATGCAACTCCACGTGTACCTTCTTGATCCACAGCTGTACGACGTGATGTCCTCCGTCCAGTATCATTGGCCTCTTAAACTCTTCAGTTAGTTGTTCGGCTGCAGCGATGCGGCTTCTTAATCTTAGCTTGTCTTCTGTGTACTCGATGCTTAGCTGACGCAGACGACTGTCCTTGCTGAGAGGCTTCTTCTTCTGAATGTCCTCGATCTCTTGTCCGAAGCTGTCTTCTTGTGTGGAGCGCATAAGTAGTTCTTCTGCACGGCGTAGGAGTTCTGCAGGGACTGGTACATACTTCTGTTCTGTCTTCCCTATCTTCTGTGTTTTCTTCGTCTGTGCGGGCTTGGGGACTCGACGCCAGTCAGGGTCCGCTTCTCTATTCTTCTTTGTCCGCTTGTAGTTCACTGTGTACGTCCTTGTTCTGCAGAGTTGAATGAATAGCAGAACTCTTGCTGTGGTGTAGCGCAGTCTATCCCAACTTGAGAATCTGGATGCGTCAGGAAGGGCTTCGGCGATCTTCTGCGTCTTCTGTCTTTCGGCACTGATGTGGTTGACCTTCTCTTCGCCTGTAGGTCCTTCTGCGGGTGACGACGATTCTTCTATTGGCCAGGAATCTTCATCTTCATACAGGAACTGTGGTCCCTGGTACCAGCGATGTTCTGAGTTAAAGTTGGCTGGTACGTGCCTGGTTGCGTCGTCAGCTACGTTCAATTTTGTTGGCACCCATCTCCACTCCTTGACAGCTGTCGCCTCTTCTATGGCTGCCAAGCGATGAGCCACGTAAGGCCTGTATGACCTGGATCCTGTCCTTATCCAAGTCAGCACGGTCCTGCTGTCTGTCCAGAACGTCTTGGTTATTGGCTTCCTCTCGTGCTCTTCTATCACAGCCTCCGCCATTCTTGTGCCGAGTACTGCTGCCTGCAGCTCGAGCCTCGGGATCGATGTCAGCTTCAGCGGGGTGACTCTTGCTTTGGCCAGCACGAGGGAGACTCGCACTTCTTCGTTGGGCAGGACAGCTCTCCAGTACAGGACTGCGGCGTAGCTACTCTCGCTGGCGTCTGTGAACACATGTAACTGTAAGGAGGTTGCGTCACTATAGTTCAAATACCTTCTTGGGATTGCCACTTCTTTAAGGCTCTTCAGATGACCAATCCAGTCCTGCCACTGCTCTGCGAGGTCTTGATCCAGGTCTTCATCCCACGCGGTTCCTCTTCTCCATACCTCCTGGAGTATTTATATATATAATATGGTATTTGCTTTGCTCTTATTGTTACCGGTGAGGCGAAACCTAGTGGGTCGAACAGCGACATGACAGTTCGAAGAGCTTCCCGTTTGGTTTTTTTTTTTTTTTTTTTTTTTTTTTTTTTTTTTTTTTTTTTTTTTTTTATTGCCTATAGTGGCAGACGAGCCAACAGCCCACCTGATGGTAAGTGGAAACTGTCGCTCATAGACTTCTGCAATGCCAGGGGCTCTGCGAAGCCGCTGCCTACCGTGATATTAATGCTCTCTTTAAACCTCGTTTGAAGAAGGACATGTCATAGCGCTCGGGAAACACCGCAGCTGGTAGTTCGTTCCAGAGCCTGCACGTACGTGGGAGAAATGAACGCTGAAAACGAACCGTGCTAGACGAGATCGTGTCCAGGTAGTATGGATGAACTTTGCTGCGATGTCGAGTGGTGCGATGATAGAAAGGAGACGATGGCACCAAGTCAAACAGTTCCTCAGAGCACTCCCCGTTGAACATACGATAGAGCACGCATAGAGAGCCAAAGTCCCTCCGCTGCTCCAGTGACTCCAATTTGTCTGTGAGATTGGGATCATCGACGATTCGAACAGCTCGCCGTTGGAGGGAGTCAAGTGGGTCGAGCTGGTATTTGGGGGCTCCTGCCCACAGGTGAGAACAGTACTCCACGTGCGGTCAGACTTGTGCTTTGTATAGCACAAGCCGTTGAGATGACGTAAAGTACCGTCTGGCTCTGTTCAGGACGCCCAGCTTTTTGCTCGCCAGTTTGGCTTTGTTTTCCAAATGACTCCCAAATTGGACCTTGCTGGATATTTGAACGCCGAGGATCCCAATGTCATCGGAGATACGGAGAGAAACTCCTTGGAACTGAGGCGCCATAACAAAAGGGTCCTTCTTCGCAGTGAACGCGCATACTTGTGTCTTCGTGGGGTTGAAATGAACTAAGTTCTTCTCACCCCATTCGAGAGCCCGCCCGAGAGAGCCCTCAACTTCAGACACAAGTTGTAACCGTCTCTCATGCACGGAGCTCCGAGGGACATTCTGTTGGCTAGTGTACCGCGCGTCACCCGTGCTGTCATCTGCATAGCAATGCATGTTCTCAATGGTTAACATGTCATTGATATGCAGAATAAACAGCGTTGGGGAAAGCACTGAGCCTTGTGGTACGCCAGCATTAACCATCATGGTATCGGAGCAAGCACCATCAACAACGACCCTAATGCTCCGACCATCCAGGAAGCTGGCGATCCATCTGCAGAGTCCCTCGGGGATTCCATAGGATGGTAGCTTCGATAGAAGTGCTTTGTGCCAGACCCTGTCAAACGCCTTGGCAATATCAAGGCTGACAGCCAGAGCTTCACCCTTGCCCTCCAAGGCTTCTGCCCAACGGTGTGTGAGGTACACGAGAAGATCACCAGCTGACCGACCGTTACGGAAACCGTACTGGCGGTCGCTTATCAGCTGGTGCTCCTCAAGGTACCTCAGGAGTTGGGAGTTGATAACTCGTTCCAGAACCTTGGACAGCAAGGATGTTATCGCTATCGGTCTGTAGTTTGACGGGTCCGACCGGTCACCCTTTTTAGGGATCGGGTGGACGTTAGCTACCTTCCACGAAGATGGAACCCTATTAGCGTTATATGAGAGACGATAAAGGCGCGTTAAAACGGGAGTCAACTCAGGGGCGCACGTCTTCAGAACCACTGCGGGGACGCCATCTGGTCCACTCGACTTGTTGACATCTAGGAGCCTGAGCTCTCGCCTGACCGCGCGTTGAGTGATGCGGATTTCCGGCATTGAGCTTTCACACCGCGAGTTGTTGGGTGGTGTGACTCCCCCGTCGTCTAGAGTCGAGTTCGAGGCAAAGAATTGGCCTAAAGTGTCAGCCTTTTCCTTTGCACTATGGACCAGTATGTCGTCTTGTTTGCGCAGTGGCGGGAGATTGGACGAGCAGAAGTTGCCTTGGGCAGCCTTGGCGAGAGACCAGAATGCACGGCTCCCTGAAGGATAGCTTTCTAGCCTCTCGCCAATTCTGGCAACGTGTTCTGCTTTGGCCTCAGCGATAACCTTCTTGTTGAATCTGGAAGCGGCATTGAACTTACGCTTCTCTTCCCTGACCCGCGGGTCCTGGCGTTGCCTAGCACTGTTCCAGGCCCTATATGCGGACTGCTTAAGGTGCGTCGCCTGCCTGCAGGTTTTGTTAAACCAGGGGCGACTGCGACCGCCGACCGGAATTTTTGCGTTGGGGATGAATAATTCCATCCCCTGAAGCACCGTATCGGTAATGCA
This sequence comes from Parascotia fuliginaria, assembly GCA_963082885.1. Classification (NCBI taxonomy): domain Eukaryota; kingdom Metazoa; phylum Arthropoda; class Insecta; order Lepidoptera; family Erebidae; genus Parascotia; species Parascotia fuliginaria. The sequence goes on from OY720189.1 coordinate 15,893,606, forward strand.
GTCCGCACATGTGTCGGGATTTCCGGAGGAGAAGCAAAGCCGCTTCCATGGGTAGGACGCGAAAAATTCACGAAGCCCATCCCAATCTGCTGAGCTATATCGCCAGACTCTGCGAGACCCGGTTGCCGAAGAGCGATCGGGTCTCACAACAGGGGCTTTACTACGGATAAGGCAGTGGTCAGATGATCCGAGTGGAGCATCGACCACTACCCCATAGCCGTTTGGGTGAGTAGTCAGCAGAAGATCCAACAAAGAAGGTTCATGACCCTCTACGTCTGGAATGCGGGTGGGCTGCATTACCAGTTGAGAGAGGCCATAGGCCGAGGCCATATTGAAGACAGTTCTGCCCGGGAGGTCAGTGGTCCGGGACCCCAGCCATTCTTTATGGTGAACGTTGAAATCACCTAGGACCACCACCTCCGCAGACGGATGCTGTTCCAATATTTGGTCAATCCCCCCTTGGACGTTCTCGGTTATTTGGGTGACTCCCATATCACTGGCCGGAGACCTGTAAAGGCACGAGTAGATTCGGGTAAGACCCCCATGGTCTACCCGCAGCCATAATAATGATAGGTCCCGGCGTTCGAGGGCCCGAAGGCGGCGACAGCAGATATCACCCCGTACGAAAACGCACACCCCAGCCTTCCGGTGGAAAGCATGTTCCAGCTCGTAGCCGGGGTATTTAAGGTACGATATATCGTCCGGGGTACATATCTGCGTCTCCGTTAAAAAGAGCAAGGCAGGCCGCGCCGACTCAAGGTGTTGATGGACGGCGTCGAGATTACTGTGAAGACCCCTGATATTGCAGAAATCCATTGTAAATGTGGATTTGGTGTCCGCCGTAGATACGTTGCTCTTTCTCTTTCTTGTGGCCATGGTTTGTAGAGAGAGTGGGGGTGAGGTGTAATTTGGGAGGCGAAGTCAAGGTGATACCCAAAGAAAGAGCGGTGTGTTGGACCCGACCAATCCGTGAGTTGAGTGAAAAGCTGACGCGGGGCACGGAAGGGCCCCCGATGCCCCCCCGCTCACAACCGCCGGGATCCACTCCGGTCTCCCATTCCGGCACAACGGCTATGAGACGGGATTTTCGCCAGCTGGCGGGACAGCCTCCCGTGCGGGATACACACGGGTTCGGGTCCCCTACTGACTGGCAGGTGGCCGACGGATAACCATTCCCATCGGGTCTCCCTGGACCCCGCGTCAACTCGTCACGCTCAACGAACAGGCCAAGACTTTTACCACCGCACGTCTCAAGCATCACCAAAACTTCGCCACCCAATTGGGAAAGGAAATAGGAACACAGGAACGGCTGTTTCCCCCTTCGTACGAAACACAGCTGAGCTGCTATTACGGCCGAAATAGGTAGAATTGTGGTACCAACCCGTGCGGGTCTAGGTTAGACCCTACCACTATAGTCAGGAGAGGGAAGGAAAGACGGGGACTTCATATCGCGGATGTATAGGTGTACGATAATGAAGGCTCGAGGTGCCGGGGGCGCGTACCCGTATCTCCCGAAAAGCAACCGGACAGGTTGCAATCCAGTCGATTCTCTGACAGCAAATTGGTGGGTGTCTTCCCGGAGATGAGTGCTTCAGGTACCCGTACGAGGTTTAGGTTGAACGTTAGCTCGTCTGTAGTCGGCTTCCAAATCAGGCCTAACACACGTTCGATGTTCTCTTCGGTCTTGAACTGCAGGTCTTCTGTTCCTTCATTACTCTCCCCTATCGCTTGAAGGAGTGCTTTTGAGTTGGACCTCCATTGTCGCAACTCGAAGCCTGCTGCCTGGTGTATGTTCTTCACTGCTGTCGCTACTTGCACTGCGTCTTCGAGCGTCGCGAAACTGTCTAGATAGTCGTCGACGTAGTGTTTCTTAATTATGGCGTTCGCGGCTTCCGGGTACTTGTCCATGTGTCTTCTAGCGTTCTCATCCTTCACGTAGATCGCTGTTGAAGGTGAACTCGATGCACCGAAGATTAGTGATGTCATTCTGTACTCTTCGGGTGGCTCGTTGTCCCTGCGATCGCCGCGCCACAGGTACCGGAGGGCGTCCCGGTCTTCTTTCTTGAGTTTCACCTGCATAAACATCTCCCTGATGTCTCCTGTGACGGCTATGGCGTGCTCCCTGAAGCGCATGATCACTCCAGGCAGCGACTGTAGGAGATCCGGGCCTTTCAGCAACACGTCGTTTAGGGAAACTCCTTTTGTCTTGGCGGCGGCGTCGTGGACCACTCGTAATTTCCCGGGTTTGGCGGGGTTCATTACTACAAAATGAGGCAAGTACCAGGTTTTATCCTTTGTTTTAGTAGAAGGTGCAGGTTCGGCATACCCTTTGCTGACGAGTGCTTCCATCTGTTCTGTATACTTTTCTTTTAGCTGCGGGTTGCGATCTAATTTCTTCTCTATTCCTGCCAACCTTCTCAGCGAGTCGCCGTAGTTGTCTGGTAGCGCGATATCTTCACTTTTCCAGAGCAGCCCTGTCTCGTATCTTCCTTCTGGCATCTTCTTTGTCTTCTGCTGTAGTTGTTGGAGTGCCTGTTCCTCGGGATCAGACTTCGGTTTCTTGGGGGCGATGCACAGTGACTCCAGCGCGAAGTATTCTTTCATCATGTGGTGCATCTCCTCTTCTGCCACGTCTGTCATGTGGTGCACTCTTGCCTTTTGTATTCCCTTACCGAGAGTCCTTGTATAGCTCCCGTGTAGTACCCAACCTAGAGGGGTCAATGAGGCAACAGGTTGATCCTTATTACCCTTTCTCACCTTAGTTGCCAGAAGAAGATGCCAGTTGTCCTGCCCTATCAGGATACCCGGACGTGCTTCTTCATATGCCAGGATGCTGCTCATGTCCCGGAGATGCTTACAGTTCTCTATGCAATCTTTAGGCACCTGTTGCGTAGACACCATCAGCCGCTTAATTGTTCTAGCTTGCACTCTGTGTTGCCTTTTATTCGGTCCGGTGATGGTGATGGAGACCCTCCTTGACTGGTCCTCAGACGTAGTCATCTTGTTGATCGCTTCGATCTTGAGAGGATTGACAGGTCCGCGGGCGCCGATGTTGTCGGCTATCCTCTCGTCGATCAGGGTCACCGTCGATCCATCGTCGAGGAGCGCATAGGTGTTCGCCTTTCCCTTTGGGCCAGACACCTGTACAGGTATCAGCTTCAGGTACGACTGCTTGGCGGCTGTCCATGCGGAGTTGATGGCCTCGGTCTTTTCGCTGTCATCCTTTTCTTCTGTTGGGAGCTTCTTCCCTTTGTGCAGCGTTCTGTGATGCAGATGCGGACAGCAACATGGGTTTGTTCAACGAAGATCCACTATCACTAATTTATTAATTTACACGAACTACTTGTTTGAGGGTTTAGACAATAATCAGCAAATTGATAGTGTCTATACAGATTTTCGAAAAGCTTTTGATAGTGTGGATCATAGAATATTATTGAAGAAACTTGCATTTAATGGAATTCGTGGTAACTTATGGCGCTGGTTCAAATCTTATATTACGAATCGTACGCAAAAGGTTGTTCTAAATGGTTATGAGTCTGGTGTAGTTTCCATAACCTCCGGGGTGCCACAAGGATCTATTTTGGGCCCTTTATTGTTTATTTTATTTATAAATGATATACACCATTGTTTTAAATTTTGTAATTTTCTCTTATATGCAGACGACTTAAAAATATATCATGTGATTGAAAATATCAATGATTATAAAAGGTTTCAGTCTGATCTAGATCGTTTCTCCATTTACTGTGAAACCAATAATCTCGAACTTAATATTAATAAGTGTAAAAGCATAACCTTTACTAAGAAAAAAAAATAAAATACTTACTAATTACATGTTATGTGACATGCATCTTGAAAGTGTAAGTTGTATAAGAGACCTGGGAATCACCCTGGACAGTAAATTACACCTTGACTTACATATAGATAACATAATAAATAAGTCTTATAAAATGTATGGTTATGTAATGCGCACTAGTGCCAAATTTACTAAACCTTCCACCTACCTCTGTCTTTATAAAACACTCGTGCGTTCACAACTAGAATACGCGGTGTCCATTTGGAATCCATTTTATGATAAATATATAGAAGCTCTTGAGGGCGTTCAGAAGAAATTTCTAAAATGTATGCATTATAGATGTTGTCATAAATATCTGTCATATGAACAGTTACTTGATAGGTATAAACTTTTAAGTCTTAAGAAGAGACGTACCCAATTACAAGCTATGTTATTATACGACTTATGCCATAATAGATACGATTGTATTCCTGTTATCAATAAGCTATGTTATAAAGTGCCTGTTAGGACTCATTGCCGCAATCCTTGTCAATTATTTTCTACTACCAGATGCCGCACAAATGCCGGTAAACGTTCGCCGCTGTACTGTCTTGTACAATCTTACAACGAAAACTTCAACTCAATTGATATTGTAGCAATGCGTCCAAGTACATTTAAAAAATCTATTACTTACAACCTAAGCACCTGTTAGTAGGTATTTATCTTGTCAACATGCTTAATTTTAATTATTATTTTGTACTACTCTTTGAGCAAACGACTGCATAACCTAGCCGTGGTAAACGATGTTGGTGATGAATTTAATCCTATAATGTAAGCAAGATAATTTTGTTTTTGTATAATTCATCGTTGTTAGTTTATCCAAATAAATGAAAAAAAAAAAAAAAAAAAAAAAAAATATTTATACCACATTTTCTAATTTGACAGCGATGTACCTTACCCCGGTATCGCAGACACCTAAAGCACAGGCGTCTGGCCTTGGCGAGGTCCCATCTGGCGTCGATGTCCGCTTTCTTGTATTCGGCGCAGTCAGGTGCAGCGTGTCCCGTCATTTCGCATACTGGACACTTCGGTGTGTACGGCTTCTGCTCGGTCGCGCTGTTAACTCTCTGCGACCTTCTCGGCTGGCTCGATGACGTCGGGCCAGGTGCGTGCACGTTCTCCGGCAGTGCGTATGGGGCGCACAGTTCAGCTTCTGTTTTCAGGAACTTTTCCATCTTCAGGAGGTCTGGGTCTTCTTTAGGCTGACTAGCTGCGAATCGATAAAAATTACTCTTTTGAGTCGGTGTCAGCTTCTCTATAATTGCTTTGGTTACCTCCGGGTGATGTAGGTAGTGCACGCAGTTCAATGTCTTCAAAGTCGATACAGCGTTAATCACCCTTGATGCGAAGATGCAGACTTCTCGCGGTGACTCGGTGAGGCGTGGCAGTGTCTTCAAGTTTTCCATTTCCGCCATGGCCATCGATTCTGGTCTTCCGAACCTGGTCTCCAGGGTCCTCATGATCTCCGTCGGGTCGGTGATGCTGAATAGGAGACTGTTCACTGCTTCCCTGGCCCTGGACTTAAGGTTCCTGCGAAGACGGTTCAGATTTTCTACATTAGAAAACATACTTGCAGTTTCAAAGTAAGCGGCGCGGAAAGGTAGCCATTCTTGATGTGATCCACTGAACTCTGGCAGGTCGATGATCTTTGGTCGTTGTCCCGCTTTTACAGCTGCGGTAATTGCTTCCGCGAGCTTCATTATGTCCGTTGGCCCCTTGTCCCCTCCCGCCGGTGTTGGCTTCTGTTCCAGAAGTCCCTGGCTACGACAGCGAGCTTCAGGTTCTTCTGTCTTCTGTACTGCAGGGCGGTTGCGCAACTCCGGCTGGGGGTCTTCTGGCGGCGGTAGCGGCGGCTCCTGGTTGTCCAACCAGGTGTCGACGCGGGCCACGGCTTCTCTCTCGGTGCAGGCTGACCCATCTTCTGAGTGTTCTCCCCTATCTTCTTCTTCTTCTTCTTGTGCTGCTTCCGCTTCTTTTGTCGCTATGCGGGCGGCGGCGAGTTCGACCTGTAACCTAAGCAACTCTTCTTTTGCTTTGGCTAACCTTATTTGTGTAGCTAGCGATCCTCCTCCCCGTGAGGAGGGCGCGCGCTTGTTCTTCATATCCGCACTCCCCCGATGCATCGAGGTTGGGTGCGGCGTGCGACTTCCGGCGGCGCGTTCGGTAGCGTTCCCTTCCACCTCCCTGTCGGCGGCGGGCGCTGTTGTCCTTGTAGCGGCGGTTGTGCCCGTAGTACCCGTGGCGGCGGTGGTACCTGTTGTACCTGTGGCGGCGGTGGTACCTGTTGTACCCGTGGCGGCGGTGGTACCTGTAGTAGTCCCCGATGTGGCGGTGACCTCCGTTCCTGTACTGTCCGAGGCTTCAGCAGACGTTGACTGTCCCTTTCCTACCGAGCGAGTTATCGGCGGCATGGTGACAGTGCCTTACCCTCAACTCCACAAGCTACCCTCCCAGAGACTCCCTTGATCCGGCTCGAAGGACCATAAAATGTGCACGAACCCTCCCGGTCCTTCGCGGAGGAGAGTAGCGGCACACTTCTTGTGCTGGGATTGGGGATGTCTCCAGGCGCTGTCGGCGTGAGGTATACTCGTGGAGTATGGCGGGTCAAGAGGGCGACACTGTCGTGACGACCGTGATAGAAACAACAAGTAGTCTCTCAATCTTGTATTGACGTATATAGGTACTCGCTCGGTACTTGCAGAGCTTCAGGGCTTCAGTGGTACTTGCGGGCTTCAGTGGTACTAGCAGAGCTTCCAGGCTTCCTGTAGTACTGTCTTCAGAGCTTCTTTCTTGAGAGTTCTTCTTTCTTGATTGCTCCGTTGCTCGCCGTGAAGTGACGATCCGTGCAAATGTTCCGCCTTTTATACACGTATCGTAGGTACCTATCGAACGTTCTACAAGGTTCCGACCAATCAGCGTAGTAGGTACCAATTGTTCTACAATATTCCCGCCAATCAGCGTTGAGTGCCCTGTCTCGCGGTCTTATTACCTAAACGTGATGCTATACAAAGCAAGAATATTCTCGAATATTATCTAAATATTATTAAAACATTATGAAACTATATAATAACAATAATCATTGTTGTTCTAACAAGAAATTAACATATTCTAATACAATCTTAAGTAGAATCTTTACGAAAACATACCTAAACACAAGTATTAACAATAGAATATCGTAATTAACATTACAAGTGCATAAATCAACCCTATCTATCATAAAACACTATTTAAACATCATTAATTACATAACTACGCCCTTATCTATATAAAACTACTATGACTTAGTACATAAGATAACAGAATATAAACATATCTAAGTAAATTACATCTTTATAACGACATATCACCCCTATCTGCCTTTGAGAAACCTATTCTAATAAGATTATATCATAATTTCGTATATAAACTAACACTATTCTGTTATATAAAGCTAATATATAAGTTGACCCTATCCTAACTATATTATTTATATGTTCAACTTATCTCTATTTAGACGTCGTCGTGCACACGTAGCGTTGACTGTAAATGAAATATTGAAATGTCGTTGCTTTTCCTGCCTGGAATTTAAAATAATAAATAAATGCTTATTAATCTGTAATGTTCTGTTTTTTAAAGATTTAGAGGTTGGTAGGTAGATAATATTTACAACAAGATTCATTCGATTTTGTTTTTTACATCTACTTTATATCGGTCTGTTTAATCGATTTTATAAACCAACTAGTATGTTGGTAAAAACCTATCTATGTGTAGAACGTATCAGCAAATACGTCCCAGATCCAATAACTGTAGAGGTATAGGTTGAAATAACTTAAACTCCAGATCACAGTTAATCACTTTTGTATTAAAATGTTCACAATCTTTCAACACATATCACTTAAACACAATACAACACAATGTATAATATTTATTATTGGTAATATTCTATAATCTTTTAAACACAACCGCACTAGTCGACAGTCGAATTAAAAAGTGCCATCGTGCCTTCGAGTCTACGCCTTTTATAACCTATCCTACCCACATTCGATATTATATTGTTAACTGTCATTTTAAACAACCATAGACTTGTGAACCGGAAGTCAATAGTGTGTATTACTTCGATAGCCTGGGAAGCACGCTAACAGCTCGGCCATCTGACTTTCGGTAACGCCCTCGTACCGAAGTGAAAATGTGCAACAATAATATTAAAAAGCAACAGAACACTATTGTATTTAATCAAACAAAATAGATTCTAAAATAGTAACGTAATTAACTACTACGCTATTAACAAAATTTTGACGTTTGCAATATTATTTTGCTATTCATAATCTACAAACGTTTTACAATCAGAGTAGACTATCATGTACTTCCTTACTAAGTTGAATAACTAATTATGTTACAACAAAATATATCCATTAGCTCATTATAGATATCCGAGAAAATAAATTATTATAATACTAAATGATTTTAAAAGTATTAATTAAATAATAATTTACCATAGCCGTCTACACCAACGGTACTCATCTAATTTTAGTAGAAAATAACTTTGTACAGACATATATAGGGTCCGATTTTGTAAATTAATCGCTACTATGTTCAGTATACACTTCCACCGGCTCAACCCTAATTGCGCAGTTCTCCTCTTCCGAGGAGCTGCTGCCGAGGTCAGTATTGAGATTTAACCAAGGTCGCAATTTATCCCTAGCAACAATAGCCTCGTATTTCTTATTATTTTTCCTAGTGATTGGTGTATCTTCTATGAGGAAACGATCATTGGGAAATATTTTGGTAATGCGGTATGGCCCTTGATATTTAGCAACTAATTTCTTTGATTTACCATCGTTTTTATTAATATCTCTCTCTACTCTTACTAAATCTCCTATGTTATAAATTGTTTTTGTTATTTTCCTAGTTGCATTAAATCGTTCTCTATCCTTTTCCTGTTGAATCCTAATAAGTTCTCCTGATCTCTCTCTGGTTTTTGTAACATTATGAATGCTATCGAACGTATCATCAACAATATCGTTTAAAATATTTTCAGTTGTATTTGTTACATTGAAACCGAAGAGAAGCTCTGAAGGACTTTTCTGTGTGGTTTTATGAGTAGTAGTATTAAGCCCTATTTGTATATCAGGCACATACTCATCCCAGATTCTGTCATCCCTGCCGTGTGTCTTAGTTGAGAGAGCATCTAAGATTGTTCTATTAAATCTTTCAACCTGTCCATTAGCTCTTGGGGTTGAAACCGCATTGAGTATGTGCTTGATACCACTATCCTTTATGAATTTACAAAAAATGTGACTAGTAAAACAAGAACCTCTGTCAGTGATTAGTCGCGTGGGAGTACCGAAATAACTGATATGTTCTCTGAGAACTCGAATAGTAGTCGTGGCTTTTGTGTTTCTAACAGGTTTAATATTTGAATATTTTGTGAAGCCATCGACTATGACTAATAGGTAACAGTTGCCACGTTTACTACGCACAAAGGGGCCCAAATGGTCCGCGTGAATCGTATGGAATGGCTTTTCGACTTTCGGTATTGGATGAAGCTCTCCCTCTCGCGGTCCTCCGGATGCTTTATGATGCGCACATTCTAGACACGCAGCCACATATTTCTTTACAAATCTGCGCATCTTGGGAAACCAATATAAATCTTTTAAGCGCGCTAATGTTTTATCAAAACCAAAATGACCAATGTCATCGTGGTTTTTCTTGAGGATTTGCCATCGAACTGCTTTTGGGACCACCCAACGCAAACCCTTATCGGTGACGCGATAAACACGATCGTTCTTAATTTTAAAGTTATTACAGACGTCAATTATCTTCTCAGTATTGGAATTGGCGAGAATATTTTTTATTGACGTGATCTCATTATCTATGGATTGGGCAGTACTTAACCAATTTTCGGTTTCAATATTTAGAACATCCAAGATGTGACTTTCAGAAATAGGCGGATCTATAGGGTTTCTACTAAGAGCATCGACGTGCAACATACTAGTGCCAGGTCGATATTCGATATTACAATCGTACTCTTGGAGTTGGATCCACCAACGTGCAATGCGAGGGACGAGGTCTCGTTTAGTCAAAGTGGTCCTTAAGGCACTACAATCCGTATAAATTTTAAAATGAATACCTATTAAGTATACTCTAAAGCGATTAAGAGATGCAATGACAGCTAACGTTTCTAATTCGAATGAATGTAATTTTTGCTCATCAACTGTTGTTTTTCTACTATAGAACGAAACTGGCCGGTATCTGCCATCTCCATCTTCTTGTAGTAAAATACCAGCTACACCAAGCTTAGACGCATCGGTATGCAATTGCGTCTTAGCAGAAGGGTTATACAAAGCAATAACGGGGCGTTCTACAAGGGCATTTTTCAAGGTCTGAAAGGCAGCACACTGCTCCAAACCCCAGTTCCATTCACGATTCTTTCGTAACAGGTCTGTTAGGGGTCTCGCGGTAATGGCAAAATTTCTAATAAATCGTCTGAAAAAACTTGCAAGTCCCATGAATTGACGTACCTCATGAATGTTTTTGGGAGGCGGAAATTTGGAAACTGCATCGATTTTCCTAGTCCCAGGGCGGATACCGTCAGCGCCTATTTCAAATCCTAAAAAATCTATATTTCTATAAAAGAAATGACATTTGCTTAGCTTTAGGGTTAAGCCCCCTTCTCGAAGCAATTGCAAAACCTGCCGTAACCGTTCCATACCCTCATGAAAACCATGAGCAGGAATAAGAACATCATCCATGTAGATAACAGCAAATTTAACTTTTGCAACAGCTAATATCTTATTAATTGTACGTTGAAAAATAGACGGGGCATTTACGAGACCAAACGGCATTCGTAGATATTCAAATTGACCATCGGGCGTCACGAATGCGGTTTTCGATCTAGATTCTTCTGATAACGGTATTTGATAGTATCCGGATGCCAGATCAAGTGACACAAAGTAATCATGGCCAGCCAGAAGATCGATTTGATCGTCCACGCGAGGGATCGGGTAGTGATCTTTTATAGTCTTACGATTTAGGGCCCTGTAGTCAACGCAAAGACGTTTCTCCCCGGTCTTCTTTTGGACTAATACTATTGGACTAGCAAAAGGAGAAGACGACTCTTGTACTATGTTAGCGTCGAGCATCTCCTGAACCATGTTGCGAACTAGTGCCCTTTCGGAATATGACATGCGGTAGGGACGGTATACAATTGGTTCAGAATCAATAAGCTTGATCTCCATTTCGCTTACAGTTGTAAAGCCAAGATCTTTGAGGTTTATCGAAAAACAATCCTTGTATTCTAATAACAAGGCTTTCAAGGCAATTAATTCATTTGCTGCTAAAGTATCACCGTAATGGAAAGACTGTTCATCTTCGATGTCTGCAACTGTCAACTGAGATACGTGACTAAGATTATGTAATGGTACTGCACGAGCAACTAGCGTGTCTTGAGTAAACGTTACTGTATTTAAAGTTAAACTTTGTACTAGTAACGATCCTTCGCCATTAGTTATGGTATATTCTCCAGGCAGTAAATAAAATTCTGAACCAATTCTACCTCTCACAGACCCATTGATATATACTTGACCCGTGAAAGAACTATCGGAATAAACTGGGATGGATTGAATACTGTGACTAGGGACACAAATTTTAACTTTCGTCATTAAAAATACTTTGGTAGTCCTTTGAAAGATAATACGATGAGGAGTCTTGGTAATTAAAATACCTGGCCGCTCCGTGAATGATTGTCCTAGCAGCAATGGATATTTCAAGATACAGTCATCTACTACAAAAATATCAATGGTTTCTCTTATTCCCTGAATTTCTATTGTTGCTTTGACTCTACCTAATGGTTGCACTAAGTTATTACCAAGTCCTTTCATTAAAGGTAACTCGGTACGATCTAATAATAAGTTGTGTTTTTCCGCATCAGTATTCCGTATGATTGAACACTCGCTTCCAAGATCTACATAACAGGTAATGGGAGAGCCGTTTATCATTACAGTAATAACGTACTTATTATTCGGATTGTTCGAGTTTGGCACTTTAGGAGGGCTACTAACACTATCACCACAGACTATTTTTAAAACTTGCTTTTCTTTGTTATTTTCATTTTGTTTTATGGTTTCAGGATGTTTTGACGTAATACTAGAGCAGTTCGTAATAGTGTGACCAAGTTTATGACAATTACTACATCTTACAATAGGTTTTGAACATCTAAAACTAGGGTGGCCTTCAACACCGCAGTTAAAGCATTTTAAAGGTGGTTTGGTTATTGGTGAATTGGTTTTATCAGAAGTTATTTTATCTGACCCTAAAACTCTCTTGTCACTTCTATTTCTAAAATTACTGCCAGTAATTTCCCTTGCTTGACCGATTTTAACCGATTTTAAATACTTAAGAACCTGTTCTGGGGTTTCGAATCGAGCCGCTTGTGCTCCAAGTTTTATAGCTCTATCTTCTATCCCATACAATATGCAATCGACTGCCTTTTTCCCACCTATCTGACATCTATGCAATAAATTAAGTTTAGCATAATAGTATTGTTCCAATGTTTCCCCAAATTTAGCTTTCAAAGCAAGCATCTCTGTCAATAGCTCAGCATAGTTTTCTCTGCATGGAAAAGATTGGAACAGTTTTGTTTTCCATTCGGACCAAGTAAATTTTACACTAGGAAGGCTTTGATACCATGATTTAGCTAGACCAGTGAGTTTAGGAAGTGCATAATGAATAATTTCCCGTTCACTCCATTCATATATCTCTGCACATTCTTCCACCTTAGTTACCCAGTTTAATATCGTTTGATTTTTAGACATAGGATCGAATTCTGGGATAACATTACCAATGTTAGCTAACCTACTACTACTACTGGATTTCGTGAATCCTTTAAACGCTTCAAAAAATTGCATAAACATATTAGAATCTAAATTATCATACCTGGTTGAATCTGGTTTACGTCGTCTACCTGGTGATGGTGTGTGGTGCCTTCGACTTCTCGAGCGACTTCCATTCTCTTGTCCATGAGATTCACGTGACTGGAACCGCGACCTTGATCGCCTTCGTGCTTCGTAGTCAGTACCATCCGAATCATAAGAAGATCTAAAATCGCGTTCTCTATCCCTAGAGCGTCGCTCAAGCTCCCTGTAGGTACGTTTTCTAATAATCCTCGACCGTTGCTCATGCTCACCGGTACGAGATCCATCAGCAAACGCATGGTCTGAACTCTGCCGTCGCTCAAGCTCACCGGCACGAGACTGAACATCAAAATAATTGCCGCCCGGTCGTTGCTCAAGCTCACCGACACGGAGGTTGCCAATCGACGCTAGGTTGGTACTCTGACGTCGCTCAAGCTCACCGTCACGAGACGCACCATCGCGTATATTATAATCGTTCGGCCGTCGCTCAAGCTCACCGGCTCGAAGATCACTTTCTTTGTTGATAATGTTACCAACCAAACCAGTAGTGTTCACTGATAGCCTTGGTCCTTGAGTTCGATATTCGGACCTCACTCGAATCGACCCCGACGACAGGATAGGGCTTCCAGGTTCGTAGACGTCATCTCTTTGATTGGTTTCCATTATGTCACTGAAACTTGAACATGTGCGTTTAATAAGTTTCGGAATCTGTGTGGTAACATTCCTATCAAAGGCACTATAAATTTGCTGCATCATTATCTTATGATTATAATTAATAAATCATTATGTAGGTAAAAATAGAAGGAGAGTATAACTTATTCTTAAATCATTGTTAAATATTTGTCATGTAAATTAGTAATAAATTATCAATAAATTAAATATTGTACAAGTCCTTATCACTCATTAATAAATAATAAATCATTAAATCTATTCATTATCAGAAAGTAAAGTAGTAAAATTCTTCAGATTCTAAGTAACAGAGGTAAAATCCTTTTTTTTTTTTTCTTAAAAGATCATAATCATTAGATATGTAAATTAACAATAAATTATCACTCAAGCAAACATTGTCCTAGTTATCATCACTCCATCCATTTATTATCAGAAAGTTAAATTTTCAAATTCCAAGTAAGATTTTTATTTCGGTCATGATTTATATATATTTACCGTTAGGTACACATATGTATATCGTTTTAATAGCATCTCGTAACAGCAGGCATTATTTAACAAAAATATTTCAAACGGAAGAAAGTATTTTAAAATACCTAACCGTTTTTATTTTTGTCCAGATATATTATGTGTTAAGTACAATATAATTCGTATATTCTAATTGTCTAATTATAGTAAGAATATCTACAAGCCAAGTTTCTATTTATCAATTATTATATTTGCAATAAACAACAAAACAAAAAAATATGTATAGATATTCTTTTTAAAGTAAAACTCTATAATTTAAGGTTAATGCTAGGTGAACGAGCAAAAGCAACGTGGTACTTACATTATCCCGCTTCTGAACTGTAGAACGTATCAGCAAATACGTCCCAGATCCAATAACTGTAGAGGTATAGGTTGAAATAACTTAAACTCCAGATCACAGTTAATCACTTTTGTATTAAAATGTTCACAATCTTTCAACACATATCACTTAAACACAATACAACACAATGTATAATATTTATTATTGGTAATATTCTATAATCTTTTAAACACAACCGCACTAGTCGACAGTCGAATTAAAAAGTGCCATCGTGCCTTCGAGTCTACGCCTTTTATAACCTATCCTACCCACATTCGATATTATATTGTTAACTGTCATTTTAAACAACCATAGACTTGTGAACCGGAAGTCAATAGTGTGTATTACTTCGATAGCCTGGGAAGCACGCTAACATATGTTCCCAGTTCTCCAGGATCAAAATGATATAATCTATACCTAATTTCATCATACTTAATTCTTTCAGTAATTTAGTCATGATAGCGTAACAGATAAACTGAGTTATTATAATCATTTTTTGCATCAAATCATTTTAATAGAAAATATTATCCCCTAGTGCATACAACTCACCTCTAGTAAAAAAAAGCTATTTATTCCTACTTATTTATAAATAAAGATGTTAAAAAATAAAACAATTTTACGTCTAAAATAGCCAATTAGGTAAGTATATCAATAAAAGTTTTATTCTAGTGATTACTAGCTTCTGCGCGGCTTTCCCCGCCTGGTTGTCGATAAAAAATATACTATGAATGTTTGCGTTGATGAAAATCAAATTTTCAGGTCTATATTTTATTATTTTGAAATTTAATCGCATCGGTCCTCTTCTATTTCCCTTTTTCTTTCCTCATTCCCTTCTCTGTGGTCGTCCACGGCTTGGTTGTGTTTTCTAAGCATTATTACTTCTGCAATGCTTGGAAAACACAGCCATGACTATAGGTTACGGTTGTCACTTAACATCAGGTGGACCGTATGCTTGTTTGCCACCAAAGTTGTATAAAAAAATCTCTGTATTTACAAATATTATATTTTTTGCGTTCGCTAACAACCAATGAACAAACATATAGCTCTCGCCTATTTTCCCAGAAGAGTTAGGCAGAGGTGTATAAATACCCACGTTTAGCCAGCTATGATGGGTCGCATGTAAGAAGGGGCGAGCCTGTCGTCATTTACCGGGCACAAATCCAAACTCCGAAAGAATACTAAGAATTTTCCAATATCACTTTTTATCTGACCCAGGAATCGAAAAAAGCCACCAAACAACCAAAAACTTATTCGTCACCAAAAGTTTTCAGATTTGTCGTTATTTTATTTATTAGTTGTATTGAAAAGTAAGTTTTTAAGCATTAGGAAAAGGCTTCAAGTTGGAAATAAAAAATCAAAGAAACATCAAAATTGCCTTTAATATTTTTATTTAGGTCCGACCGGTCACCCTTTTTAGGGATCGGGTGGACGTTAGCTACCTTCCACGAAGATGAAACCCTATTAGCGGTATATGAGAGACGATAAAGGCGCGTTAAAACGGGAGTCAACTCAGGGGCGCACGTCTTCAGAACCACTGCGGGGACGCCATCTGATCCACTCGACTTGTGGACAACTAGAAGCCTGAGCTCTCGCCTGACCGCGCGTTAAGTGATGCGGATTTCCGGCATTGAGCTTTCACACCGCGAGATGTTGAGCGGTGTGACTCCGCCGTCGTCTAGAGTCGAGTTCGAGGCAAAGAATTGGCCTAAAGTGTCAGCCTTTTCCTTTGCACTATTGTAGACCAACCGCTCTCCAATAAAACTTCCTTGTTGTATAGTTCACACTCTATATTTTTTTACTCGTATACACACTTTTACACGTCCGTTCGCTACGACCGTTTAACTCGTACTGCCCTGAGTCAACCCGCTGGCTCTCCCTCCTTACCCCGTTCGTAACGGTCAAAATTGATTTAAATTGATTTATACCCACTCGGTTGTTATTGCCAAGTTAAAAATTATTATTATACTCAATCGATTTATCAATTTATGACAACTCGGTTGGTGTTGCTAACTCAAAAAGTACGTTATTCGATATAGTTGACTTACATATTTTATTAGCAAAATAAAGGAACCTTACACTCGACCATCCTGATAACGTGTATGACCCCATACACGTCTCAGTTGAGAACCTTACACTTGGCAAATTGACTCATAGCAGCAAAAAAAATACAATTAAAAAAAACATAAAAATCACATTGCTACATTTTTTCTTATGACTAAGTTTGCGCTTGTTCCAACCGTATCCGGCCCGACTGGAGTAAAAGAACAAGCAAGAAACCTCGGCGGGGTTAATTCTTTTCGCGGTTATTAAAATGTGATCTCCACAACAATTAAATAATAATAAAAATAATACATTGTCAGTACGTATAATGACATAATTTGTTATGTGACTACAAACAAGAATAATCTGTATTACACTTAGAACAACAATATAATTAAATAAAATTTATCAATTATCTGTTTATGTATAGGTACTTTACTTACTTCATTATGTATTTTTATAATTAGGAAAATTAGGTTTAGATTTAAGTCTGCTTTCTTCTATTGAACTTGGCATTCCCAGTATTGACTTGTTTAACAATAGGTTCCTACATGATTATCTTATAAATTTTAAAATTATACATAATTCAAAATATTATAATTCAATTGTATTAATAGTAGGGTTATCAGCCAACAGAGGCAATAAATGAAGGTTACGAACCCGCTCGCTCACGAAGTCTCGTACCCATATCTCTTAAGTCAGAACAATCATTCAAGCATCAGTCAGACTGTCATAACTCTAACAATATATGTCAAGTCACGAACTCGCTCGCTCACGTAGTCTCGCGCTCGACCAGCTTACGCTCTATGATCTCTTTTACTCTAACTATATTCATATTATAAACAACGAAGTCAAGTCACGAACCCGCTCGCTCACGTAATCTCGTGATTGACCTGGAACAACACAAACATCTTTGTATATAAACTTATCGTTCAAGGCATAATCAATAATCTCGTTTCACACCATTAGTAGGTTTAATATTTATACATAATTATATCTAGTCATCTACATCGGATGAGTTACTATCATCTGCCGCAACATCCGTGTCATCACTATCCAGCTCTAACGACTCTACATGTATCCATGGTTTCATTCGATCAGATGCCACTGTAGTCTTTCGTTTATTTCTCATTCCTTCAAAGCCGGGTATGGGCGCCACTTTATAACGATCATTGCCCATTACTTTGACCACCTTAAACGGACCTTCGTATGAGGGCATAAGTTTAGTGCTTTTGCCATCATTTTGAAATGCCGTTTTTAGTATTTTTACTAACTCCCCGTTTGTGTAACTTTGAGCTGGTCTACGTCCTTTGTCATAATATTGTTTTTGTTTTTCTTGTTCTCTATTGATTTTGTTTTTAACTTCTTTACGCAGAGATGACAGATCACAAGATTTACGAGTCAAATTTGCTATTTCATTTAGTGTTGGATTACTCTCACTATTTATTACAGTACCAAACATAACCTCCGCGGGAGTTCGGCCTATTGTCTTTTGCAACGTGTTATTTAGTCCCCACTGAATTTTACCGAGTTGGATGTCCCAGTTCTTCTCATCATCCCTAAGGTTCTGTGCAGTTAGCGAGTCTAAAATGGTGCGATTGTATCGCTCTACCTGCCCATTTGACCTCGGACTCGCAACCGCGTTCAATATATGTTTAATACCCCTATCTACACAGAACTTCCTAAAGACATGGGACGTGAAACAACTGCCACGATCACTTATAATTCGGTCTGGGTTTCTAAAAGTGTCAAAAATATCTTCGAGCACTTTGATCACATTCTGGGCCGTTGTATTTCTGACGGGTCTAATGAACACGAATTTAGTAAATGAATCAACAGTTACCAATAGATGAGTGTTCCCCCTTTTGGACTTTACAAAAGGCCCGAGGTGGTCAGTGTGCAAAGTATGGAATGGTATTTCAACTTTAGTAATAGGATGCAAGAGGCCTTCATTATTAGCAGTTTTCTTGGCATATGTGCAATCAATGCATGATTTTACGTACTTCTTAATGAAACGCGACATCTTAGGAAACCAGTAGAATTTTTTAACGCGTTCTAATGTCTTTCCCTCACCGACGTGTCCAATATCATCGTGATTCATTTTGCACACCTGCCACCTCGCCCCCTTGGGCACTACCCACCTAATGTTAGATTTATCCCCGTTAAGAATTCTGAATAATTTGTTATCTTTAATTAGGTAATTTTCTCTAATATACTCAAGCCCCTTCGAATCTAAATTACTGTTGATAATGTCACGAATTCGGCCCAGTTCAGAATCACCCAATTGCAAAGTCAAAAGCCAGTCTTCGTTACTTATAGCTAAAATAGTGGAATACTGATCAACTTTCCCCGTCTCTTTGTTATTTACCGGATTCCTTGATAATGCGTCCGCGTGGGCCATTCTCGTACCCGCTCTGTACTCGACCGTGCAGTTAAATTCCTGAAGAGCAAGCCACCAACGCGCGATTCGGGGAATTAGATCACGTTTTTGGAATGTGGAGCGTAGAGCACTACAGTCCGTGATGATTTTAAAATCCTTTCCGAGCAGAAATACCCTAAACTTTCGTAACGCACAAACCACAGCTAAGGTCTCTAGTTCGTAGGAATGAAAGTTCTTTTCCTCGGGAGTTGTCTGTCGACTGAAGTACGCAACGGGCCTTAAAGAATCGGTACTACCTTGTGGTCGCTGCAGCACAATTCCACCAATGCCCAGTCTGCTGGCATCCGTATGGAGCTCAGTATCTGCAGAGTGATCATAAATGGCAAGAACCGGCCTACTTACCAACTTAGTCTTCAACTCCTCAAAAGCCTTCTCCTGGTCTCCTTGCCACTCCCATTTTACGTCCTTTTTTAAAAGTCTCGTAAGTGGAGAAGCAAGCTCGGCAAATCCCTGGATAAACTTTCTAAAATAGCTCACAAGCCCGATGAATTGACGGACTGCATGAACGTTTTCGGGTCTGGGAAAATCTGTCACCGATCGGATTTTTGCCTCACCAGGTCTTATCCCTGCTGAGCTGATTTCGTATCCTAAGTACTCAATTTTGTTTTGTAGAAAGCTACACTTTGCCAAGTTCAGCTTAAGGTTTGCGTTATCTAACAGCTGTAGTACCTCCTCCAACCTCGTGAGTGCTTCACCCGCGTTTCTGCCGTAAACAAGCACGTCATCAATATACACGGTGGCTCCGTTAAACCGCATCGGTCCCAAAACACGGTTCATCATTCTTTGGAAAACTGCAGGGGCGTTTGCTAGCCCAAACGGCACGCGATTGAACTCGTACTGGCCGTCGGGGGTCACAAACGCCGTCAAATGCTTATACTGTTCAGCTATAGGCACCTGGTAGTAGCCTGACATTAAATCAAGGGTAATAAACCATGCTTGTCCAGCCAATCGACTTACCTCGTCGTCAATGATGGGCATAGGGTAACGCTCCTTTACGGTGATCGAATTAAGCATCCTGTAATCGATACACATACGCACCTTCCCATCCTTTTTACGAACCAAAATGATTGGGCTAGCGTAATTTGATACAGACTCTCGTATTACGCCAGCTTCTAACATATTATCTACCATGTCGCGAACTTTTTCTCGCTCGTGGTGCGAGAGTCTATAGGGACGATAAACTACGGCGCGATTGCTGTTCAACTCAATTTGCATCTCCGTGACGTTGGTACAACCCAATTCAGTCAAATCAAAAGCAAAACAGTGTTTGTAACGTAGCAATAATTGGAACAATCTATTCTTATCTTGTTCGGTTACCGAATCCCCTAATATTACTTGCTGTTTGTCAAATTGGCTATTGGTTTTCTCTTTACAATCTTTAGCATCAGGTGAGACTGCAGTCACCCTCATAACTATGTCTATCTTTTCAGCGCGGGCGAATACAAAATTCTTTTGCAGCAAACATGGTATGGAACACGGCGTTACAGTAACTCTTAAATATCCGTTTTTGACTTCATAAACACCGCCGCATACAACAAATTGTTCATTAAGTTTTCCTACAATTTTTGTTTCTAGGAGGACGTTCCCACTAAGTACGAATTCCGTTGCAGCTCTTACACTAGCTGATCCGTAAAGTCGGGTAAACTCCATAACCCTTACTCTAACCGCACACTTTTCATCCCCAAAGCAATCAAAAGGAGTCTCTGTACCAACATCAAGGAACCGCAACTTGGCTGAGTCTTTAACGACTATTATATGAGGTTGTTCGGAATATGTTTGCCCCACCAACATTGCCCTATCAAGTAACCGATCGTCAACCACCTTACAAACAACTGTTGCAGTAACCCCGTCAATCGACAAAGTCAATGTCGTTGACCCTAAAGACTGGGCAAATCCATTGCCAAAACCTTTCATAGTCGAAGGTATCCCATCATGTAATACTTCTAAATCAATAGCAGCTGATTCTCTAATTAGGGTAACTTCGCTACCAAAATCTATAAAGGCGTCCAATGACCTGCCATTAACTAACACCTGCTTAGTAAACTTATCATTTGGATGCGAATTCGTTATGCACATTGTTTTGTGAACAGTGGTAGGTTTTGTTGACTGCCCTTGTTTAGCGCGACAATTATCGATGTTGTGTCCTATTTTGTGACAATAATCGCATTTTACTAGCGGCTTAGAACATTTAAGATAAAGGTGCCCCTTTTCCTTACAGTTGTAGCAAAACAATCCCGAGCTGTGTATGTTACCTTTAGAATTGCCCTTCTGACCACTTTCGTTATTATGTATGTTTTCAGTGGCCATTTTGTTCTTAAAATTAGACTGATACGGATGTTCTTTATTGCTAAGCAAAAACTGCAGCAATTGATCGGGTTCCGTACAACGCAATGCTAAAGCACTAGATTTAACGGTTCTGTCACTGAGACCATGGATAATGCAGTCTACGGCGCGTTTGCCTGTGATTTCACATTGATTAATTAAGGCTAGTTTTTCATAAAAATAATTTTCAATTGGCTCACTGTATTTACTCTTACGCCTGAGCATGTCCTCCAAGGACTGGCCATAATTCTGTTCACACGGAAAAGCTTTAATGAGTTTCTCTTGCCACTCTGTCCAAGTAAAGAGAATTGTATTCAAACTCTGATACCAGGTTTTGGCCAGTCCTTGTAGTTTTTGCATAGAGAAGTGTATGGTTGTTTTGTCGTCCCAACCGTAGACAGAGGCACATTCGTTTACTTTTCTAAGCCATACATCCATACGTTGGTTTTTATTACAGGGATCAAAGTCAAGTTTGCTGACTGCATGTGTACTCTGTTCTGACGGTTGTGACGCGAAATTATTTTTCAAAGAGTGTATTATTCTAATAATATCTCTAGATGAATATAACGGGCTACATGACCTTGAGCGACGCCCGGGACTGGCGTCGCGGTATCGGTGATCCTCTCGATGCAGGTCGCTTCGCCGATCGCAGTCGGCTCGATGCTTGCGATGCTCGCTATCCACACGACGGCTGCGCTGATTACTGTCCACGTCACGCTTGCGATGTTCGGTGCGTCTGGAACGAGCCTCCAAATCACGTTCCTCTTGAAGTATTCGCTCCATTTGAAGTAGACGCTCCCTCTCACGCTCTAGGTGCTGTTCTCGCTGACGTATGCTGGCACTGCGGCGTTGTCTCCGGCTTTCGTCTCGGCTGTGTGGTCGGCTTCGTCTAGCAGACACATCTTCAATATCCGGACTGCCCCTCAATTCGTCAACCGGGGCTCGGCTCCGTTGACGCGCAGAGTTCAGCATTGCTCCACGCAGCCGACTCTGTCTGCCTCCGTCACTGCCGCTCCTGGACGGATTCCTTTCTGGGGTCCGCAGACGATGGCTCTCACGACTTTCGTTCCGCTCCATATCTCGGAACAAATTAAAACAGTTTGAGTTATCTTAACCATTCGCAACCACGTGTAGTTTTAACCTATAGCAACGGTACCTAAAGTACGAAATATAACAATTCTCTCGCAAGCGATGCATTCTAGCTCAAAGCGCACAAAAATTCAGTACCCATTATAGCCTCACATCTTCTACGAGTGTTCCAAAGTATAACCTAAGCTTGACCTTGGGTTATTATGTACCAAAGAGTTTTTGCAGTATGCAAATTATTTGTTGTAATTCATTTCGATTATTCGTATTAACAGCGAGTAATTAGATTTATTGAGTACCCTATAACAATACTTTTAAATATAAATAAAAATATATATTTAAGTTATACATGAAACGTCAATTTTAGAAAAATTAAGTCCTGATTGTAAGCCATTGCTTCTTCCTTTTATCTAAACATTAATTCTCGAACGAACTAATATACTTAGTATATGATGCTATAATAGTAAATTATTACGAAATCAAAGGTACTTACTTTTTACGTGAGCTTGATCGTACCACTTCTGAAATGTAGACCAACCGCTCTCCAATAAAACTTCCTTGTTGTATAGTTCACACTCTATATTTTTTTACTCGTATACACACTTTTACACGTCCGTTCGCTACGACCGTTTAACTCGTACTGCCCTGAGTCAACCCGCTGGCTCTCCCTCCTTACCCCGTTCGTAACGGTCAAAATTGATTTAAATTGATTTATACCCACTCGGTTGTTATTGCCAAGTTAAAAATTATTATTATACTCAATCGATTTATCAATTTATGACAACTCGGTTGGTGTTGCTAACTCAAAAAGTACGTTATTCGATATAGTTGACTTACATATTTTATTAGCAAAATAAAGGAACCTTACACTATGGACCAGTATGTCGTCTTGTTTGCGCAGTGGCGGGAGATTGGACGAGCAGAAGTTGCCTTGGGCAGCCTTGGCGAGAGACCAGAATGCACGGCTCCCTGAAGGATAGCTTTCTAGCCTCTCGCCAATTCTGGCAACGTGTTCTCCTTTGGCCTCAGCGATAACCTTCTTGTTGAATCTGGAAGCGGCATTGAACTTACGCTTCTCTTCCCTGACCCGTGGGTCCTGGCGTTGCCTAGCACTGTTCCAGGCCCTATATGCGGACTGCTTAAGGTGCGTCGCCTGCCTGCAGGTTTTGTTAAGCCAGGGGCGACTGCGACAGCCGACCGGAATTTTTGCGTTGGGGATGAATAATTCCATCCCCTGAAGCACCGTATCGGTAATGCAGTCCGCACATGTGTCGGGATTTCCGGAGGAGAAGCAAAGCCGCTTCCATGGGTAGGACGCGAAAAATTCACGAAGTCCATCCCAATCTGCTGAGCTATATCGCCAGACTCTGCGAGACCTGGTTGCCGAAGAGCGATCTCACAACAGGGGCTTTACTACGGATAAGGCAGTGGTCAGATGATCCGAGTGGAGCATCGACCACTACCCCATAGCCGTTTGGGTGAGTAGTCAGCAGAAGATCCAACAAAGAAGGTTCATGGCCCTCTACGTCTGGAATGCGGGTGGGCTGCATTACCAGTTGAGAGAGGCCATAGGCCGAGGCCATATTGAAGACAGTTCTGCCCGGGAGGTCAGTGGTCTGGGACCCCAGCCATTCTTTATGGTGAACGTTGAAATCACCTAGGACCACCACCTCCGCAGACGGATGCTGTTCCAATATTTGGTCAATCCCCCCTTGGACGTTCTCGGTTATTTGGGTGACTCCCATATCACTGGCCGGAGACCTGTAAAGGCACGAGTAGATTCGGGTAAGACCCCCATGGTCTACCCGCAGCCATAATATTGATAGGTCCCGGCGTTCGAGGGCCCGAAGGCGGCGACAGCAGATATCACCCCGTACGAAAACGCACACCCCAGCCTTCCGGTGGAAAGCATGTTCCAGCTCGTAGCCGGGGTATTTAAGGTAAGTCAAAGTCAAAGTCAAAGTCAAAGCATTTATTTCATTTAGATCATAAAGTATGATGCTTATGAAAAGTCAACATTACATTTTGTCAGCCAATTGACCTACAGCCAGTTCGCTGACGAGGTAGAGCTGTGAGAAGAACTGGCAAGAAACTCACGCCACTCTTTTCAATCGCCAGATAATTACAGTTATTTGAATGAGTTACAATTTAAACACTCAACGCAACCAAAGAACCATACAAAGTAATTATTACAAATTAACTAATTAATATAATACTAAGATTAAAGAAAGAAAACAAGGAATTCAATTATTTAGTTTCAACTAGTATGGTAATTTGGTACGATATATCGTCCGGGGTACATATCTGCGTCTCCGTTAAAAAGAGCAAGGCGGGCCGCGCCGACTCAAGGTGTTGATGGACGGCGTCGAGATTACTGTGAAGACCCCTGATATTGCAGAAATCCATTTTAAATGTGGATTTGGTGTCCGCCGTAAATACATTGCTGTTTCTCTTTCTTGTGTGAGCATACGTCATATTATTCACACATTGTTATGTCATCTAATAATATTTTGATTATTTATTTTATTAGAATTCCAAACTTAACTGCAAAACTGTGATTACAAAAAAATTATAAAACACTAATTTGACTAAAACACCGGAAGTTGTGTCAACTCGCAACAGATGGCACCATCCCCGTTTTTGTCTATATAAGGGGCTGACGCCATCATTGCAAGTCAGTGCGTGTCGAGCATTGGTAGAGTTAACAACGTTTTAAGAGTAAGTCATCTTATTTTATTTTGAGTAATTGATAATTGATAATGATAACTGAATAATCGTAATGATTAATCTATGTTATAGTGTTGTGTGCATGCATAAGTAATTTAAGTTAATACATAGATTACATAGAATTATATTGTTAATAAATATAGCAATATTCATAAATATAGTTTTTTATTTCTTACAATTCAGAAGTGGGATATAGTGGCTCATACTAATTTTTTTTTCTCTTCTTTCCGGTCGAGAATAATGGATAACGCAAGAGTGCTTGCTTCTCCGGTCCTGGGGAAAGCTCGACCACCGCCGAACTGCAGTGCCGATGGCAGGGATTAATACTCGCCGGCACAAAAGTCTAGTGATTCACGACGGAACCAGGGTGTCTCACCAGGACGGGTGACAAGCCCAACTCATCAGTAAACATGCAGCCGACGGACAAGCAGTCCGGTCATTGACCGACAGTTATGCAGTCGGTCACGCAGCCCATTAAACCGCCGATGCTGCAGTCTGCTGCCGCACAGCAGCTTGCAGCATGGCGATCCGAATGGATGTGAAGCGCGCAATGATCGGTTGCGCAGCCACCGGTCTCGTAACCAGCGTTCACGCGGCCGACGGTCACACAGCAGCCGGTCGCGCAGCCGCCAGTCGCCCAGCCATCAGTTGTGCAGCCGCCAGTCGCGCAGCCGCCAGTCCCGCAGCCGCCAGTCGCGCAGCCGCCAGTCGCGCGGCCGCCAGTCGCACAGCCGCCAGTCGCGCAGCCGCCAGTCGCACAGCCGCCTGTCACGCGGCCGCCAGTCTTGCAGTCACTGGTCACCCAGCCAACTGCCTCGTGGTTGCCAATCACCCGGACGCTTCCAGCGCCACTACCAAGCCAGCAGCACCGAGCTACGACACAGCAGCTCCGCGCACAGTGGCCAACAGCACAGGTGCGACTATCCGCGCATAGTGCCCGACGATCATCTGCCTACAGCAGCGAAAGGAAATGAAGGTAACACCCCTGCTTCTCGAACCAGTCAGTGGTGATTTCTATGCTAATACAAATATGAATGGTCAAAATAACGAGTTCAATATGTTGGTTAAAGCATTGAAGACATTAGTACCAGATCATGATAAAATTAATTCCTTCAACAATACTGTACCTTTTTTTTTTTTATTCTGAGAGTTTAGTCACTCAGTGACTATGTCACTCTCATAAGAAAACTATACAAAATTAGGTACATTAGACATAAGCTTATTAATTATACCGATTAGCGAAAGTAACTTTGGCCATGCTATATAACATTCTAGCCTCCTCAGACAATGGAAAAGCAAGGATGCTATTACATCTACCAACATCATAATTTCTTTTGGACAAAAATAATTGGTCTCTTAGGGTCTCATTCCGCACACACTCCGCCAAAACGTGATGCACATCTTCTATAATATTACATGTTGCACAATTTGGTGACTCAGTTTTGCCCATTAAATATCCAAAACTATTTAACGGAATGTGTCCCGAACGAAGTCTAAGAGCCATAACCACCACTGTTTCAATTACTGCAATTACCTGTTGTACGCAGATGACTTAAAAAATTTTCATACTATTGAAAACGATGAAGATCACTACAAATTTCAGGATGATTTAAATAGATTTTCAGACTATTGTGTTAAGAATAAATTACGCCTTAGTATTGGTAAATGCAAATCTATTACTTTCACAAAAAAACAACGTAAGTCGTTACCAGTATATACTATGTGGCGAGCGTCTTGAATCTGTAGAGTCTATCAGAGATCTCGGTGTCATATTGGATACCAAGTTGCACCTTGACATTCACATTGACAACATAATAGCTAAGGCCTTCAGGCTGTATGGGTTTGTTATGCGATCTGGTTCAAAATTTACCCGACCAACCACTTTTTTGCACATGTATAAATCTCTTATTCGATCCCAATTAGAGTATGCTGTGCCCGTATGGAACCCCTTTTACAGCAAGTATATAAATGCATTGGAATCTGTACAAAAACGCTTTTTACGCAGTATGCACTATAAATGTTATCACAATCTTCTCGAATATGACGTACTTTTAGATAGATACAACCTGTCGACACTTGAGTCAAGACGACTACAACTCGGAACAATGTTTCTATACGATATATGTCACAATAAATATGATTGTGTGTCTCTTCATAATAGGTTATGCTACAGAGTTCCTCTTAGAACACATTGTCGGAATGCCTGTCAACTTTTTAATACTTCTGTTTGTCGTACTAATGCTGGTAAACGTTCGCCATTACATAGATTAGTTGACCTGTATAATAAGAATTTCAACACGATAGATATACTTGTAACACGTATTGGCGTTTTCAAAAAAAATATAAAAAGCTCAAAGCTGACGCCTGTAATGTTGTAGCTCACTAGTTTTTCTTCTTTATTCACATTTGTATAATCTCACTGATAACATTGTTAACATTATTTTATTATTTTATATTATACTAACTTTTTTTTTATTATTATTAATTTTCTTTTATAAACTACTCTCAACCTCTTTGTCAAGCCTTTCCCCAGACTGAGCTTGACATATTTTTATTTTTTTGTCTTTTAAAATATTTTTAACTCAGCACTTATTTATGTCACTGCTGGGATAATGCTTGGCTCACTCTGGGTTAAGGTTTCTCTTGTTTGCACCACACCGCCAATTGTACAGCAATCACTTTTATCTGTGGTCGACGGAGTTGGTGGCACATTATATCTTGCATGCATGTCAATTAATGTAATTTCTGTGTTCACTGCTGTATCAGATCTGCTCATGTTGGTATGGTCAATCCATGGAAACTTTGTGATATTTGGTTGAATGGTTCGGTACCATATGCCTTTAGTTAATGACCTTTGATCAAAATATTGTTTCCATAGCTCAATACAATGTCTTTTCACAATGTATAAGAGATCTGTATGATAAGAAACCCACGGCAAATCTATACCATCTGTTAAGGCCTTCTTAGCCAATGAATCTACTGTTTCATTTCCGACCAGACCAACATGGGCCGGCACCCATTGTATAACTATATTTTTATTTTTACTAGTAATATCATAAATATAGCTTAAAATTGTATAACCAATCGTAGTTCCTCGAGATTTCGTCGTACAACGAACCAGATGTTGTACGACGGACTCTTTGAGTCCGAAAATATTACATAGTTACCGTTTTTGAGAGATTGAATGTAAGATAGTGCTTCTGCTATTGCAATCAGTTCGGCCTGCATTATATTCACGTTACAAGTTACGGTAAATTTGACTCCTGTATTTGTATGAGGATCGAAGAGTGCCGCTCCAACACTGGATCCATCCTTGGAACCATCGGTAAAAATTTTATAAAAATTATTGTAATTTTGATTTATGAATTGGATACACATCTCATTAAGATTTTGGGAGTTATAACATCGTTTTGCCTTATTTATTATTTCAATGTTTGGCCTTATAATATTAGAAAGATCCACATTAGTCACCTAAGTGTTTAAGGTAAACCGTTCCAATTGAAAGCTAGCATGAACTGGTGTAACTTTAAGATACTCGTGAATTGTTACTAATAGCGGTATTCTTTTACGCCTCCAATAAATATTATGAGTAAAACTCTGTAATTCATTTAATAAGGTCATAATTTTGTTCTTTGGGAACGATTTAGAATTAAGCCAAAATTTACCTGCCAAATAGTGTCTACGGATATGTAAGGGTTGCAAATGAAGTTCATTTTCCATGGCGTGTATAGGGGTGCTTTTTAAGAAACCACCCACCAGTCTCATAAATATATTTTGCACTTTGTCTAATTTACTCAAATTGGTTTGACATGCATTTTCGTAAAATATACACGCATAATCTAGCCTGCTTCGGATAAGAGATATATATAGACGTCTCATGTGCATAGGATGTATAATAAATAATACCCCAATTTGACCCAGCAAGAACTTTAAAAATATTTATAAATTTAACAACCCTATCCCTTGTCTCATTTATATGTTTAGACCACCGTAAAGATCGGTCAAGCCATAACCCTAGATATTTTAAGTTGTCTACAACCTGCAATGATACACCATTTACTTGGAGATTAGTAATTAGGGGCCTACGACCCCCGGCTTGGCGGTCGGGGTCACTGACTACTGGGCCAGCAGGCCAGTCAAATAAAATTCTTAGTGTAATAATAGGTATTAAGTAAACAAATTTTTTAATGTTATATACTTGATATGTAAAATATTTTCTTTTTGGCTGTACTGTCGAATTAGGTGTTTAACCTGTAATGATAGTATAAGTTTGATAAATAAATAAATAAATAAATAAATAAATAATTTCCTTCCTAAAGCCCCTCTTAAAAATACACACTTTACTTTTAGACCCAGATACCTCCAAACCCAAGTTTGATAATAATTTAGACATAATATTTAATGCAAGTTGTAAATTTTGTGCTATGACTGAAATATCATTACCGGATGCATACAACACGAAGTCATCAGCATATTGAGAAACGTTTACTTGACGTATGTCTTCACAAACTGATATAGTTGCTATATTAAACAATAGTGGAGAGAGAGGATCACCCTGCGCCAATCCCCGACCAGTACTACGACACATAGTATTGTTATTTATAGTAATTTTAAGATTTCTTACTTTTAAGTAGTTCCATAAATATGTACACATTTTAGAGCCAACACCTAACTTGTCTAGTATTTGCATTAACATTGTTAAATCTACATTGTTATATGCGTCATTAATATCTATGAAACATCCTATTATTGAGATATTTTTGGAGAAGCCGATTTGTGTACTTATAACAAAATTGGCCAAATTGTCTATAGTTGAGCGACATTTTCTGAACCCAGTAGTGTCGTTAGACAACATATTGTGTTTTTCTATAAACCATTCTAATCTATTCATTAGAACTGTATGAAAAACTTTGCAAAGACAAGAGATCATAGATATCGGTCTAATCGATGAGAACATATTCGGATCACGCCCTGGTTTCGGAATGGGCACAATAGTAACTTCTCGCCATTGTTTAGGAACGAAACCTTGTAAAAATACAATATTATAAAGTGTTAGTAATATTCGTTTTCCATTATCTGGTAAATTTTTTATCATTGAATATGAAATCTGGTCATGGCCTGGTGATGTATCTTTGGACCGAATAGCACTGTTTAACTCTTGCATAGTAATAGCAATTTCTAACTTAGAATTATGTGACGTAAAATTTTTATCTGATATTTGTACGAAGTCAGGTGCTAAGCTGCACAATAATTGATTGGCTTGAACACTGTCGACATAGTCTCCACGTGACTTGGAGCTCTTTAACCATCTCATTTTTTGCCAAACTTCACTCGGCGAAGATGTTTCATTTAAAGAATCGCAAAATGATTGCCACGCTGCAAATTTGGCGTTACGTATGGACTTTTGTGCAATACGAATTTTGTTCTGTAGTATTATTAAATTTTGTGGAATCGGGTTACGCCTAAATTTGGCTAATGCAAACCGGCGTTCAGCAACGAGTTTTGATAGTGTAGCATTCCAGTACGGCTTCGGTGTAAAACTTGTATTAGGATTTTGGTTGATTTTAGTGGTAGGTATGCACATGTCGGCGCCTCGTCTGGGTACTCCACAGGATTCATGATTAAATGAGACCAGACTCACGTAATACAGCACTGTATTTTAAACTTTTAACCTATCTATACACTGAACAAACAGCAGTCCGAAAAAAGAATGCCCGCCTAAAACTAACATTAGTACACAGCAAGGTTTTCTATGGTTTCACTTACTTTTAGTTGCTAATTTTAAGTTATCTCGAGAATTATCCATATTAACATTTTACAATTACTAAAATAATATATAATAACAGTTAATATTAACAGAAAGACATAATATGTCTTAATTAACATAATTAGATGCCGAAGTATAAAATCTATTAGTGGGCGGACAACAACAACATCCTTTGATAACATTATATCTTGTTTTGAGTTAAAAAAAATATATGTAAATATAGAAATCTGTCACATATTAATTATGAGGAACTATAAGAAAGGAATTACAATTTTAGAACCTGTGTTTAATTTATTTTACAATCTAAAATATTTCACTTCCTAATTTTAGTTAGAATTTAGCCATCTAGATGTCTCTGTTCAAAGTTTATACAACGACAAGGTGTTAATTTGTCTACTACTAAATAAGACTAGATGGCAGCACTATCGAGCGCCCATACGGCCATACTGACTCAAGCGCGCTCTCAGCGCTTACAAAATTACAAATTAAGTTAGCAAATAAAGTATTTTAGTATTTAACATATGTTTAAGTAAAATAAACGTTTTAGCAAATAAAATCTTTATCTAAAGTACAGGGAGTACAAAAGTATAGCATAAACAAATCATTTTTAATAATTCAACATCAACTAACAGTTCTCATAAAAAGGTTCACCAAATTAACTAAATAAAAAAAAGGCATCATCCCTTTCAGGCTCTAGCCAACCCAACTGGCAATCACCCATCCTGGGATCTAGCCATACTTTCAACAGGCAATCACCCATCCTGGGATCTAGCCATACCATCAACAGGCAATCACCCATACTGGGATTTAGCCATACCATTAACAGGCAATCACCCATACTGGGATCTAGCCCACAAGACCTGGAAATTAGGATGCGCGTGGTGGCCAGCCAGCGCTTGAGGAAGGATTTTGGATAGGTACGTAAAATAAACATACAACTTAACTAGAAGTAAAGGTTAGCGAGCTATTAGATATTTATACAATTACTTATCAGATTCGGCGATGGAAGAATGCGATTGAACAGGTACTCCAGAATTGTCACTATTTGCCCATACGGTCGACTGCTCAGAGTCAGAAGTAAAAGCCCTCCACTTCTGGACGTCATCTGCATACCGGAACTCTCTGCCAAAGGTTTGAATTAGTTCACTTTTCACTTGATCCCACGTAGTAGAACTCAGCGACCACGTGTCAGCCCACGTTTTTGCTCTTCCCCGTAGTTGTAAGATCGCTTTCATACGAGCCTCATGTGAAGGTATATTGAATTTGAATATTGTGTCATCCACGTGGGTACACCAATCCCTGATATCGTGCGATCTTTCATCGGGATCAAAGGGAGGTAAATAAAAATCATGACGATGACGCGATGGTATCGATTCTGATGAAAGAGCGGCGGTAACAGCGCTGGAAGCTGCTTGTTTTGTAATAGAATTAACAAGACTCATGACCTGCTCCATCGTGAACATCGGCTCCGGTTGACGTGGTGCTCCGGCATCACCGGCTCGTGATCCCACCGCTGCTGTCGGCGCCTCGTCTGGGTACTCCACAGGATTCATGATTAAATGAGACCAGACTCACGTAATACAGCACTTTATTTTAAACTTTTAACTTATCTATACACTGAACAAACAGCAGTCCGAAAAAAGAATGCCCGCCTAAAACTAACATTAGTACACAGCAAGGTTTTCTATGGTTTCACTTACTTTTAGTTGCTAATTTTAAGTTATCTCGAGAATTATCCATATTAACATTTTACAATTACTAAAATAATATATAATAACAGTTAATATTAACAGAAAGACATAATATGTCTTAATTAACATAATTAGATGCCGAAGTATAAAATCTATTAGTGGGCGGACAACAACAACATCCTTTGATAACATTATATCTTGTTTTGAGTTAAAAAAAATATATGTAAATATAGAAATCTGTCACATATTAATTATGAGGAACTATAAGAAAGGAATTACAATTTTAGAACCTGTGTTT
Organism: Parascotia fuliginaria; assembly: GCA_963082885.1. Taxonomy (NCBI): domain Eukaryota; kingdom Metazoa; phylum Arthropoda; class Insecta; order Lepidoptera; family Erebidae; genus Parascotia; species Parascotia fuliginaria. The sequence goes on from OY720189.1 coordinate 15,926,213, forward strand.
AATTTATTTTACAATCTAAAATATTTCACTTCCTAATTTTAGTTAGAATTTAGCCATCTAGATGTCTCTGTTCAAAGTTTATACAACGACAAGGTGTTAATTTGTCTACTACTAAATAAGACTAGATGGCAGCACTATCGAGCGCCCATACGGCCATACTGACTCAAGCGCGCTCTCAGCGCTTACAAAATTACAAATTAAGTTAGCAAATAAAGTATTTTAGTATTTAACATATGTTTAAGTAAAATAAACGTTTTAGCAAATAAAATCTTTATCTAAAGTACAGGGAGTACAAAAGTATAGCATAAACAAATCATTTTTAATAATTCAACATCAACTAACAGTTCTCATAAAAAGGTTCACCAAATTAACTAAATAAAAAAAAGGCATCATCCCTTTCAGGCTCTAGCCAACCCAACTGGCAATCACCCATCCTGGGATCTAGCCATACTTTCAACAGGCAATCACCCATCCTGGGATCTAGCCATACCATCAACAGGCAATCACCCATACTGGGATTTAGCCATACCATTAACAGGCAATCACCCATACTGGGATCTAGCCCACAAGACCTGGAAATTAGGATGCGCGTGGTGGCCAGCCAGCGCTTGAGGAAGGATTTTTGAATAGGTACGTAAAATAAACATACAACTTAACTAGAAGTAAAGGTTAGCGAGCTATTAGATATTTATACAATTACTTATCAGATTCGGCGATGGAAGAATGCGATTGAACAGGTACTCCAGAATTGTCACTATTTGCCCATACGGTCGACTGCTCAGAGTCAGAAGTAAAAGCCCTCCACTTCTGGACGTCATCTGCATACCGGAACTCTCTGCCAAAGGTTTGAATTAGTTCACTTTTCACTTGATCCCACGTAGTAGAACTCAGCGACCACGTGTCAGCCCACGTTTTTGCTCTTCCCCGTAGTTGTAAGATCGCTTTCATACGAGCCTCATGTGAAGGTATATTGAATTTGAATAATGTGTCATCCACGTGGGTACACCAATCCCTGATATCGTGCGATCTTTCATCGGGATCAAAGGGAGGTAAATAAAAATCATGACGATGACGCGATGGTAGCGATTCTGATGAAAGAGCGGCGGTAACAGCGCTGGAAGCTGCTTGTTTTGTAATAGAATTAACAAGACTCATGACCTGCTCCATCGTGAACATCGGCTCCGGTTGACGTGGTGCTCCGGCATCACCGGCTCGTGATCCCACCGCTGCTGTCGGCGCCTCGTCTGGGTACTCCACAGGATTCATGATTAAATGAGACCAGACTCACGTAATACAGCACTTTATTTTAAACTTTTAACTTATCTATACACTGAACAAACAGCAGTCCGAAAAAAGAATGCCCGCCTAAAACTAACATTAGTACACAGCAAGGTTTTCTATGGTTTCACTTACTTTTAGTTGCTAATTTTAAGTTATCTCGAGAATTATCCATATTAACATTTTACAATTACTAAAATAATATATAATAACAGTTAATATTAACAGAAAGACATAATATGTCTTAATTAACATAATTAGATGCCGAAGTATAAAATCTATTAGTGGGCGGACAACAACAACATCCTTTGATAACATTATATCTTGTTTTGAGTTAAAAAAAATATATGTAAATATAGAAATCTGTCACATATTAATTATGAGGAACTATAAGAAAGGAATTACAATTTTAGAACCTGTTTAATTTATTTTACAATCTAAAATATTTCACTTCCTAATTTTAGTTCGAATTTAGCCATCTAGATGTCTCTGTTCAAAGTTTATACAACGACAAGGTGTTAATTTGTCTACTACTAAATAAGACTAGATGGCAGCACTATCGAGCGCCCATACACACATCTGCGGCCATATCAAGATATTGTATAAATAGGTCATACGAGGATTGTAAATTATTGGCAAATTTAAATTGCATAAATAATTTTTGTAATAATTCGTAATAAACAGTCCAGTCGGCCTTTTTAAAATTCCTACGTATAATAATATTACTCCTAGAACTTACCTCAATAAACGATGAAATTTTGACCACATAGTGATCACTGCCCAGCGTCTCGTTTAGTGGTCTCCAATCAAATGTTAGTGCTATGTCCGAAGATGCCAATGAGATGTCAGGCGATGACTGTTGAAGTATATTATTAACTAACTTGATACGGGTTGCTTTTCCGTCGTTAAGAATAATTGATTGGTGTTCTAACAAAGCGTCGAAAATATGATTACCTCTTTGATCTGTTTTAGATGACCAGTTATTGTGGTGTCCATTAAAGTCTCCCAACAATAATGTTTTTTTGCTACATAATGAAAATATTTCGTCCCAATCGTTTTGATTAGTTTGTGCTGACGGGGGGCAGTAGATTGAAACTATATTATCTATATACGGACAGTTAAAGATTTTTATCCAAATAATTTCAATATGTTGATTACGTAATTGAATATTATTTCGTTTTGATTTTATTGATGTATGAGTAACAATAGCTACACCACCATAACTGTCATATCTATCTTTACGATATATATTATACCCACCTATTTTTAAAAAACTATCAGGTTCTAACCATGTTTCGCTTAGAACAGCAATGTGGATCTTTTCTTGAAGTAATAAATTTTGAAATGTATCTAATTTAGGCCGTAAACTTTGCGCATTCCATTGAATAATATTAATTCGGTATTTTTTATGACTATTATCCATTAATGAAGTTCAAAATTTTCTTAAGAATAGGCCAATCTGCAATATTTTCAACTACAACTAAAATTACCCATTGTATACAACACTTAATCACGTTATAAAATTTAGATTTTATCGAGTCATTTGATAAAAAAATAATCTCTTTTATTCGAGTTAACAATTCTTCAAAATTTACGTCTCTTCTGGTTTCCTCGGGGGGTGTCAATTTTGAGGAGTCACATGATCTAGGCTCCGACCAGGGTACAGTCTCATCTATAAAGTGTTCCGACATTAACTCCACACCGGGTGTGCAGGGTCTCTGTGGCTTCTTTGACGATTGTTTATATTGTTTCCGTCGTTGCTCCGTATGTATACTAGCTTTCGTTTTAACGACACTGGCGAACGTTGGTGTAGGATAAATAATATGAGATTCAGTGGTTTGAATTGCAGGTTCGACAGGCGGTTGTGAGTAACTTGGCTTATAGCTATTATTTTCTCGTGTAGGTGGTACATACATTGTCAAAGCTCGACCATATGTACAGTTAAATTCAGCCATAAGGTCTCTGAGTTTTCTTTCTTTTAGATAAACTGGGCAAGTTTTCACCAAAGCCATGTGACTGCCACTACAATTGATGCATTTGTACGTTTGCTTTTCGCAATTGGCATGGCTATCGCCGCACTTCGGGCAAACCGGGTGTTTTGACAAACATTTTTTATTTGTATAAATTTCCAACAATTGCTACACTGTGTGACGGGAAACCTGTATGGTTCAACTGCTATGCGCAAATCATCTACATATACATATCCCGGTAAACTGGATCCTTTGAAGCATAATCGGATAGCTTCGCTAGGAAGCCATGCCTCTTCTGTAACAGATTTATCAAAGTTCCGTTTCTTAAGGCGACTCGCTGACAATAACTGTACACCCTCGGGATACGTGATATATTTTAGTATATCTTCATCGAATAACTCAATGTCCACGTCCTTTATTACACCAAAGGAGTTACTCACCTCCAGTGCTCGCTGTAGTTTCCATCCTTTATCCACAAATGTCTTACACATTTCCAACCTAGTAATACTACTTTCTTCCCTGAAATCAATCCTAATTTTATATTGATTAATATATTTTAACTTATAAATATCTTTTATATCTTCTTCTTTAAATATTTTTGCTAAAGAAAACTGCTTAGGCAGCTTTTCCTTGCAAGTAATGTAAACTTTTATATTATCTTTGTCCTTTACTTTCTTATCCTTTCTTCCGACCAATGTCCAGTCTTCTTCTGAATCCTGACGTAATCTTTTACCTCCTATGTTACTGTTACACCTCTCAGTTTGTATAGTATCTTCTGCCTGCATTTCTTCTATCAACTTCTGTCTCATGTCATACTCATTTGTAAGATTACAGCTTGATGTATTGTGTATATCATTTACGGAACTATTTAAAATATCTTTATCCATCGCTAATGATTAGCGACGAAGTATGACTCATTATAATGAGTATCGCAAACAATAGGTCGCGCCAGGTAGCCGGCCGTCGTTCCGGATCGTCGAGCGCAGCAAAATAAAGAGTAATTAAATAAAACTATCACACGCGGCTGATACGTACGAATGCCGTAACGCGACTGAATACTGTACCTGAGTTTGATCCGGCAAGAAAAGAGCAAACTATGACAATGTGGTTACATAAAGTGAATGAATGTGCTGCAATTTATTCATGGAATACGAAACAAATAGTGCATTATGCACTACCAAAACTTAAAGGCGTAGCAAAACGATGGTATGAAGGGCTACCATCAGTGCTCTTTTCTTGGAGTGAATGGCAAACTAAGTTATTAAATGCTTTTCCTTCGGAAGAAAACTACGGTCAGATGTTGGCTGATATGTTAGCTAAACGTGCTCGTTTCGGTGACTCCCTTGAAGAATACTTTTACGATAAAATCGCATTAATAAATTGATGTAACATTACTGGTAAACGGGCAGTGGAGTGTGTCCTACATGGAATAGACGACAGAGCTGTAAGGTTGGGTGCCGAAGCAGCTCAGTATGAGGACTTGGATAAATTGCTCACTTATTTAAGAAATTCCAGAAGCTTAAAGCATAACTTAGAACGAAAACCTGTTAATAAAAATCATTCGACTACAAGTTCTTCTGAATATAAACCAAATAATTCCAGTTCTAAGGATAGGGTGCTTCGTTGCAATAACTGCAAACAAGAGGGCCACTTTGTAGGTCAATGTACTAAACCCATAAAGAAATGCTCTAAATGTTTTTGAATCGGTCATGAAGCAGATAATTGTTTCTCTAAAACAGTAGCGAATCAGAAATCGGTTAATAAGGTAGATCCATACAGCACGCATTTTAATAAATATTTTAAAACTGCGCGTATCAATGGCACAGAAATGGACTCTTTTGTCGATTTTGGTAGTGAATGTTCCATGCTTAAACAATCAGATTTATACAAATTAGGAAATATACAAGTTATATCTAACGATTTGCCTATATTGAGAGGTTTTGGTAATTCCGTTGTCCACACATTGGGTAAAATAAATACTTTGATTGAGATTGATGGGGTTAAAGCTGAAGTCGAAGTATTGATTGTACCGGATAATGTCATGAAGGTACCTCTTATGATAGGACAAACTTTCACGGAACAGCCTCACGTAATGATTCAGAAAACCAGTAAACATTTTGAAATTTTACATAATGAATTTGATGATGTAACCCACTATAATAAAATAAATATATTGATTTTTCAATCTGTTTATATATCGGGTCATACAATCTTAGAAGTCTATACAGAGCCTAAATTCTTTGGTGATCTTTTCATTGAGGGAGGCTTGCGTATTCAAAAGGACCGTATGTATTTTGTTTTAATCGGAATTTATCAATTTGATAGTGAAGGCCGTGGACAAATTGTCATAAATAATTTAAAACCCAAGTCTTTTCAACTAGAAGAAAACACTTTAATTGCTAGGGGTATCATTGCGGAACAAGAAATTACCAAAAATGTTTTATCTGTTACCGATTATAAAGTACAAAATCAACAAGCAAGTCCTATCTGTCATTCAGATTTGAATATTAGTGGACAAATAAATAAAGCTGTAATAGATAACTTATTTATCTTGTTAAATAAATATCGTCATTGTTTTGCACTTACCTTATCGGAGTTAGGTCATTCCACAATTGGCGAAATGAGCATTAATCTACATCGTGATGAACCTGTAGTTTATAGGCCTTATAGATTAGCAATAAAAGAGAAGGAAATAGTCCGAGAAATGATGAATGAACTTATCCAAAATGACATTATCCGACCTTCAGTCTCTCCTTTTGCAAGTCCCATAGTTCTAGTAAGAAAGAAAACTGGTGATTATCGGCTTTGCATAGATTATAGAGCCTTAATAAAAATACTGTACGCGAAAACTACCCAATGCCACTCATAGATGACCAGATTGATGCTTTGGCTGGTAATATATACTTTACTGCTCTTGATTTGGCGTCAGGATATTACCAGATATCCATCAGAGAGCAGGACAGATATAAGACTGCTTTTGTTACACCGGAAGGACATTTTGAATTTAACAGAATGCCTTTCGGTTTAGCAAACGCACCAGCAACGTTTCAGCGAATGATGCATCAGGTCCTAGGTAACTTGCGTCACAAGGAGGCCTTGGCGTATTTGGATGATATAATCATTCCTTCAAAAACTATTGACGAGGGTATGGAACGATTAGAGTCTGTATTAATTTTATTATCCGATGCGGGTCTTACTTTAAAATTGTCAAAATGTGTTTTCTTTGGTCGTTCAGTAACCTACTTGGGATTTAATATTTCAAAAGAAGGTATCCAACCGGGATCCGCGAAAATAGAAGCTGTAGAAAAGTTTCCAGTACCTGTAAGTCAGCATAACGTTAGGCAATTCTTAGGCTTAGCGAGTTTTTTTCGTAGGTTCATAAATGGGTTCTCAGTTATAGCAAAACCATTAACACAGTTACTAAAGAAAGATGCAGTTTGGGTTTGGGGATCCGAACAACAAAACGCGTTCGATACTTTAAAAACTAATTTGGTCCAAAAGCCGACATTAGCTCTGTACGACCCGAAAGCTATTACGGAATTGCACACGGACGCTTGCAAAATAGGTATCGCCGGTATATTGTTTCAAAGAAATGAACAACATGTTTTAAAACCAGTAGCTTATTTTAGCAAACAAACTAGCCCCGAAGAGCAAAACTATTGCTCTTACGACTTAAAAACTTTGGCAGTCGTTGCTTCGTTACAGAAATTTCGCGTTTACTTAGTTGGAATACATTTTAAAATTGTCACTGATTGTAATTCATTACGATCCACTTTTATGAAACGTGACATGATTCCCCGAGTAGCCAGATGGTGGACTCAAATGCAAGAGTTTGATTTCGAAATAGAATATAAAGCCGGAACCTCTATGACCCATGTGGATGCCTTGAGTCGCAACCCATCTATTAACAGTAATCTCCCTGAAAAATTAGTTAATTCAATATCAGAAATAGATTGGCTTTCAACAGTACAGAATTCTGATTCTGAAATTCAACGTATTATAAGAATTTTGACTAATTCTGAATTTAATGATGTTTTAGACGTAAAACAAAATTATAAATTTAAAAACGGTAAACTTTTCAAAATAACACCTGATGGAGATAAATGGGTTGTGCCTAAAGGCGTTCGATGGCAAATTGTTAAACAAAATCATGACGATATCGGTCACTTTGCTTTAGACAAAACTTTGGAAAAGATTAAATCGCATTATTGGTTCCCGGATATGCGCTCTTTTGTCACAAAATATGTAACTTCTTGTTTAGAATGTGCGTACAGTAAAACACCAGGTAGAAAAAAGGCCTGGATACTTACATCCTATACATAAAGTGAGCATACCGTTTGATACTATCCACATGGATCATGTAGGTCCATTTGTACGCAGTGATAGAGGGAACACATATATCTTAGTTCTAATTGATGCTTTTACTAAATACATCTATTTAAAACCGGTCAAGAATACAAAGTCAAATACTACAATTAAAGTTTTACGTGAGTTTATAAGTATCTTCGGCGTACCCAAGCGAATAATATCAGACCGTGGTACGTCTTTCACGAGTGATACCTTCAAAAAGTTTGTACTTGATAAGGGAATCGAACACGTATTAAATGCGGTTGCTACTCCAAGGGCCAACGGGCAGGTGGAAAGATATAACAAAATTATTGTCGATTCACTAACGACTAAATGCATTGGTACGTCTGAAAACAAATGGGATGATCACCTGCCTGATGTCCAATGGGGTATCAACAATACTTTTAACAAAGGCATAAACAAAACACCAGCAGAGGCATTATTCGGAATAAGACCACGTGGCTTGAGTGAAAGTAAGGTCCTCTCTGAAATCTATGACGATACCTCCTCATCGAACAAAAACCTCAAAGAAATTCGTAGTGAAGTTTCTTCTCATATAGCATCCACACAAGAGTCCCAAAAAGCAACATTTGATAAATCGCATTATAAGCCTATTAAATATAATGTTGGGGATTTAGTAAGGGTCGAACGCCAGGTACCTGCCACAGGTGGTAGTAAGAAGTTAATCCCAAAGTATCAAGGCCCTTACAAAATCACCAAGGTTTTCGATCATGACCGTTATCAAGTAGAAGACACTCCACTAACAAAGAAGGGAAATAAGAAATACTCTGGTATCATTGCTGTAGATAAGCTAAAACCATGGATTTGTTTTAATAGGCCTCATGATGACACTTTATTTAGTGAAAAGGAGTCTGATTCAGACTGTGAATCACAATAATATTTTTATATATTTTTTCATTATTATGTTAACCACAGGTGAAACACTTATTGCTATGCATTAACAAAGACCAATGGGGTCTAACTCCTCAGACCAATGGGGTCTGATTTTGCAGACCAATGGGGTCTAGTTATAAAGACCAATGGGGTCTAATTATAAAGACCGATGGGGTCTAATTATAAAAGACCGATGGGGTCTAATTATGTTATGATCAATGGGATCTCAATTATATTGAAGTTTAATAAGAGAAATATTGATAAATTAAACCAAAGGGTTTCTGTTTAAGTGATAGGTACTAATAGAACACATTATATTTAGTTGTTTATTTAAATTGTTTTGTTTGTATAGTCTGCAGTTAAGTACGAGGACGTACAGTTTGCTTGGATGGCCGTCTGTGAGCATACGTCATATTATTCACACATTGTTATGTCATCTAATAATATTTTGATTATTCATTTTATTAGAATCCCAAACTTAACTGCAAAACTGTGATTATTTAAAAAAATAATAAAACACTAATTTGACTAATTTGACACCGGAAGTTGTGTCAACTCGCAACAGATGGCGCCATCCCCGTTTTTGTCTATATAAGGGGCTGACGCCATCATTGCAAGTCAGTGCGTGTCGAGCATTGGTAGAGTTAACAACGTTTTAAGAGTAAGTCATCTTATTTTATTTTGAGTAATTGATAATGATAACTGAATAATCGTAATGATTAATCTATGTTATAGTGTTGTGTGCATGCATAAGTAAATAGATTACATAGAATTATATTGTTAATAAATATAGCAATATTCATAAATCATAAATATAGTTTTTTATTTCTTACACTTGTGGCCATGGTTTGTAGAAAGAGTGAGGGTGAGGTGTAATGTGGGAGGCAAATGTGCGGTGTGTTGGACTCGACCAATCCGGGAGTTGAGTGAAAAGCTGACGCGGGGCACAGAAGGGCCCCCAATGCCCCCCCCGCTCACAACCGCCGGGATCCACTCCGGTCTCCCATTCCGGCACGACGGCTATGAGACGGGATTTTCGCCAGCTGGCGGGACAGCCTCCCGTGCGGGATACACACGGGTTCGGGTCCCCTACTGACTGGCAGGTGGCCGACGGATAACCATTCCCATCGGGTCTCCCTGGACCCCGCGTCAACTCGTCACGGTCAACGAACAGGCCAAGACTTTCACTACCGCACGTTTCAAGCATCACCAAAACTTCGCCACCCAATTGGGAAAGGAAATAGGAACACAGGAACGGCTGTTTCCCTCTTCGTACGAAACACAGCTGAGCTGCTATTACGGCCGAAATAGGTAGAATTGTGGTACCAACCCGTGCGGGTCTAGGTTAGACCCTACCACTATAGTCAGGAGAGGGAAGGAAAGACGGGGACTTCATATCGCGGATGTATAGGTGTACGATAATGAAGGCTCGAGGTGCCGGGGGCGCGTACCCGTATCTCCCTAAAAGCAACCGGACAGGTTGCAATCCAGTCGATTCTCTGACATAATATGACATTTATATGATTACGGTTCATGTCTGTTATTATAAAAGACTGTGAAATAAATAGAAATAACACAGCTAGACAGAGAGAAGCAGAGAGGTGACAATATAATTATTAATTAGGTATCTGCCTACAATACATGCCTATCTGCACTATAAGTCTTTTGATAGTTTTAGACACAGTAATTTTAGGAAAAATAATATGTTCTTCCTAAAATTACTGTGTATTAAAATGTTTTCTTTAAAAATCATCATAATTATATCATAAGCTTTAAGCTAATACTTAGTACACTAAGGATAAGCTAACAACTAAAAAATATTTATATAAAACTATTTTTGAAAATGGGTATAAACATTAATCTAGGTTAATACACAACAATATCACAAATTTTATCGTATAAATGGTTTAAATTTAACAATTTAAAATATCAATTTAGGTAAATAAATCAAAATAAAATATAATTAAACCTTAATATTATGCAATTAAAACATCACAATTTGCTATAGCTACGAAAATAAAAATTTAAGAGTTTTCACACATCCACAGATCAGTTTGTTTTAAAACTCTTATTTTATAGTAACTTTATCATTGTCTTATGTAGTAAGTCACTACAGGACTATTATAATACATATATAATATTAAGTACGCTATATTATTTATAAAAAAATGTTTTTAAGAACCAACAAGTTATTTATACCTAGATAAAAATGTTTATATAACAATAATATTGCGAGGCTAATATTACATCAGTTATTAACTTAAGAAAAATCAATAAAATGTTAATGAATTAACGTAAAATTTGAGACATTTTTAGCTTGATTTTGTTGGTCAGTTAAAATTACTTTTTTCGCCGGTTTTCGGTGATGCAATCCAACGCGATGCAAGGCATTTCTGATATTGTGAGGGCAGCAGACGTATTGCTGGGCAAATACCGACGTCCTGGGTGCTCCTGGTAAATATTTACCATCGCTGAAACATTCTCTTCTGTCAGAAAGCGAGGAGGATAAGCTTGAGGTCGGAACGCAATAGAGCCTTCAGCAGCATCCCTTTGCACCCAGCGGCGCACAGTAGCTCTCTATAAACAAATTATAAAATATACTTAAACATTTTTTTATTTTGGTATTAGTTACTATTACTATTGGCAAGGATTGTTTATTTTTCCAATGTAGGCTGAAAAAGTATATTTTAAAGGCAAAAAAAACCTTTGTCAACGACATGTTTTTGTAATCCCAGGTAGACAAGATTTGCAAACTGGAGCCGTCATTGCGTTTCAACAATAGCTATATTTATGACTCTTTTGTTCAAACTTAATTTAACTAAACTTTAACTAAAACTAAAATAATTCGGCGTCACCCGAGCGGCGTCCATTAGAAGTTTTAGATAAGTAGCTTTTTTATACGCTTTTTTGTTTTGAAGGCCGCACGTGCTTTACGGTAGATATTATTAGTAAATATCCTTTGTCTAATAAATATGTATTGTTTTTATAATCCTTGGTAGACAAGGAATGCGAACGGGGGCCGTCGTTGTGTTGCCACAAATTCCTACATTTATGACTCTTTTTTTATAAAATGTTTCTTCAAATTCGGAATGGCGACATTAGTAAAAGTGCTCATATAGTGCTGTTACTTTCTTGTTACTAATTATTAGGTATAGTTAACACACAACAATGGTTTTCGGAGTTTAAACCAGTATTGACTACAACGCGCAACGCCCTATGAAATAATACGTCATGATCTTATTAGAAAGTAGTTTATCATCATAGTTCATATTGAGAGATTTACAAAATTAATAAAGCTAAAAATCATCAAGGTATTGTCTTTTTTTATTTCCAATACTTTCGTTTGCTTTTAGCTCGCTATTACATTATTACATTCTACACTCCTATGACTACTTATAACAATATAATCATGTCGTTCCATCGAATTTTCAACCCCTTTAAACTATTTTTTGGCGATAAAAGATAGTCTCTCTCAACTTATCAAATTTCATGACAATCGGTTCAGTAGCTTAGGCGTGAAAGCGTAACAGACAGATAGACAGACTGAGTTACTTTCGCATTTATAATATTAGTATGGATTAATACACGATAATAAAGGGCATGTAGACATAGTAGATAAATGATTGACTAATTTAATAATATAATATGCTTCGTTATGACATGTTATGTGAGTAAGTAGTATTTCATAAATTAAATCATAATCCTAATTATTAACATCATCTTTATACTGTCATGTATAATCACAATTTACAAATTAATAGCACTTCAAGGTCTGCCTTGAATTCAGACGTAATAAGTACTCTATTTTCATGTTTTGGTTTGAATCTAATACCTCCATGCAATTTTGTGCATATAACATAATAATATGTAATGTAATTAATATTTTTCAAAGATTGTATATAATTCTAGTTAAGTAAGGAGAAAAAAATAAAGTAGTAGTAAATATGGATTGAAGTAGTAGAAGAGCAAACACGAATAATTTTAGTTTAATCTATAGAATAATAAATCCTTGAAATAAAAAACATTTCTACTTACCGAAACATTTACCTAATTCCTGTGATATGTTTCGCTCTTGGCCGTATAAAACCAAAATTTGGTTTTTCTCGTCTGTCACTATTCTAGGCATGTTTCCAGTCCATTAAGCAAGCCACGTAATAATTCACACTATCGAGGGTCCCGTAAACAAGCACAGTCAAAGTTAAAGCAGGATCAGTCAGAGTCCGTACAGAAAACAATGGTCGTTACTCGTCGTAGAGCACACAATAAAAAAACAAACGCGCGTTGACTTAGGCGAAAACCAAATTGCAACTGAGTAAAATATTTTATACTCCTAATCCTTCTCTCCCGGCGCAAGCGCCCGTCTAAGAAATATTTTGATTGGCTGAGGCGAAATGAGGGAAGGGGTTGATTTTTACAAGCTAGTTCAAACGATTTCGTTTGCAAAGTGGAAGACCACCAAGCATCGCCATAGTACAACGCATTCTTTAACAATATCGATCTTTTTGCTAACTCTAAACCTAAATTCAAGTCTGAAATTTCAAGATTGTTGAGAGAATCGGTGTGACAATTATTTGTCCGTTTGAATTTTCGTTATAACATATATGTATTCTATGTATTCATATGTGTATTTTAGTATACTTATGTGTATGTATGTGTATTATCGCTGTGAATGTAATTAATGTGTTGTTTGTGCAATTCATATCAAATTTGTACATATCTAATACCTATATTATAATAAAAATATAAGTATGCTTCTAAGAGTTGCTAGATTAGTTAAGTACCAGCAACATTTCATGTAAATAAATGTAAGGGAAACCTGTTATTGGCCATATCTACAGTTATGTATTAACTATTAAGATATTTTGTATACGCTGTTGGTTTTCTGAATAAAATAAATAAATAAAAAAAGTAAAAGGTAAAAGTAAAAGATTTATCTTAAACCTATAAGACTATATTTTAGAGGTCACCGATAAAAAGTAAAAATAAATAAAATAACGTTTATGTCGGAAAAGCATCCTTAACCATGTATTTGTAACAATGTTCTTATTATTTATGTTAGTAACAGCACATGTAAAATACATTATTTAGTGCGTTTCAAAATTAGTGCATTTGAGGGATATCCCAAGAAGTTTTGGTCGCAGTATATTATTGCGTTTATTTCGTATATTTTCGTAATTAGAATGCGGAAAAAAATTACATAGATCCTGCTTCGAAGCGGCTTCTCGCCGTACTAATAGCTGTCAGCTTCTACATCGCAATTTATAGTCATTTCAAGTCATTTAGAGTGAGGTTAGCAATCATTTTATATCTAACTAAATGAAGTGAATTTCAATAAAATTTAAAGAATAAGGTTCTCTATAGAACTAAGTATAGTGATATATATTTTTTATAGTAATTACGCTTTGTTTAAGCCAGAACATGCAATAAAGTTGCAACATAAAACGTAAAAATTGGTATAAGTTTTTTCTTTAACCATCAGTTAAAAATATTAATAATCGAAAATCTATTCTATTATTCATCAAGGAAAGTATATAACTAATGTTTACTGTATCTAATTTAGTCAAATATATTAATATGAATGTGAGATTTAGGTCTCCGAAATTGAATCTGCAAGGATTTTTATGTAAACTAGATGTGGGAGATTAATCACCACAAGGCAAGTAAAGGAGATTTTGTAAATATGTTCCATTAAAGAACAATACGAACAATTGGACTTTCTGTTCCATGTATTTAACAGTTACAAAGTATAATCTAATATTTAATAAGGTAAATTAGGCGCTCAAAAACTTAAAATTTCGCATAAAAACGTGAAATGGCTCTTAAACCTCGTAAAAATGGGCTCGGAATTTTTGAATCGATCGAAAAAAACTAAGATATCAGCTACCCAAACGAGCCTTGAGTAATTTAGACATTTTAAAGTATGAAAATAATATTCCCTATTTTAGAGGTGTCTTTACGAGAGACGAACTCCCTAAACACCCTTTTAAAAAGAATGTGGAGTTATACATTTAGATAGCTCTAAAAATTCTGGTTCTCATTGGGTAGCCTATGCAAAATGCAACGATTATATTAAGTATTTTGATAGTTATGGAAATCTTAAGCCTCCAAAAGAATTTATAAAATACTTAGGATCCGAAATTCACTATAATTATAATAATATTCAACGTGATCATCCTTTTAATTGTGGACATCTGTGTTTAAAGTTTTTAAAGAAATTTTGGTGTAGTGAAAGAATAAAATAAACAGGATCTTCTGATAGATGGCAGTCTAGAAGCATGTCTAATACAGTTACCATCTCTGGAAATAAGTCGGGATTGGTTTCATACTTTCAACCACCATTGCATTTGTCAGATCAATACGAGTGTGGTTTGGTGTTTTTTTCAGTATTAAAATCAAGACCAAATATTTCAATTAGTGACAGCGGTCTGTCTGTGTTTAGAATCGAATGTGATCTTGTTCATGGTTCTTACTGTAACGGATTACCTACTCATTTTATTCATGAATTTGTATCTGATACTACTCCAGGTCATCAGTGCGTGGAAATACCACAAAACGTAATTTACTTTCCAATAAACAAAAATATAATTTCATCGATATCTATTAAAATAGTAGATCAATTTGGTCACTGCATTAACTTTGGAGAGGAATAAGTTTAGTTACGTCTTCATTTAAGAAAAACGAAATGATTGTATACAATAAAAACACCTCATTGAATGAACCACGCCACAGTTCTCCTGCGATTGCTAAGGTGCAAAGACGTAAGAAAAAAGTTAAGAAATTGACTAAAGCAAATAAAGATTTTCTTAAAGCCCTAGGGCACAAAGTAGATACGTACAGAGAGAAAGCTTCCTACAAACGCGCAAATCGGTGGCACTACTACAAGCACGCGGGGCATGTGTGCGTGTCCACTGGCCGCTTGTCGCGTACACGGCGAGACTGGAAAAAACCGGTTGACGCCGGCACAGCCAGTTGACAATCTCAGGGTCAGTGCGACGCACTTTAAAGTTAATTGTTAATTATTTTATCGGTTAATTTTAATCGTTGAAACTATAATAAGTATGTTAATATTTATATTCATGAAACGTTTGATTAAAATTTAATAATGTTAATGATATTTAATAAGCATGATTGTTTATTTTAACGCGTTATAAGTTTACCTCTGTGAACTTCCCTTCATATTTAACAGGTTCATCAAATTCTTTCGAAGTTTATAGGTAGGTTTAGGTTTGTACCTACTTAATTGAAATATACACGAATGACAATGTTCAACAATCACGAATGAAAAATCACATTGGCAACAAAACTTTTATAATATTATCAGCTTAAAACAATAAAACATATCGAATTTAGCTACTTATAAGGGCAAAACGACAGATGTTTTCCTGTTCACTATGTTAATCCTATTCGTTTTAATGAGATATCAAAATCAGTAGGTAGGTACTTAAATACACTGGGGATTGCTTTACTTTTTGTTATTTTCTATTCAGTTCTGATCGCGTAGGAGATATGAAACAAAACTTAAATATATTTAAATATTTTATTCCAGTCGTATCCCCTAGTTATCTTTGACAGATTTTCGAGAAAATACGTACAATAACTTCACGCCTGCCTTCCATTAATGGGGTAAACAGAGACTATACAAGTGTGTTTATTATTTTTATGTTTTTAATTCATTGTTACATAAACTGCTTTTCTCTTGAATGTACTTACCTATCAAAAACTCTGAGGGGATCAGGCCGGTATTACTAAATTTGCAGAGAATCAGAATGGAATTAAAGAATAATTATAACCCTAAGGGATGAGATCTGAGGGATCGGACCGGAATAACTCCATATATAAACAAAAAAATTTAACAAATGTTTTGTTTGTCTTAACCTATTGTGATAAGGATAACCCTACCAGAATAGGTAACAATTTTGCACTTTCTTAGGAAGCTTTGCCTTTGTACGGCTACTCTGTGCCTAGGGTTTAAACTATGAATATGCTACAGATAACTGAATTACCTCACTTCGACACTTTGATCAAAAGTTATGAAATCCATTCATACCATCCCTACAATAACAGCTTTAGAGAAAACGATGAAAATCAGAATTCCCATCCACCAGCAAGACATATACGTGTTACCGTCAGCCAGTTCAATATACATCGAGGGCCAAGCAAACCTTTTCGACAAAGATGGAAAACCGATTAAGGAAAATATTACGTTCAGTAACCCTGTTATGTTTTTGTTTCAAGATATCAGATACTAAATAAATGTTATTGAAATAGATCGTATTAAAAATTCTGGACTAACGTCGACAATAAAGTCATACGTTTTAATGAAGAAAATAAAATTGCTGCCAACATGGATGGATGGATTATAATAATAACAATAATAAAATTGATTTATTTTCACTTCACAAAGACAAAATTTGATACATCGAAACAGTACAATACAGTTTAAATGTGACTTTGTGAAGGACTGGACTCCGTGCTAGGAAAAAATCCTGTATAACGGACTAGATGGCGCCTCCATCTCGTAAACATTGAAATAACGTAGATCAATTTATAATTTTCAAATAATATATTCCAACTATCTCAAACTCAGTGTATAATACGTTAAAGTGATACTAAAGTTACAACCACTCAGTGCAAATGTTATCTACAAGAAGTATTACGTACTAAACCTAATATAACCGTGACAAGGAAAATAACCGGCCAGTGACTGTGCACTTTATGACAACTTCACGACGCCGAAGATACACCAAACTATTGGATCAACATATTACTATACAGGTATTAAAGTGAGATTGGCTTAATTATTATTGAATAAAAATATGTCACAAAAAGAATGGAAATTGCAGTTTTGTTTTTTCGGCAAAAAAACATTTTCTAGAACCACCTATATAAAAACAAAGCGCCACTGACGGGCAATAGCAATACTAATTACAGAAAGACATCTATTGGCCACTAGCGGGACTAATAAGTAATAAAGCTATTGGCTAGATCAACTATTTAAAAATCCTACCGCTAGGTCTCGCTGAACAAAAAAAAAAAACAACAAAATAACATTAAAATAATAGACATAAACATAAACCTCAATAATTCACAAATATGACGTCACAAAATGTAACGTTCCGCAAAAAGAAAGTATTAAATAAATCTATGGACGAAGCGTCTTTTTCTTCTACAATTCCTACTGACTCTGAATCGGAAGATCAGCGAAAAAGCTGGCCTGACTTGTCTACTAGATATATGCCTAGAGAACACAAAGAACAGTTAAAGGAAGAAATTGCAAAACTTAAGGAAGAGTTAGAAATAGCACACGCGGAGATAGATAATTTAATTGAAGAAAATAGCAGACTCAAACAACAATCACTACAGCAATCACAGCAAATTATTACACTTAAAGATATTTATACAGGTTCACCGAAGACCCCAAAAATAAATAGTTCACAGAGAAAACATAAGCGACTCAGGCAAGTACAATCACAATTAAATTCAAGCGTTACTAACCTCGCATTACGTCTAGATGACAAAGAAGACATTCATAAGATAACAGATGGCGCTGCTGTAATAAATATTACACCTCAACAAGGAAGGACATCACAAGTCCAGCCATTACCGTTACAATCAATTCCAAATAGCAATAGCAAACATGGAGATTCACAAGACCGTCCAGAAATACTAATAATAGGGGGACAGCAAGTATCAGGATTAGCCTCCAAACTTATAATGTCCAGGTTAAATACTAAATATGAAAATTACTCTGTTTCTTCATTTGTCAAGCATTTTGCAAAGTCAGTAGACATACTAAAAGCAAGTCAACAAATTCAAGACTGTTCAGATAATTATCTGGTAATATGTACTGGAGAAAATGATAGTAATCCGACTGAACTAATGTTCGAGTTAATAGGAACACTCAGATCCTTTCACAAACTTAATATTGTTATTTTAAATGTTATTAGAAACAGGTCACTGAATGAATACATGTTGAACATATTGCTAAAAACTACTTGTCACAACTTTAAAAACTGTACATTTTTGAATATCTTAACTGATTCTCGTTATAAAAATAATTATTTAACTAATGTATGTCATGAAATTAATTATATATTGGATACTAAATATTACAAGAATAATTTCTTGAATTTTGGTCAGAAGGTTAATACTTTCCCTCACATCCCTAAATCTACCTCGAAACCAATAATACACCCAAAAAAGGGTACAATACCGTTCTACTTTCAATCTATAAAAAATACGACCAAGGGAACAAGCTCTAAAATCAAAAGTACTGACAAGTTTTTTCTATAGAACTGAATACACAACTGTTAGCAACAAAACCATAACACTACTTCACCAAAACATTGCAGGTTTACTTAACAAATCAGAACAAATAGAAATATGTCTTGATGAGTTTATTTCAAATAAGAACCCTATCAGTATATTATGTTTCTCAGAAACATTTGTTAGATCAGGTGATGAACCTAACATATATATTCATAACTTTAACGTAGCTAGTTCGTTTTCTAGGAAAAAAGAGAGACGGGGAGGAGTGTGTATTTTGTTGGAAAAATCATTACAGTACCAACCCATACATATATGTAATGACATATCGAACGAAAAATGGTTTGAATGTTGTGGAGTCGATATACCTGCTCTGCAGTGTATAGTTATATGCCTATATAGAACACCTGGTACCAATGCATCTATATTCTTTGATAAGTTAGAGAGTTTAATGTATAAATTAGAGTGGAAAGAAAATAGGAGCATAATTATCACAGGAGATCTAAATATTAATACCCTTAAAATTTCTCAAATTTCTTCTAAATTAAATGACTTTAAATTAAATTATAATCTGAATTCGCATATAGTTGAGCCTACACGGCAACAGTCCTGTATAGACCATATACTCAGTAGTATGCAAGAAGCAAGAGGCAAAGTGCACCACCTTTATTTATCTGACCATAATACTGCACAAAGTCTTACTTTCCCTAAAAATCAGGAGACACAAAAACCACCGTTTAGATATATATACAAACGAGATTACAGCGAGGAGAATATTATAAAATTTAAAAGATGTCTTGCAAGCTTATCATGGTGTGATGTACTCGGCGATGATGACTGTAATACATCGTATAATGTATTCCATGAAACTTTCACCATGTTCTATGACTTATGCTTTCCCACAATTAGAGTCAAAATAAAAAATACTCTCTCTTCACCTAAATGGTTAACCAAAGGAATAAAAATATCATCCATAACAAAACAAAAATTAAGACACACTTGTTACAAGAATAAAAATGTACAAACAAAAACAAATTATACAAAATACAACAAATTATTTAAAAAATGTATTGAAATCTCAAAGAAAAGCATAAATTGTAAACATGTTATAAATTCTACAAATAAATGTAGGGCAGCATGGGATATTATAGGTAACAAACTGAATACTTTAGGGAATAGTCACGAAATACACCAGATAGATTATAACGGCAGCTGTATTACAGATCCGACAGAGATAGCAAATATATTCAACACTTTTTATATCGCTAAAAACAATATTAAAAATTATTCTAATCCAAATTATAAATTAATAAACCGTGTCGATTCAACCATTTTTTTAACACCATGCACAGAGAGAGAAGTTCAGAAAGCAGTCATATCATTAAAAAATACAAAAGCTGTCGGTTACGATGCGCTCTCTACATTGATCATAAAACAGTGTACTAACGAAATATCATTCATACTTAGCCACATAGTAAATCTTTCATTCTGTCATGGTATCTATCCGGATAAACTAAAGACCTCAGTTGTAAAACCAATATTTAAAAAAGGCAACAGAGAGGAAATAAATAATTATCGACCAATTACTCTCATACCAGTTTTCTCAAAGATTTTTGAAAAGCTTATGTATGTACGTCTATCAGCCTTTCTGAATAAACATAATGTTATTACACGGGAACAAAACGGATTCCAAAGGAATAAGTCCACGACTCTAGCTGCCTTCTCTCTCGTAAAAATGGTTACGGAATCTCTAGACAAAAAGAAAACCGTCTCGACTATATTATTTGATATGTCAAGCGCATTCGACTGCGTAGATCACCAAATACTTTTAAATAAGTGTGAGCTTTATGGTGTCAGAGGTAGAGCCCAGGAGTGGTTGCGTACTTATTTAAAGGACCGTAAGCAATGTGTGGAAATTACACGAATTGACGAAAACCAGACCAGCTCCTCATACAAGTCCACATACGAACACAATAAATACGGCGTGCCACAAGGGGGGACACTATCACCTCTACTTTTCTTACTGTACATAAATGACATTCCAAAGGTCACAGAATACCCATGTACGTTGTTTGCCGATGACATTTCGGTGGTATTTTCGCATACCCGTAGTAGCAATGACGAACACAAACAGGCTTTAATATATGTTATCGATAATATCACTGGATGGCTAAAATCAAACAATCTGTCCATAAACCTTTCCAAAACTAATATCATCCAGTTTAGCAACTACAAAACCATAACCTCAAACTTAAATATAAATTACTGTGGTGAGAACATTGTAGTGTGTAAGGTGTAAGACTATATATTTGATTACTCTTTAATAAATAGACAGTAATATTCCATCACTCTCGTGTTTGATTTCTCTCGTCCCTACGTGGCGACCCTGCCTAAAACGGCCAGCTATGCGCGCGCGCGTTAAAAATGTCGGTGCCGTGGTGCAGTTTAACGTACTTATTATATATATTATACATTAATTTTTTCGTTAAAGTGTAAAAAAAAAAATCTATTCTATTTTATGATAAATCAGCCATACTAAGTATATGTTCTAAATCGCGATGTGTCGGTCATATCAAAGCAAAGAGGACGTTTTCATAAACCAGAACGCAGCCGGAGGTGAAAACAAAGCAGATTTACAGGCTATAGGAGCTCATCTGAATGTCCAGACAATTATATCCGTCGTTATTTTATGTTTGGCTGGTTTGGTGGTCTTGTTTTTCGGATACAAGGCGTACAAGAAATGTCATACAAGATGGATGCGTCGAGAGATACACCAGCAGGCCTTTAGAGGCCTCAGATGGTCTCAACGCCGTCGGAGCGAGGTTCAACCGACTTCGGCTGATTGTGCATATAAAAGTGATCCTATGCGATAAGTGTAAATAAGGCAGTGCGGTTAAATAGTAAAATTAAGTGCGTGTGCGTATTGACATTGACGTTATATCTACCTACATTTTATGCGTGTTGGACAGAGAAAATATAGAGGAAATATATGGCTTAACAGCTAGATAAAATATATAATGATTTGCGTAATATAAGGACATATTTAATAAAGGTGGGATCCAAACGTAGACGTGTATCTAAAGTGTGTAATGTAAAATTGGGTGAGGCTCATTCAATATATTTGTCTTTTGAAAATTTAATATGTAACATTGAAAGTAGAGTAAAAGAATTTAAAAGTGAGGAGTTACATTTAATTCATGATTATCGTATTAAAATAGATGACTTATATTTAGTGATAAGTAATTTGTGTGAGGAGGAAAGTTGCAGTAGCAATTCTGATTTTGAAAGTACTAGTGATAACGAAGGCCAAATATTTTCTAAAATGGAAAAATTTTAACTTAAGACTGCACTAAACTTGGTGCCTAGGTTATGTAATAATGAAGAGTCAATTTAGCAAGTAATAGATAGTATAGATTATTATAGTTCTATATTGGATACAGAAACCCAAAAACATTTAATTACTTTTGTTATAAAATGTCGATTATCTTAGATAGCAAAGTTAAAGCTTTGCACTGATTATGACTGTGTTGATAGTTTGTTAAACGATATGCGGGCTCAACTGTTGCCGACAAAATCTCACACGGCTTTACACAGCAAGCTACAAACTTTTTCTAAAAATAATATGTCTATTGACGAGTACGGAAAAGCTATTACTGAGATGTTTGTGGATTTGACGGTATCGCAATCCGAAGGAAAGTCGGAAAATTATAAAGTTCTTAAACCGGTTAATGAAAAGCAAGCTATTAAACGATTTGCCGAAGGATTGCGAAACCGCCGATTAAGCACGATTATTACTGCTCGGAATTTTGGCTCTCTTAAAGATGCCATCCAGGCGGCTGTGGACGAAGAGATGGAGTCACCTTCTACGTCACATGGTGAAATTAGGACTTTTAATAAAAATAACTATAATTACAGGCGGGCTTCAAATAACTATTTTAGAGCACAGCGTAGTCGAACTTTCAGGGGACAAGCAAGCAGAGGTCAGGTACGTGGTAATCAGTACATTAACTACCGGGGTACCGGTCGAGGTCATCCTTCACGAGGGTCATGGCAGAATGCGTCCCGAAACAATAGAGGTAGGTCTTCTTTTCATTATAATAATCGTAACAAGGAGGCACAAGACTCGAAAACTATGCGAGTTATGACTGAGAATGAGGTACCCGAGAGTTCAAATCGGTTTTTTCGTGAATAAAAATAATATTTTTTCATGTGATAATAATACAACAATTACACTTTCTATCAATGGTTGCGCGTATCATTGGTTACTGGATACGGGTGCATCAATTTCAGCCATCAAACTTAAACATTTAGTCGAACAAAACATTCCTTTCTATAAAAAGAATACAGAGATTAATGGCCTGGGGGGCAAAGTACAATCTTTAGGTTATGTTTATTTAGATTTGGTCTCGGATGACGCTACCTTTACTCATATGTTTTATGTTTTTAAATCATTGCCATGTACGGCACATGGTATCATTGGAGACGACTTCTTACGAAATTATAAATCAATATTAGATTACAATAATTATAAAATAATGCTCCATAATAAGAATGGAAACTTAATAACGTTACCAATTAGTACAATGAATAATTGCATGAATTCTTTTGTTATACCACCTAGATCAGAATCGACTCATTATATACAAACAAATAGGTTAGAAGAATGTGTTGTTTGTACTTGCGAAATTAATGAGGGTGTATATATAGCTAGCACGTTAGTTAAACCACTTAATGGTAAAATACCCTTACGGATCTTAAATACAACGGAGAAGGAGCTAGTTACTGATAAATTGCAACCTGTAATACATAGTGCATCGGATTATAATATTTGTAGTTTTGGTAAGTGTGACAGGAATGCAGATCGTGTCAAAAATATATTTTCAATGTTAAATTTAAAACATTTAAACGAAGAGGAACAGATTTCTATAGAAAATATATGCGCCAAATATTCCGATATTTTCTTTTTGCCCGGAGACAAGTTGACTACTACACATATATATCGACACTCTATTCGATTACAGCCTAATGCTGAAGCGGTATTTGTCAAACCTTACAGGTTACCTCATTCACAAAAGATAGAAGTAAAAAGGCAACTTGACAGTATGTTAGCTGAGGGTATAATAGAACCATGCACAAGCGATTGGTCTAGTCCTATTTTATTAGTTCCTAAAAAGTTAGATGCAAACGGCGAGAAAAAATGGAGATTAGTTATAGACTACAGAAAGTTAAATAATGTAATAGAAAATGATAAATTCCCACTCCCTAACATAACGGAAATTCTAGATTCGCTATCCGGTAGCATTTATTTTAGTCATTTAGACCTTCATCAAGCATTTTACAATGTTAGTTTAGACCCGGACAGTAGAAAATACACATCTTTTTGTTCAGGACAATATCAAATGACTAGGATGCCCATGGGTCTTAAGACCAGTCCCAGTTCATTTTCCAGAATGATGACGATAGCAATGGCTGGTCTAAATTATGAAAAATGTCTGGTTTACCAAGACGATTTAGTAGTATATGGAAATTCGCTTAGCCGACATAATAAAAACCTTTTAGACATTTTTGAACGACTTCGAAAAGTTAATCTTAAGCTAAATGCCGCAAAATGTGTATTTTTGAAAAAGGAAATGTTATATCTGGGTCATGTAATTTCGGATAACGGTGTTCTTCCAGATCCCGAAAAAATTAACGTTATAAAAAACTATCCACTTCCGCAGAACGTGGACGAGGTAAAACGCTTTGTCGCGTTCGCCAATTACTACAGAAAATTTATCAAAAAATTTGCGGACATAGCATACCCCTTGAATCGGTTATGTAAAAAGAATACTGTATTCAAATGGGATAGTAAATGTCAATCTAGTTTTGAAAAAATTAAGCAATGTTTAATATCTCCTCCAATTTTACAATATCCTGACTTTTCCGATGACAATATTTTTAACCTACAAACGGATGCATCGGGATATGCGTTAGGCGCGGTGTTATCTAACAAAGACGGCCGACCAATTGCTTATGCCAGTAGAAGTTTAAATAAGGCGGAAAAGAATTAACCGACCATAGAAAAAGAGTTACTTGCTATAGTATGGGGGGTAAAGCATTTTCGACCTTATTTATACGGTCGTAATTTTAAGATTTATACGGACCACAAACCTTTAGTATATTTATTTAATTTAAAAGATCCTTCAAGTAGGCTATTAAAGTTTAGATTGATTCTGGATGAGTATGATTATGAAGTTAATTATGTGCCAGGGACAGGTAACGCGGCTGCAGACGCATTATCAAGAGTACGTTTGTCATCAAAAGAGTTGAAAGATATGCATGAATGTGTTATAAGCGTGATGACGAGAGGACAAAAGAGAAAATTGTTACAAAACGATTCTTCTTCGGGTGATATGGTTTCCACTGACGACAGGTCTGATCAACCAAAAGTTGTGGAAACTCATAGTAAGCCGAAAGAATCTGTAGAGTTGAGGTTCATTAATATAATTCAATGGAATAAAATGCAATTAAATAACAATAACATGCAATTAAGTAGCGTAGGTACATTCATGTACGTGCCGTCTCAAATGACGATGTTTATAAATCCTACAGCCCGATCGCAATTGACGCCAGCCGCATTTGTGAGGGAACTCGGAGATTATTGTCACTTAAATAGTATTGACGAAATATATTTTTTAAACGATAATACTCATAGTGAGTTTATTAAAAAGCTAGTGACAGAGATTAAAAATAATATATCATGGTCCGGACCACGGTTTGTATTTTAAAGGATGTGAAAAGAGTTTCTAATAAAGATGACATAAGGGTTATTATAAATGACTTTCATCTATTACCCACAAGTGGCCACGCGGGTATTAGACGAATGTTAAATAACATTAAAAAGTATTATTTTTGGCCCAATATGGAGCAAGATATACGCGATTTTGTCAAGAAGTGTCACAAGTGTCAGACACAAAAATACTCTAAATACACTAAGGAGCCGATGGTTGTCACTACAACAGCTCATACGGCTTTGGAAAAAGTATTTTTAGATATAATAGGACCATTAGATAGAGATAGGTATAATTACTCGTATATTTTAAACATACAATGTGAGTTATCAAAATTCATTGTAGCATGCCCACTTGTTTCAAAAAGTTCCAATGAAGTCGCAAAAGCCTTTGTTGAGAATTTTATTCTTAAGTATGGTGTTCCTACTTGCATAGCAACCGACAGAGGCGCAGAATTCATCAGTACAACAATGTCCGAGGTTTGTAATATTATTATTAAATATAAATAAGTTACAGTCTACCGCATATCACCACGAGAGTATTGGTGCACTAGAGAATACTCATAAGCATTTAGGTGCATTTTTACGAATACAGACTGACAATGATTCTGATAACTGGAGTACATGGCTACCCTACTGGTGCTTCTCCTATAACACGTCAGTACATAGTGCAACCAATTACACACCTTTTGAATTAGTATACGGTAAGAAATGTAATTTGCCAAATAATTTGTCAACAATAGTTGAGCCATTGTATAATCATGACAGTTATCCATTGCAGCTTAAATATAGGTTACAAGTATCACAAAACAATGCTCGTAAAACGCTAACTAATCAGAAATTATTAAGAAAAATAAATCATGATGTGAATTTAAACCCTATAATTTATAAGCCAAATGATCAAGTTTTGATAAAACAGGAAACAGGCAATAAATTTAGTCCAATATATTCTGGACCTTATGTAGTAGTACGAGATTTATCGCCCAATGTGGAGATAATAAAAAAAGGCAAAATTGATGTTATACATAAGAATAGAACTAAGTTATACTGTACCTAGTTATAAGTTATATCTACATGTTTAATCATAATTATCACCATCAATTGTTCTTTTACTGAAGAAAATTAATTATGTAACTTTATCATATTTAAAAAAAAAAAAAAATTGTAATTATTTTTTTTTCTATTATGGGGGGAGATGTAGTGTGTAAGGTGTAAGACTATATAATTGATTACTCTTTAATAAATAGACAGTACTATTCCATCACTCTCGTGTTTGATTTCTCTCGTCCCTACAACATAACTGAAACCGAAGAGGCAAAATTTTTAGGTATTACATTAGACAACCACTGCAACTGGAAAGCCCATGTAGAGACTGTTTGTAGCCGAGTTAATAGGTTTGTGTACGCACTCAGAAAGACCAGGAGACTAACAAATGAAGGTACAGCATTGATGGCATATCATGGCTATGTCGGATCATTACTGAGGTATGGCATCTTGCTATGGGGGAACTCAACAGAGATAAGCAAAGTGTTCATATCACAGAAGAAGTGTATTAGAGCAATCTGTGGTGCTGACCCACTCGACTCATATAGGCCTCTGTTTAGAAGGTTAAATATATGTACCCTAACTTCTTTGTATGTCCTGGAAATTGGTATATTTGTTAAAAGACACCCTGACCTTTTTGAAAAAGTAACTGACAACAGTGCATATCACAGTAGAGACCAAACCAAATTAGTAGTCACAAAAACAAGTACTGCTTTATATAAAAAGAACAGTTATAATATGTGTATCCAAATTTTTAACCAAATTCCTAAACATATAAGAGAATTCCCTTCTATACGATTTTCAAGTGAATTAAAAAAATGGCTAACTGACCAGTGTTTTTATACAATAAATGAATACATGACATGGAAAATAAATTGTAAATTTAAATAATAATAATTATTTATTAATATGCATTATCAAATTGTACCTTTTATTTAATCCTCTAATTAAATTGTTTGTAATTAATTGTATTTTGTTATTAATAATTAATGATTTATAATTATCTTATGGACTAAGTTTTACTTACTGACTTTTAAGCTGTATTTTAATCTCATCTCCAATCTTGTAATGAAATTTTATTATTATTATGACATAATATTATATTGACATCTGTAATTTGCACACCAGCCACGGTGGAACATGCTGTACCTATACATACACTTCTATATCAACTTGTAACCATGTTTCTCGCAAATAAATATATTCTATTCTATTCTATTCTATTCTCCAGGCCCCACCGATAAAGGTTTACATTGACAATTTAGTTGTATGTTTTCGATACAATACGTGATTTGTCTATACAATGAAAGTGAGATGTGTGCTTGTGAACAGTGCAAATATATGTCTTTACTTGCGTGAGTGCGAGCGTCCGTGTTTGTGTGTGTGTGTACGCATGTGCGTGTGTGTGTGTGTGTGTGTGTGTGTGTGTGTGTGTGTGTGTGTGTTAGTGTGTGCGTGTTTGTGTGTGTGTGTGTGTGTGTTTGTGTGTGTGTATGATATTTAATATAATTTAGAAATTTATATAATCATTGTTTTTACACATTACCAGCTATTATTTTTTCTGTTTTATCATAGTTTAGTGACTGTAGCCAGTTATATAGAGTCTTCTTAAGTATTACTCTACAAAGAGGATATATATTAAGAATTTTATTTATTTTAGTGTATAGGAAACAGCCCAAATATAAAAATGAGCGTTTGAAAAATTTTGATTTAGCCACATAAGGGCTTATAATGTCTCTACGCCTCTTATTAATATTTAGATTGGGTTAAAGGGTAGGTTATGATGTCGTTTGATAAGTAGGTTTAAAATAAATAATTGACGGACAGTGAGAACAGCGCATTCCCTATACAGATCAGCAGTAGGGTAGCGAAAAGGTCGGGATGTCTTAAGTACTGCTCTTTGAGCCCTTTCTAGTTTCAGGAGGCTGGTTTTAAAAGTTCCACCCCAAACAGTTATGCAGTAGCATAGAATAGACTGAGAGAGTGCCATGTAAACTATCTTTATAGTGTTAGTGTCAGCAACGTTTCGTAAGCTTTTGAAGACGAACATAAGTTTGCGGACTCGTGCCGTTAGTGCGTCTATGTGGTTATTGAAGGTAAGATTATGGTCCAACTGTATTCCCACATACTTGATTGATTGCACTCTTTCTATTTTAGGGCACTCACAACTATTTTTCAGTCTTCTTGAGCAGGCATGTGCAACAGTATGAAATGGTAACTTAGGTATTGGGCCACGTTTTGTAAATGTAATATATTTGGTTTTTTGAGTGTTTATCGTGAGGATGTTGTTACGCAACCATTTCATGACAGTGTTCATTCCATTTTGGGCATGCCGAAATAAGTCCTGCCAAGTATCTGAAGTGAATGTAAGGGCTGTGTCATCCGCAAAAGTGGTAATAAGGCCATGGGGTAGTTTTAGCCTACACAGATCATCTATGTAGATGAGGAAAAGAACTGGTCCTAGGATACTACCCTGGGGGACTCCGTATAGGACGGGTAGATCATCACTTATAGCTTTCCCGATACTAACACTCTGTGTTCTATTACTTAAGTAACTACGGAATAGTTTGTGTTGCAATCCCCTTATTCCTACTCGTTCCAATTTTCTGAGCAAAAGTGGAATTGAGACCGTGTCAAAGGCTTTCGCAAGATCTAGGAATACTGTTAAGCATTTTTGCCTACTGTCTAATTTGCTGAAGATATGGTCGGTAAGATTATGGACAGCATCTGCCGTTGACAGCCCCGAACGAAAACCAAATTGTGTAGGTGATAGGAGTTTGTGTGATTCGATGAAGTCAATCAGTTCTGGCGCTCATTATCTTTTCTATAATCTTAGACATAGATGGAAGAATGGATATAGGCCTACAGTTGTTGACACGGTCTCTTTCTCCCGCTTTGTGTATAGGAATAATGCGAGCTTTCTTAAAGGCATCCGGGAATGTGCCTGTCGTAATAGTTAAGTTGCAGATATGAGTAATAGGTGATACAAGAATATTTTTATAAGTTTTCAGTATGTTTGCACTAATGTTGTCCTAACCCACTGCATTGCTTTTCAGTGACAAGATCAGGCTTTCAACTTCAGTCTCATCAGTTGGTAGGAAAACTAGAGAAGAGGAGCAAGATTCGAAATCTGTTGCATCTATAGTAGGTAAATCATGGGCACTAGTCATTTTTTCCGCTAAGTCTTTACCAACGTTAGCAAAAAAATAATTAATATTATTTACGGCGCATTTGTGGTCAGTCTGAGAGGCAAGCAAGTCAGCACAAGAAGTTTTAGTTTTTTGCCTTAGTGATATGTCGTTGATGGTCTTCCACAACAGCTTGGGGTTGTTTTTGACTTTGTTTAGCTCACGTCTTTCGTAATCAATTTTTAGCCGTTTTATTATGTTATTACAATGGTTACGATATCGTTTGTAGGTGTTGCCGGAATGTTATTATATGAGGGAGGACGATAAATAGCAATTATAATTATAATTTAAGATTAAGAAATGGTGGTCATTTTAGTGCTATTGTGCCTCTTAATAGGATTTTAGGATTTGCGGAAGATTACAATAAAATTGTGATAAATTGTAAACATGAACTTATATTGAATAGAAGTAACTCTAGTTTAAACAGTGTCATAGCGTCTGATATTGCGCATTTTCAAATAGACATACAAAGATTGCAATGGCATGTACCACATATAAAAGTGTCAGACGCGAACGACTAACATTATTAAAACACTTGGAAAAAGATAAAGCTATTCAGATAGCCTTTCGAAATTGGGATTTATATGAGTATCCTTTGCTCCCTAAAACTACAAAACATTCTTGGTCAGTTAAAATTGCATCGCAATTAGAGAAACCTCGATATGTAATTGCTTGCAAACCAACACAAAAAATAATAAATTCAAAGACAGTTCCCTGTTTGATCACTGCGGAATTACCAACGTTACACTATTTTTTAATTTACAGTATTTTCCTTACGAGCCTCTAAGCTTAAATTTTGCCGAGAACAAATACAATTTATTATATGAAATGTATGTGACATTTCGTCAGTCGTATTACAACTGTCCTGCAGACCCCTTGCTTGATTTCAAGGAGAAGGCTCCTCTCTTTATTATAGACTGTTCAAGACAAAACGATAGTTTGAAAACAGATCCCGTAGACGTGCGGTTGGAGATTGAATGTTCTGTGCCAATACCAGATAATACAACTGGATACTGTTTAATTATCAACGATCGACTTGTGGAATATAAGCCTTTGAGTAATGTAGTGCGCAGGTTATCATGATCAAGGTTTTAAAACAGAGTCAAATGAATTTATCATTAAAGAAATTGCTGTATTATGAAATCAAAAAATTCATGTGTTTTTAATTAAGCCACCATTTCCATTTTACTATTTGACGAAATCAGAAAAAAAGTCAGTTGTATTGAACGTAATAATAATAATAATAATAATAATAATAATAATAAAAATAATCTTTATTGATCTTAAGGTATTGCAGTACATGTGTAGGTATATATAACTAAATGTATACGTGGTACAATTACATATTTGCTACAATTTTACTGGGTGCAGTTCTGATCTCCTAACTATGTATAACCTAGTGTTTAACCTGTATGAAGGAGTGCCAGTTCCGTTTCCCCATGGTTTACAACAAATGTACTTTTAATATTAACATTCATGTTTTTTTTACTGCTATGGAAATATGATTAAAGTAAATTACAAAAACAAAAGTGATACACAAGTGAGAAAAAATATATAAATATATATTTTTTTAATAAAGTGATTGTGTGTGTTTGTGTGTGTGTGTGTGTGTGTGTGTGTGTGTGCTTGCGTGCGTATGTGTGTGCGTGCGTGTGTGTGTGTGTGTGTGTGTGTGTGTGTGTGTGTGTGTGTGTGTGTGTGTGTGTGTGTGTGTTTGTGTGTGTGTGTGTGTGTTTACTTGCGAGTGGGAGATTGTTATATGAGTTGAGTGTGCTGTACTCCATTTCACTTATCCTTAAGTAAGAATTATTTCTGTTTCTTCGTAGGTGTAGTCTAGAAGAAAAGAGTAAACCATTTTCTTACAGTTATAGTATGTTAAACCGTATACTGGACAATTTTTATTTATTTTATTATATATATTCTATAATAAAAAGGATGACTCATGTGGAAGAAAAAACTAAAACAGTGAATGCACTGGAAATGGAGATCAAGGAATTAAAAAGCCAAATTAACGTTACTAATGTTAATATTGAAAGACAAGAGCAATGGAGTAGACGGTCAAACATAGAGATAATTGGATTACCGGAGAAAAAGGATGAAAATCTTGTCAACATGCTGTCAAAACTAGCATCTTATGCCAAATGCCCATTTAATCCACAGACTGATGTTGATTTCGTGACTAGAGTGGCACACATGAACAAGGATCTTAAGAAACCGAAACCAGTAATAGTGCGGTTCCTTGCCAGATACAAAAAAGATGAATTTCTATCGAGATTGAGAGAAAACAAAGACTTGAAAGCGTGCGACATTGGATTTTCCAACAATACTTCTCGTATCTATTTCAACGATCATTTGACAAGTGATAAGAAACTTTTGTTGAACAAGGTCAAAAGGTTAGCCGAGGAAAAGCACTATAAATTTGTATGGGTAAAAAACTGCTCAATACTGGCAAGAAAAAACGACTCAAGCGCAGCTATAAATGTGTCAACTACAGATGACTTAAAAAAAATAGTTTAATAAGTAATGTTATTGTTGAATGCTCATTTGTTTTATTGTTTTTCATTAATTTTATGTTGTTACTCATTATGATATATTTCAAACTATATAGGGTTATGGGATTCATATGGCGCATTATAAAACCTTTTCGGAATCCAGAGAGCATATTACTACTATACACCACACTGGTTAGAAGTATATTGGAGTATGCCTCTATCATTTGGTCGCCCTTCTACCATATGCATATAGATAGAATAGAAGCCATTCAAAGACGTTTTCTGCGCTACTTGAGTTCAAAATTTGGTCTAAGACGTAAATTGTCATCATACGAATCCAGACTGCAACACTTTAAGCTGGATGCACTTGAACTTAGGCGCAGGACAAATGAGTACTCCATCCTCTATAAAATTGTCAATGGAAATTGGGACGTAAGCGAACTGTTGTACCATATTACTATAAAAGTAGGCGGTAGTAAACGCACCCAAAAACTGTTTTCCATGCCATCAAGCAATAATAATGTGACGTATTACGATCCAATTGCTAGAATGTGTAAAGCCTATAATAATCATGCTAAAGAGCTTGACATATTCCACGAGACCCATAGTACGTTCCTAAGAATATGTAAACAGATAGGCAAAAATGACGCTATTTAAATTTTAAATTTACGGTAATACTTTTTAACACTATTTATATTCATTTATTTTAGTTTGATTATTTAAGTTTTTTGTTTATTGGATTAATTATTATGTTCAAATTTATTTAGATTAAGTGTATTTGATTTATTGTTTAGACTTATTGCATTGTATTTATATTTTATTATTTTTTAATTGACATTATTGATTTGTTAATTTAATTTAATTTTCTATCATATTTAAATTCATATTATGTTTCTTACCTAACTACCCTGTAACTTGTACTATTCTCTTTTTCAAATGCTGTGCTCAACCGTAATCGGATATCAAATTTACATGTTTCTTCTGTATCTGATCTTGTCTCTGTTAAATTTGTAATTTGTTATCTGTAGTTGTGCCTTATAAATAAATAAATAAATAAATAAACAGGACCAGACAGTCTTATGGATTTTTTTTAATGCTTTTGAGGTTATACTAACAAAACAGACAGAGGGATCATGTTTAGCTCAGGATTGTTATTCTGGTAAGTGGTATTTTAAAGTGTCAAAGACTAATTATGAATGTAAACAATGGTATTTTAAAATTATTGGTAAAAGTTATATTGCTTACGAAATTCGGAGATATGATCATACTTGCGTAGACCAAATATAAATCTAATACAAACATTTTGAAGTCGCTCAAGTTTGTTTAATTGGTCCTCGGTAAGATCTGGATAGCTGGCATCCGCATAGTCAAGGATAGGAAGTAATAGGGAATTTGCAAGCACAATTTTGGTGGCAGTGGGAAGAAAGTTCCGCAATCTTCTCAATGAGCCTGCAGAAGCAAATATTTTGCGGCTTACTTCCTGCAGCTGTGTGTCCCATGATAAATCAGAGTCAATAAATAACCCTAAATCTTTGACCTTGATACTAAAGGGTATTGTGGTACCATCGAAGACAACCTGTGGTAGTTGTGTGTAATTAATTTTAGAGAGCTTCCTGGAGCTGCCGACAATAATCACCTGCGTCTTCCCTGGATTTATTCTGAGGCCATACGATCTGCTCCAGCCACTAACAGAAACTAAGTCTTGATTTATGGTGGCTATTGTGTCGGACAGCTTGTCTAGTGGACCTTGTGAGTATATTTGAAGATCATCTGCATAGAGGTGGTAGGAAGAAGTAAGTCTATTTGAAATGGAATTTATAAATATTGCGAAAAGTAGAGGAGATAGAACGCCACCCTGGGGCACTCCGACATATGTTCCGCACCACGAGGAAACAGCATCCTCAACGCGTGTACAGTGCCGGCGGCCACTCAGGTAACTGCGAAACCAATCAATAACTGTTGGAGATATGTTAATCGAGCGCAGTATGTTGATAAGAATGTCGAAATCCACTGTGTTAAAGGCATTTGAAAAGTCTAGGAGCGTAAGGACAGTAAGATTTCCACATTCCATGCCGAGTCTTATGTCGTCCGTAATATTCACCAGGGATGTGACGGTACTGTGACCAGGGCGGAAACCGGACTGGAAAGGATTATGGAGCTTATAGGTTATTAGGAATGTGTTTAGCTGGTTATGTACCAGGCGCTCAAGGACCTTGGAAAGGAATGGTAAGATGGAGATAGGACGGTAATCAGAGAAAGTTGTAGGATTTGGCTTTTTTGGTATAGGCGTAATTTGGGCATTTTTCCACATAGCAGGAAAAACACCACTGGATAGGGAGAAGTTGA
Organism: Parascotia fuliginaria; assembly: GCA_963082885.1. Lineage (NCBI taxonomy): Eukaryota > Metazoa > Arthropoda > Insecta > Lepidoptera > Erebidae > Parascotia > Parascotia fuliginaria. Next base: position 15,960,807 of record OY720189.1, read on the forward strand.
GGATGTGACGTATAACAGGTAGAATTTGGTCAAGGATAGGAAGGATCACATTACGGCTGACACAGTCACTTCCAACAGCGTTGGATGTGATTGCCATAATACTCTTCTTAACATCACAATCAGTAAATTGACTAAAAACAAACGGATCATAGCTAGGAGTTGGGAGGGATGAAAGAAAATCTATTGTATTTTGTTTGGTTGTCCTATCAAAATTGGACGAAGCAGCGAAATGTTTATTAAGTGCATTAATATTTAAAGTCCTGGGAATGTTGCTATTACGTGATTTTCCAACTCCTAATGTTTTAAGAAATTTCCAGACCTTGGCTGAATCACCGTTTTGAACCGAACTATGTATATGCTGGCGTTGTGCATCCCTACACACCCTATTGCAGTGATTTCGTGCTGTAATATACTTATCAAAATTCGCCTCATTAGGCCTTATCTTATATTTATGTTTAGCGGCAGCCTTTCTCGCCATGAGCAACCGTATCTCTTCTGTTAGCCATGGTGCCGGCGCATGTTTTAATTTGACTGGTCGGGCAGGTGCATGTTTATCATAGAGAAATAAGATGGCCGTCGTAAAAATATCTAGCTTCTCGTCTTTGAAATTGATGTTGTGAAAAGCAATTATGCGACATTAGAATTTAAATGCCTTCTGTCAAACTTTAATTTAAAATTAGCGTTAGATCAACCGACCCGCCTAAAAAGCCAAACTTGTATTGACAATCTAGCTCACAACTTTTATAGGTCATGCAAAGCAGAGATTTTACAGCTTGCTCTTTCTGATCACACAGCACAATTAATAAAATGTCTAGTTAAATATAATTGTGTCCTTAAGTATTGGCGTAGGAGACAACGGGACTATTCGAAAGAAAACATCTTTTTTTTTTTTTTTTTTTTTATTCTTAATTTATTATTTGGGAGTTTTGTACAAACGACAATGTCACTCCCATCGTACCTTATACAAAAAATGACAAGAAAACATCTTAAAATTTACAGATTGTATGCAAGACTTATCCTTTGCGGAAATTTATGACGTATATGACGTGAATAAAGCCTATCTATTTATAAATGAATTTAAACTATTTTATGATCTATGCTTTCCATTCCGCATAGTTATTATTATTATTATTATTATTTCCAGCGGGGACACCGGCAGCCGGACGGACGATCCACCCGCAGTGCTTGCAGGCCACTTCGTCCATTTCCCCAGTTCTCCCCTTGGGGAGAGTGTGGTTGATCCAGCCTTTTCACGGCACCCCATCAAACCTTCTTGTATCCTTGATAAATCTGATCATCTGTTCCACCTTCAGATTTCTTATGTCTTCCTCGTCCAGTCTGTCCGATCCCAGGAGTTCCCATCTGATCAGTGAGTACATGGGGCATTCTGCCAGCAGGTGGAAACTTGTTTCTTCGTTTTCCATGCACTCCGGGAATTTGGGATCGGTTTTTACTCCTATCACTGTCAGATGTCTGTTTAGTCGACAGTGTCCTGTTATAACCTCTATGGCGAGCCTCATGAAATATGAGGCTCGCCATAGAGGGAGTTGGGAGGCCCTTGGGAGTTTCATGATGTGACTCGTCCTTTTCTTGTCCATGCCTTTGATGAAGATTTTCGACTGTCTCATTCCAGACGAAGATCTCCATCTGCGGTTGGTTTCTGCTTTAATACTATGGCTGATTACTCCTTTGGTGATTTTGTGCGCTATAGGCAGCCGGGGTTCCGGCCCCACCATGTTTTCATCAGCGCCTTCTCTGGCTAGTTCGTCCGCCAGCTCGTTGCCCGTGTTTCCCTCGTGTCCGGGGACCCAGGCAATCGTCAGGTCGGTTTTCTGAGCCAGCCTGTCTAATGACTTTTTGCATTCCTTGACTATTGCTGATGTTGTCTCCACTTTGTCAAGTGCTCTGAGCCTGGCCTGCCTGTCGCTGTAGATGGTTACCTTTCCCGTACTGGTCAGGTGTTCCATTGTTTCCGCGCATTCCTTTATCGCATATATCTCTGCTTGAAAGACACTTGCAAATCTTCCTAGAGGTATCGACTTGTTTATTTCTGTCCCGTCTACACTTTTAATGTGCACTCCGGAACCAGATAGCTTTGTCAGTTCTTTTCGTGAGCCGTCTGTGTAGCAGATAGTGCCACTGGAGTCTATCCGCCACTCATCTCGTGTGCCTATGTGTATTCTGTATTTCTTGTCAAAGATTTTCTCCTTCCTGATAAGGTCGTTATTGGATAGGATCATTGACAGTCTTTCTTCGTAGTTTTTGCTTATACGTGCGTGACCTGCGTCCATGTAGTTTCCGGTCCATAGGTCAGTGCTTCTAAGTTTGAACCATTGTTCGGTTGCTTTTCTTTTAATTTCTAAGTCCAAGGGGTTTAGCCCTAATATGATCTCAAGTGCGGCTGTTGGTGTAGTCCTCATCGCGCCCGTGATCATGAGGGCTGCTAGCCTTTGTACTTTGTCTAGTTCTTGTTTATTTTTCCCTAGGGCAGCCTTGTGCCACCATACCAGGGCTCCGTGTAGGATTCTTGGCAGAATTATTGCCTTGTATATCCATGTTACTATTGCTGGTTTAATTCCCCAGGTTCTTCCTATTATCCTTTTGCACTGCATCATTGCCATTTTGGCTTTTGCGCACGTGTTACTGATGTGAGTCTTGAACGTTAGCTTACTGTCCAGTGTTACTCCTAGATATTTGACCTCCTTGACTTTTGCTAAGTCTTGGTTGACTAGTCGCACTGGTCCAGCTCATCCTATTTTTCGCTTGTTGGTGAACAAAACTAGTTTGGTTTTGTCAGGGTTCAGGTCGAGACCCTTGCTCCTGCACCATGCTAATGCTGCTCTTAGGCCTCTGTTCATGATTTCGCACATAATACTGAGGACTTTGCCTGTGACTAGGAGCACGCCGTCGTCAGAATAGACTTGCGTATATATATGCATCCCATTCCGCATAGTTACAATTATTGCTAATGAGAAACCCAAATGGATCTCAAAAGGCACTAAATTATGCAGTAAAAAGAAAAGGCAAAACGGACACAAACTAATTACATTAATTTCAAAAACTATAATAAGTTATTTATGTACGGGTAATGTACACTTCTTGATAATGTGATAGAAATGATAGATGATATAAATTGCACACTTATTTATTGGTTACCGAAATAGTTATAAACTTGATAAATTATGATAAATGATTGATATGCTAATGAGTACACAATACGCTTGCTGAAAGTGAACTGATTTATGAATAGTTACAAAATCGTCACGTTGACGGTAAAATGCTGACCGCGACAATTGTACGGTCGTTGGCCCGTACATGTTCCCGGGGGACAAAAAGTGAGAAAGTGGATTTGTGAAAGAGGTTCATGAAAGATGATTGTATGTATGAATGATTAACAAGGATGAGCCACTTGGTCCTTATAGTCTAAAGTTGATAAACTTATTGTCTCTAATTCTGTCTGAATCTAGTAGGTACACAACTTTACACTTGCTTTATTCACACACTTAGTTCACTCACTTTGAACACTGATTTTTTCACAAAAGGCGACGTGCCTCTATCTTTACACTTGCACTGATCGTCGTCATTGGTAGTAGATGACGCCCTGCCAGGCGCTAGCGCCGGCTCGATGCTGCTGCGTGGCGCCGCGCGTGGCGCCCATCCGCGATACGACCTCCACACGACGACACCGCCAACTAAAGCGACGACACCCACTATTATGTATGTCGGAGGAAACGGAAACAGGCTGATTGTTGGTTGCATAATCGCGTCTATAATTATTAATCAAAAAGTATTTGTAAAATCTTAATTTCATTTAATTCAATTTATAATCATTTTATAATAAGTAATATTGTGTTAAATCATTTTAATCAGTTAAAATATTATTTCGATGTATAACGGAAGTGTCAGAGCAGAGGTATTTCCTTGAGTGGGGTCGAGGCGCCATCTTAACGTTCGTTAAGCGCAATGGCGCGGTGAGAGAGGCATTCTGGTGTTGGACGTTGAGCGAGGTGGATCATTGTGTGTGCATTGTGGTGAAGTTAGATTGGTGTCACGAACCCACTGCTCAGTTGCGATTGTCGTTTAATTAAAATTAGTTAAAGTTGTTAATAAGTGTTGAAGTGTTTGAAAATTGTTATAACATTAATTAAATCGTAAGAAACCTTCAATAGTTTGTTTTGCGCCCGCATATAACCTAAATGACGCCCACTAAATCTGCTACCACTAATGATGATGTCGTTGAGAAAGACCAATCTCCGACATCAGAAGTGGGATACGTGCAGGCGCAAAACGAGGGTACACCGATGAAGAGTAATGACGGTTGGAGCGCATTATTTGAGGCACAGCAGAACAGCATGCGCTTGCTTGTGGAGGCGTTAAGTAAGCCGACGGCTGCCGGCGACAAGAATATTACGCTGCCTAAATTCGAGCCTGAAAACAAGGACATTGATGCCCGGGCCTGGCTGGCCACAGCTGACATTTGTTTGGCAGACAGCAATATACAGGGAAGTGAACTTATTTTAATACTTAGTAAAGCCATGAGGGGTTCGGCAGCTTTCAGTAATATGAAATGGGTAGATTTCAAAGATATTTTTCTATCTCGTTTTGATATGCTAGAAACGTGTGCAGCAACCGTTTTGAAAATAATTTCCGGTAAACCTCAAGATGGTGAATGCCTGGCCGCGTATGCAAGCCGTTTATTCACTCTACTGATGTCACGTTGGGGTAGCTTAGACAAAGAGGAAACGGTGGTATCATTCATACTGGCTCATATGGGACAAATCGAGCCACGTTTGCAACGCAATATTTTCTCTGAAGAGATAACCACCCGAATTAAAATGCAACGTGAACTTATGGCCTTTTCATATCGTAAGCGGAGTTATCAAGAGGTTATGAAGTCTAGTACCAATATTGTGCACGATAACAAACGCCCTAAGCTGAACACTACTTCTGTAAAATGTTACACCTGTGGAAAAATTGGTCACAAATCATTTGAATGTTACAGCCGCCCACATGACAAGCAACAATCAACTTCGACTGCCAATCGTCCCGGCACGGCCGTGGCCACGACGAAGTCACCTTTAATATGTTACAAGTGTGGTGCTGAGGGACACGTGGCATCACGCTGCTCTAGATCTGGGTCGGCTACGAGCAGCTGCCCACAACCTGCTACCGTAACCAGTACGGTGAAGAGAGTGGACGTATGCGGTGTGAGGCCTGTCACCGGGGTGATCACTCAATCTGGTGAGCAGTTTTCATTTTGCTTTGATTCTGGTGCTGATTGTTCCCTTGTACGAGAAAGTGTATCACGAAAACTTGTAGGTGAATTACAACATACTCCGGTCTCTTTAGTAGGTGTAGGAAAGTCTAGTGTGCTATGCAGTTCGCAAGTTTCCTGTAGGGTTGCCCTTTGTGATTATGATGTGCAAATCTTATTTCATATTGTACCTGACGACTGTTTGAGTAACGACATTCTGATTGGACGTGATTTATTAGATTTGGGGTTTTCTGTGCACATTTCAAGTAATAACCTTACTATTATTAGAAAACTTCTTGTGTTAATATTTGTGATGTAGGTAAGTTTACAACTGACTTTGATAACATAGATACCGACCTTATAGGTAATTTTAAACCGAAATTAATAAAACTTCTTGATTGTTTTAAAGATTCGTTCGTTGAAGGTATCCCCACAAGTAGAGTCAAGACCGGTGAGTTAGAAATTAAACTTGTAGACCCTTGTAAAATGGTACAACGACGTCCTTATCATTTAAGTATGGAAGAACGAGTAATAGTACGCAACAAGTGTAATGAATTATTAGCTGCCGGGGTTATTAGACCTAGTAAATCACCCTTTTCTAGCCCGATACTGTTAGTCAAAAAACGCGACGGTACAGACCGAATGTGCGTAGACTATAGAGTTAAATTCTAATACCGTCCCTGATCGCTACCCTCTACCGCTGATATGTGACCAGGTCCAAAGGTTGGCTGGAGCCCGTCTGTACTCATGTTTAGATATGGCTAGCGGTTTCTATCAAATTCCCATTAGTGTCGAGTCAAATTCAATCGAGAAAACCGCTTTTATAACCCCTGACGCACATTATGAATTTACGGCTATGCCTTTTGGTTTGCGCAATGCTCCCGCTGTTTATCAGAGAGCTATTAACACTGCTCTAGGAGATCTAGCACACTCTTTTGCAATAGTCTACATGGATGATTTGATTATACTTGCAATTAATGAAGAACAAGGGTTAGAAAGATTACACATAGTACTGAAAACCCTTAGTGAAGCCGGTTTTTCTTTCAATCTGAAAAAATGCGCGTTTCTTAAAAAACAGGTTCAATTTTTGGGCTATGAGATATCAGAAGGCGAAATAAGACCTAATCCGCGTAAGATAATTGCGTTAACTAGTTCTCAACCACCACAGACTATTTCGCAGCTAAGACAGTTTTTAGGTTTAGCATCCTACTTCAGGCAGTTTGTTAACAACTTCATAATTAAAATGGCTCCACTTTATCGGTTGCTAGCTAACAATAACTCTAAAATAATTTGGACAGCTGAATTCGAAAATATCAGACAGGACGTCATCTCAACATTAACTTCTGCTCCAGTTTTAATGCTTTTCGACCCTGAATTACCTATTGAGCTACATACTGACGCTAGTAGCGAAGGTTATGGCGCTATCCTTTTTCAAAGAAATGACTCTAAATTACACCCGGTGGAATATTATAGCAAGCGAACTACGGACGCGGAATCTAGGTACCACTCCTACGAGTTGGAGACATTAGCGGTTGTTAATTCGGTCAAACATTTTCGTCATTATTTATATGGTAGAACTTTTACAGTAGTCACTGATTGTAATTCCCTTAAAGCATCTAGAGCTAAAGTGGACCTAACCCCTAGAGTGCACCGATGGTGGGCATTTCTTCAAGCATTTGATTTTAATATACAGTACAGGGAAGGCAAGAGAATGTCTCATGTAGACTTCTTCTCTAGAAATCATTTACCTCAAACAAGCAGTAATATCTGTGAATCTAGAAACTTAAATAGAGTAAATTTTGTCCAAGAAAAGTGCGTTAATATAACGGAATTGTCCCCAAATTGGTTACAGGCAGAACAACGAAAAGACCCTGAGTGCAACGAAATTATTTGTAAGCTAGAGAATGACGATCTTGACTTAGAACGTTGTAGGATTTATGAGCTACGAGCTAATGTGCTGTACAGGAAAATTCAGCGAAATAATCGAAATATTTGGTTGCCGATTGTACCTAGGGCTTTTCGTTGGTCTATTATAAATCACATTCACGAGTCTATTCTCCATTTAGGGTGGGATAAAACTTTAGAAAAGGCATATCAACATTACTGGTTCCCTAATATGTCAAAATATGTTAGAAAATTTATCGAAAATTGTATTACTTGTAAAGTAGCCAAATCTAATAGTGGTAAACAACAAATGGAGCTGCACCCCATTCCTAAAGTTAGCATTCCTTGGCATACGATTCACATGGACGCTACAGGAAAGTTAAGTGGGAAAAATTATTTAAAAGAATATGTTTTTGTCCTTGTAGATGCTTTTACTAAATACGTTTTGCTAAGGCATTCCTTACGTATTAATACTGAAAGTGCCATAAATGCTCTTAAAGCATCCATATCGCTTTTTGGGACCCCTGTACGTATAATAGCCGATCAAGGTAGATGCTTTGCAAATAAGGAGTTTAAGGATTTTTGTGTTAGCCGTAATATCCAACTACATTTAATAGCAACCGGTTCTTGCCGGGCTAATGGTCAGGTAGAGAGGATAATGAGTACCCTTAATAACATGTTAACGGTCGTAGAAGTTAGTCCGAATAGGTCCTGGCAAGATGCGTTAGACGATGTTCAATTGTCGATAAACAGCACAATCCATAGGGTAACCAAGGCAAGCCCACTAGAGTTGTTAATTGGCAGAGTGGCTAGACCCCTAAATTTATTAACTGTCGACGAACACGAGACTGAGGTAAATATAGAAGAGGTTAGGAAACAAGCTGATAGACTAATGAAAAGTAGCGCGTGTATAGATAAAGAACGATTTGATAAAAACAAAGCGAAAGTAACACAATTTTCTGTAGGAGACTATGTTTTAATTGAAAATCATCAGCGGAATCAAACCAAATTGGACCCCAAATACAAAGGACCTTATGAGGTCATTGAAACACTAGACGGTGACAGGTATCATCTCAAAAGTTTTAATTGTAACCGTACCTACAAGTATTCGAGAGATCGCTTACGTCCGCTCCCTCAATCCTATGTACCTACCGAGCTTGACCCATGTCTGTCAGATAATGGTGATGGTAAGATTTTTGTATTACTTTATAAACTAAATAACTAGAGTATGTGTTCGTACTGCATTATTATTGCACCAACTTTATGTTAACGCAATAGCTACATGAATTGTATGCACACTATCCTAACGGCGGATGACTGTTAAGGATATTTGAGTTGCGTATCCTAACGGCGAATGAGTGTTGAGGACATCTGTTGCACATTTGAAAGGCGAGGTGGCCAATCAGATGGTGTAGGGATCTGAAAGGCGAGGTGGCCAATCAGATGGTGTAGGGAATCTGAAAGGCGCGGTGGCCAATCAGATGGTGTAAGGAATCTGAAAGGCGAGGTGGCCAATCAGATGGTGTACGGAATCTGAAAGGCGAGGTGGCCATTCAGACGGTGTATATAGTGTCAACGGCGAGGTGGCCGTTAAACGACGACGACGTTTTATCCAAATTATAGTTTTAAAGCTATAAATAATATTATGTGTAATTGACGTGGCCAGCCTTTAGTCAGGATTGGCCGAACATACTTATCAAAACAGTTTTTGTTTTTTTTTATTCTTACAGATTACGGTGACGCCCGACCCTCAACATCACACGAGGACGTGTGAAATGTCAGGACGGCCGTGTCGGAGGAAACGGAAACAAGCTGATTGTTGGTTGCATAATCGCGTCTATAATTATTAATCAAAAAGTATTTGTAAAATCTTAATTTCATTTAATTCAATTTATAATCATTTTATAATAAGTAATATTGTGTTAAATCATTTTAATCAGTTAAAATATTATTTCGATGTATAACGGAAGTGTCAGAGCAGAGGTATTTCCTTGAGTGGGGTCGAGGCGCCATCTTAACGTTCGTTAAGCGCAATGGCGCGGTGAGAGAGGCATTCTGGTGTTGGACGTTGAGCGAGGTGGATCATTGTGTGTGCATTGTGGTGAAGTTAGATTGGTGTCACGAACCCACTGCTCAGTTGCGATTGTCGTTTAATTAAAATTAGTTAAAGTTGTTAATAAGTGTTGAAGTGTTTGAAAATTGTTATAACATTAATTAAATCGTAAGAAACCTTCAATAGTTTGTTTTGCGCCCGCATATAACCTAAATGACGCCTACTAAATCTGCTACCACTAATGATGATGTCGTTGAGAAGGACCAATCTCCGACATGTATATGGCTGTATAGTGATGGATATCATGATATGAGATTCTCTCCACCGGTCCTTGGTTCTCCTTCAAAATGCGAATTTTATCATGTATTTCTTTAAGCTCGTTTTGTGTTTCTGTCAGATTTACAGTTTCTATAGGAGTCGTCATAGAAAAGTTGATAATGTGATTGATAGGCGGTATATACCCAGGGTTGGTAATATACGAAGAAATTTTGACATCACTGTAAAAAATAGAAAAAATGAAAAAATATTTATTAAAAACATGCATAAAAATGTGGGTACACAAAATAAACTTAACATTACCAAAAACTTAAAGCATGTTATATGGTGACAAATATTGTTCTACGATCCCCACACTAGGCAAGCCTGTATCGTGGGGTCCCACTGTCGTATTTACGGTTAGTCACACCTCAGAGTTAACAATATTTATTTAATAGGTAATATACAAAAACGTCTGTAAAATGAAAAATAAGATCTAAAATAAGTTAAAAATTACAATGATATTTAACTATTAAGCAAATAAGAAATACAATTAAATAAAAAAGTTTAAACTAGTGCATTACACATAGATTACATTTAATTACATTAAATTAAAATATAAATAAATTAAATATTCTACTATAGTCCACCTACAGAATGCTAGGCACCATTAGTTCAGTTTGGTCATACGTCAAGTCAGCCAACCAATGCGAAAGTCTTCGTTTAACCTCAGGTACTGAGCAAAGCTTAATGTCACATGCTTTTACAGCTTTATTATAAATAAAAGATGTTATGAAAGGGTCGAAACGTCTTGCAAAAGTCGTACGCGTGGTGGAAAGTGATACATGGAAAACACGTTTTTTTACTAATTCGGAGTAATTAGGGTCATTAAGAACAGATTTGTGTTTTGCTAGTGAGACTCGAAGGACGAACAGGTTGCGAACGCTCAACACTCCAGCTTCCTTGTAGAGGTTTGTAGTCGGATATCTGCGTGGTTTCTTAAGCATAGTTTTTAGAACAGCGCGTTGGGCTCTCTCCAATCGGATCATGTGCGTTTTGGCTGCTCCGCCCCAGCTCAGACTGCAGTATGTTAGTAAAGACTGACAAATACCGTAGTATATCATTTTTAGAGTTTCTGGTGTCGCAGCATTTCTCAACAGCCTCATGATATTAATGACTTTCCTTACGCGCCCGGCCTGAAAATCAATGTGCTGTTGGAAGTTAAGCTTCTCATCGATTAGCACGCCCAAGTACTTAATAACGTCGACTCTGTCGAGACTATCGCATGTGCACAAAGCATTCGTTCCCTCGCAGGTATGTATCTTTATATCTAAAGACAAGGGTGGAGCGGATGCTGCTGTTTTGTGAAAAAACATGTGTTTAGTCTTGTTGATATTTAGTGTGAGGAGATTCCTGGTTAGCCAGTTTGAGATTTGGGACAAACCTCTCTCCGTATGAAGGCGAGCTTCATACCAGTTCGATCCATAGAAAACTATTGCCGTATCGTCCGCATAACATATTACCTCTGCATTATTGATGGAGATATTATGAATGTCATTCATATAAAGAATGAACAAGGTAGGTCCTAAAATGCTGCCCTTGGGCACACCGTATCGTATATATTGGGGTGCACTTAGGTATTGACCAACCCGCACGCACTGACTCCGCTCCGACAAATAAGTTTGGAACCAACTTAGTGCCACACCCCTAATGCCAGTAGTCTCCAATTTTCTTAACAAAATCGGAACGGAGACACTGTCAAAGGCCTTAGCCAGATCCAGAAATACACCAATACAGCTTTGGCTCTTGTCTATGTGGGACACAGCCACTTGAGTTAACAGACATACAGCCTCCTCTGTACTTCTTCCCTGCCGGAATCCGAATTGTCTGTTCGAAATTAGTTGATTCGATTCCAAGTAAGTCATCAGTCTTTTATTTACTAACTTCTCAAGAATCTTCGAAAAAACACTTAAAAGAGATATTGGTCGATAGTTGCTGGTCTCTTTTTTATCGCCGTTTTTGAATATTGGGCAGACCACGGCGTCTTTCCAAATTTTGGGAAAAACGCCAGAAGAAAGGCTCATGTTATATATGGTAGTAAGTGGTTCAATGATTGCGTTCCTAATACTCTTGACAAGAGAGTTGGTGATTTTATCGATTCCAGGAGCTTTCTTGTTATCAAGAAGTAAAATTATTGATTCCACTTCCCCGGTATCTGTAGGTTGTAAGAAGAAAGACCCCACAGGCGATTTGCTAGAGTCAACCTCAGCAGCTAGGCAATTCTCAGACAGGTTATTTGTAGTAAGTATTGTGTCTGCTAGCTTTTGGCCGATTGATGCAAAATACTCATTGCACCTGTCTAGTGACTGCGAGGAATCTTTTGATCCTTCCATAGACAGAAGTTCAACAGGCTCACGCTTATTAGAAACTCGATGGCAGATGCTGTTGATGGTTTTCCACAGTCGACGCGGATTACCTTTATTGGTACTCAGCTCGTCGCTCTCGTATTTGGTTTTAATTTTGCGCATTAATTCGCCGAAGAAATTGCGGTACCGGGTGTATACAACCTTAGCTACTTGGTCGTTTGGGTATGTCTTGACACGTAGATACAAACCGTCTCTTTGGCGCATACAGCGCATCAGACCTGGCGTAACCCAAGGCTTCAAGGTGTACTTAGAGCGACTTAATTTGACCTCGTGAGTATGTTTGTCAATTATACTCGTAATTTTGCCCATGAAAGCAAGTGCCGAATTATCGGCATTAGCATTTTCAAATATTAAGGTCCAATCAATTAGCATGAGTTCTCTTTCAATAGCTTCTACATCTCTCTTAAGTGTTACTCGACTCGGACGAGTTATTATTTTCTTGTTAAGGTTGAGACCTAACATGATAATATCATAGTCAGTTACGTCAACTTTGCATATCGCACCTATCGTTGTTCTATCTGATCTAATAAAAAAGTGGTCGAGTATTGAAGTTCCTCTAGTTGCCTCAGTGATTACTGGTAAAAAACCAAACTCAGCTGTAAGGCATAGATATTCAGAGCATTTGTTGTCTTCTGACCCTGGAGCTATATTTATATTTATATCCCCTGTCAACACCAAATATTGTCTATCGTTAAGTTTATCAAGATTGGATTCAAGAGACAAGAGAAATGTGTCAATATTCCTGAAAGATGGGGAGCGATATATAGCTACAACAGTTATCGTATTAGGAATATCTATTACAAGACAGTTTGCTCCATCAAAAAGCGGTTCATGTACCAGGGCATTCCAAGTTTCTTTTACATAGGAAACTACACCACCGTTCTGATTAATAAATTTAAGCGTTCTGTGCGACGTGTAACCTGAGATTTGTGGTATAATAGTATCCTTGTTAAGTCTACACTCAGTTAAACAGATAATGTCATATTCTTCTCATATTATCACTGCTCATATCTTTGTGCGAGTATAGCGTGAAGTTTTTTGTTTTTATCATACAGCCTTGCTCAAGGTTAATGATTCCTGACTGGCTCAACTGTTGAGCTGTAACTTGATCGTTGCACAATATTCGCACCTGACACCCATTACAGCAAAAGTAAATAAATGAATTAACATTATTCGTTCTAGTCCATTCATTACTGCATGATTTTATTTTCGTGACACATTTATTTGTTTGGTCATTCACCTCGCATAGGTCATTATCGCTAATTAGGTGGTTGACAGGATTTTGTATATGACATAAAGAAAATTTCGCGCAAGATAAACAGTGCTGTAAATCCAATCCCGTCATTGTCATGAAAATATCCTTCTGGAGGTTAATACCAATGTACTCAGATTTTGGTATAATGCTGATTTTGCTGTTTCCTGATTGCTATATCAGTCTATAAATTTCAAAATTGTGCCGGCTGACTAGAGGTATTTTGATTTCAAAAAGACAGTATTTTTCTGATGCTCTTGATTTAACTGTCAGCAATTGAAAAATATTCTTGATATCGTTCTGTAGATCATCAATCGGCAGAGAAAAGTCCTTGGGCAGTTGACTTGCGATTTTGCTTAACTCTCTCTTTATGAACGGTTTCCATCTACCGGGATCACCGTTTGACCATCCCAACACCACCATTGAATCTACCCAACAAATGTTTTAATCGTGTAGTTACTATAACAGTTTTTAGTTTTTAATTAATCTTGATAACAAATGCGCACCCATTAATTCCAAACTAGGTAGAGAAATATTCTTGCTGACTGGTACTAATTTGGCTTTGGCCGCCACTAAATATATTTTATAATTTGTTCCTGAACCTGTTATTCTGCAATATACGACGCACACATACGCCTTAGTCGACGCATCGCAGAAACCATGCAATTCGATTTCTTGATCTTTTCGTATGCCTAACCGTCTTGGTATTTGATAATTTATTTATTTATTTATTTATTTATTTATTTAATCAAACTTACAACTATCATTACAGGTTTAATCCCAATGCAATAGTGTAGCAACATAATGACAATTACAATTTATACATACATACTATATCTTGTAACAAATAACAAATAACGTTATCCTTGTGAACTCACTCAGAGCACAAAAAAATAGGTCTGTCTCTATAGCTATAAGGTTAAGTGTTTGGAGTGCCCGCGTCAGAGGTGCCTCACTCAAGAGCTTGGTCCGAGCACGTGGCACCGCCAACAGGCGCGGCTGTCAGTCGAGTAAAGTGTAATTGATAGTGTAGCTAAAAAAAAAATGTCTTTTCAATTTAGAAGATGTATAGGTACTTAATTAATTTGTATCTTTTTCACCCGGGAGCATGACATCGGTGCAACCATACACTAAAAATCTGGAATTAATTGTGTTATAGTCTGGGTGTTTTCTACGTATTCTTAGTAAGTATAAAAAAAAAAAAGAAAAAGTATGTATATGTATTATATTTCAGTTATCTAGTGCCCATAACACAAGCTTAACTTGGGGCTAGATGACTGTGTGTGATAGTGTCCACTTATCCATTTCATGGACACCACTGTTGACACAATAAATGTTTTGTTGTCATCGCGGCCGTGAACGTTTGCTGTCCCGGAAAGTGTTAAGTTGTGATTATTGTTTACAATTTAAATGCGGCAAATTATGTTTATATTCAGTGTATAATATTAAACTATAATAATAACAGTAGCAAAATTATTAATAACAATGTCAAATAGATTAATTACAAAGTCAAATTAATAATTTTAACGTCAGAATATTAATGCAATAATAATATTAGCTATCATAATGTCAAAATGTTTAGATTATGATATTATTTTCATATTATCACATATTATATTATTATGTGTAGATTTTGCAGAAATTGTTTTGATGTGATTCAGGAACCTTTATAATGCATCTCGTTCGCGGGGACGCGAAAATTTATCAGGATGGACGTTAGCGGATACTGTTAGCATAATGAAACTAAAACTGTTATTTTATTAATACATTTGTATAAAAAGTTATAAATTTGAGTAATTGATTTGTTGTAGCGGCAGTTCTTAAATGTATGTAAAACAAAAGTAATAATTATGTTACCTAAAATTGTATAATACTATTAATTTTATGTGTATTATTGGCCATTGTAAAGTTAGTTCTAACAATTCGGTGCCAGAACGATATCCGGCCATATTGCATTTTAAATAATCCTAGTCAAATGAGTGACACCGATGTCAACCTGTTAAGACTGGAACTTTATGATAGTCAGTCGTCGTTCGGTTACCGAGTAGAAAGGACGTGCTTACTCGAAATTGTAACTTTTTGTAATAACCTGTTAATTTAAAAGAGTGGAGAGAGTTTCTTGCCAGTTCTTCTCATGGCCCTACTCTAAGCCGGCGAACTGGCTAGTGTGTTCTAAACAAGTCAAATTTAAACAATATAGAAGTGAAGTGTGTATTATTCTAACACAACGAATCCTCCGATTTAGAAATAAATAGAATTCGAATTCATCACCGTGTCTTCATAGAAATGGATACTGTAAAGCCGATACCAACTATCACCTTGCCTCAACTATCTATAAACGTCACTCTATCCAGTGGACGTGTACTTAATATGAAAGGAATCAATTTAGACGAAGAGAAATGTATATCGTATTCGTTTAAGCATAGTTTGGTATCTGTGAAATTTCAGGTTATTTTTCTGTAATCTTGATAGTTTTATGTATTCTTATGTGTTTAGTTTTTAAATTTTGGCTCAAATTTCTAAAAATGTTACACAAAATTATCGGATTAAATCTCAAATCGATCCATCCGATAATTTTCCTCTTGGGGACAGAGGAGTTATGGATACACCTCACCCTTCAGCCTTAGACTAAACATAGAATATAGTTTTTGTATGCATTTGCACTTTAGTTCTTAGTATTAAAAATGCGAACTCAGCCGTCTGTTGCACCAGACGAGCCTCGCCTGATGTCTGGTATTATTCATTATTAAATCACCTCCAAATCGGTGAACATGTATTTTTATTTTTTCTAGTTTTAATTCATAGTTTTTAAATTATAATTTTTAAAAACCTTTACATACGCTCCGACCTCAAAATTACGTCTTTACTTTGAATTATACAAAGTAACAAAAAAAACAAACATTTTCCGAGGTTTTAACACAAGCGTATATATATCATGATTTATGAACCGCCTATATCTACCTATTTCACTCGTGTCAATCACTTTTCTTTACTCTATTCACTTTATTTATTAATCCAGACATCTTTTTTTTCGGGAGATAAATAAAAATACTTATCCATTAAAAAGACACACATTATGTACCTACCTACTAGTAAGTAAAATTATTTTATAGTCTTACCTTTCAGAGTTTCCAGGTAATCTAGTAATCCAGTTATCTCTGGATGCGATATTGACGAATTCATGCAACCAAATACAGCACAATATATCTCTTCATATTAAATAGCAACGTTTTACCTGAAAATAAAACGTTTATTAAACATACTTACCTTCTTCCAAACCTAATTAAAACATGAGAGTAGCTAACCTGATTTCCGGTCAGATTCGTGCCTTTTGTCTCCTTTTTACCTGTATACCCGTCTCTTTCTAACATGTAACATGTGTTGAGTCAGCAATTCAACCGTTATCGAAGTAACTACCGTACATCTTTGTTCCTCGATTTAATTAATTTTTTGTGGCTAAAAGTGGCTTTTTCGACTATTTTTTTGTGTAAATTAAAGCAAACACATAAACTTTTGCAGTGTTAATTGTGCTACAAACTCGTTTAATATATAAAATCTCAAATAAACAAAAACACCGAACATTTGTTTTGAATATTGCTGTGATCGTGAACAGTGTTGATCCGAACGCGTAAGCGACGCCGATTCCCCGGCGCTTCCGACCTTCTTGCCGCGACCCCGCGCCGTGGCACCGTTCACTACTCGCTACTGTTTGGATACTTTGGATCGGTGTACCGCCCAGTTTGTATACATTTCTAAGTTTCGCTGTTTAGGTGATATTTTGCTTTAGTTTATTGTGCATAATCATGCCTAATGTATACTGTGCCGGTTGTCGTCAAAAAATTTGCCACAAACAATACATGACTTGCCTTGAATGCGCTTCATGTTATGATTTGTTATGTGCAAACATCTCTGAGAAAAGATTTGGCCAATTATATAATAGTGATAATAAAAAGGATTGGCGTTGTCAGGGTTGTCGTAATAAGATTCCCAAAACAGGGAACATCAATACACCCATCCGACAACCTCAAATTCAACAAAATGAATCTATACATGTACTATCGCCTAAAGTAAATAATGTCACCTGTCGCACAAAAAAAACATCACAAGCTAATCTCGATGATACGCCCAAAGACAACAAGGATTATGTAACGGAGTATATGCTAGGTATTATGTTTGAAAAGTTTAAGGAAGACATGTCTTCCATTATTCGCAAAACTATCTCCGACGTTGTGGATGAAAAGTTGGATACGATAAGGCAACAAATACAAACGTTTCATGACTCACTTGCGTTTTTTAATGATCAGATCGAACGTATCAGATGCCAAGTCATTGAGTATGATACAATTACCTCGAAACTCAAAAGTGACAATAACTATCTTATTTCTACTGTGAAGGATCTCACAAGCAGATTAAACCAGACTGAGCAACATCTACGAGAAAGCAACGTCGAAATTAATGGTGTACCTGAACACCGGACGGAGAATCTTGTAACTTGTGTTAAACAACTGGCTTGTACTGTCAATACATCGCTCGAAGATAATGACATATTACAAATTGTAAGAGTTTCGAAACTTGACAAAAATAGTAACAGACCCAGAACCATAGTCGCTAAGTTCCGAACCCCACGCATTCGCGACACGCTCCTTGCAGCTGTATATAACTTCAACAAAAAGAACCCTGACAAAAAGCTTGGGACACAACATTTAGGGATCGCCGGGACCAACAGCCCAGTTTATGTTCAGGAGCACCTTACACCGCTGAATAAGTCATTACACGCTGAAACTAGAAAGAGGGCAAAGGATCTGAACTACAAGTTTGTTTGGGTACGCAATGGTCGGATCTATGTGCGTAAAACTGAAGCAGCCCAGGCAATATATATTCGTTCGTCCGATAGTTTAAAATTAATAATGTAATTATATATAATTCTAATATTAATGCTTTGGTGTTACTGTATAAAAATGCTCAACATATATTACAAGAATATTCGTGGGATGAGAACCAAAACAAACGAATTACAGCAAAGTATTTTGTTATGTGACCACGACATTCTTGTCCTTACCGAAACATGGCTCAATCCAAATATACACACTAATGAAATTTTTGATAACAGATACAATGTTTATCGTCGTGATCGTATCACTGCGAATAGCTCTAAGCTGGACGGAGGCGGCGTGCTAATAGCCGTATCAAAACACATACAATCATCCCGTATTACAAATTGGGAGAGTAGCTGTGAAGATCTATGGGTAATTGTTACAATCAATCTTAACAATATACAAACTAAACTAGCCATATGCGGTGTTTATCTGCCTTCTCCGGCCAAATTAGAGACACAAAAAATATTTATTGATAGTGTTACCGATGTTATGAACCAGGTACAAAATGTAGTCATGCTGGGCGACTTTAACCTAGGTAATATTCATTGGTCTAGGGATGAAATTAGCAGTCTTATGGAGCCTACCAACTGTAACAGCAGCATTGAACGCAGTCTAATTGATTTTGTGAATGTTAATAATCTTGCTCAATTTAATAATATTGTAAACAATAGTAATAAGATCTTAGACCTAGTATTTAGTAATGTTCCCAATGGCTTTGTCACTCAACCTGCCAATTATTTAACTAAAGAGGACCTTCATCATCCATCTATTTTATATTGTGTTAGTGACACTGTAAAATTACCTAAACTGCCAAAAAATAAAATTGCTATACCTAACTATTTTAAGGCTGATTATGAATCTATCTCGAATGAGTTATGGAGCATTGACTGGTCCTTGAAGTTTTTTGGATGTAGCTCTTCTGATGATATGGTATCTGTGTTTTATCAAGTGTTACACGCACTTATAAAAAAATATGTACCTAACGTTAAAAAATGTTACAGAAAACATCCAGTATGGTTTTCACCCTCACTAATTCGCTTACTCGCGGAGAAAAATAAAATCAGGCGTAGATACCGTGCGTTCCGGAATCCTCGTGACAAAATAGAGTTTGATATTTTGCGTAACAGAGCTAAGTATTATTTAAGTGAATGCTATAGGAGGTATGTCACTGGAATAGAGAATACTATAACCAATAACTCTAAGGTGTTTTGGCGATTTATAAACAGCAAACGAAACAATGTAACTGAACTGCCGATTAGAATGAGCTTGGGTAATTTATCAGCTGATTGTGGTCCTGACGTAGCAAATTTATTTGCTTCACATTTCTCTTCTGTATACACAAGTGATACACCTGTTTTAAATATGGCTAGTTCTGCATGGTCACCATGATAATTTATCACATATTAGCTTACGGGAAACTGACGTGCTATCTAAGTTGAAAGTACTCGACACTAAGAAAGGGCCAGGCCCGGATGGAATACACCCGGTATTTTTTAAACGCAGTGCACGTGCTCTGGCATTACCATTAACTACCATATTTAACCGATCTCTAAGTGATGGTATTTTCCCTCAATACTGGAAAACAGCAAATATTACACCAATTTTTAAGAAAGGGAACAAATCGGATATTAAAAATTATAGGCCAATTGCTATTTTATCTTGTATACCTAAACTGTTTGAGTCACTTATTTATCCTACAATCAGTTGTTACCTCAATAGGTTTATCACACACCATCAACATGGTTTTAGAAAAAGTCGTTCTGTTCAAACTAATCTTGTCAGCTTCGTATCAAGCGTATCGAGTGCTGTGGATCAGGGTCATCAAATTGACACTGTCTACACTGACTTTACTAGCGCTTTTGACAAAGTCAGTCATACTGTGCTTCTACATAAGCTAGAACACTATGGTATTCATGGACAAATGTTGGCATGGTTTCAGTCTTACTTATTGGGCAAAACCCAATCCGTTGTAGTTAAGGGATATGCTTCCGACACCTTTAATGTGAATTCTGGAGTTCCACAAGGTTCTCATCTAGGTCCATTACTATTTATTGCATATATTAACGATATAACTAACCATATTAAACATTGTAAATATGAATTGTTTGCAGACGATCTAAAAATCTATAGAAAAGTTGTATCCATCAAAGACGTTTCCCTCATTCAGACTGATTTAGATAGCATCCACACGTGGTGTGATTCTAATTGTATGACATTGAACCACAGCAAATGTTCTTTCATACGCTATACCAGAAAGCTCTGTCCTGTCCCATCTTCGTACAATATTAATGGCAACGAATTGCAAGAAGTGACGGAAATTAGAGACTTGGGCATACTTATTGACAGTAAGCTTAAATTTACTCCACATGTCCTCGCGTCGTTATTCAGATGGCGCGAGGAGGCGGCGGAGCGGGACCTGCGACCTCTGCCTCGAGAGATCGAGGCGCAGCGGTCCCAGCTCCGCACAGTCCTAGTGGCGGAGTGGAAGGCGCGACGTGCGCGACCAACTGCAGGGCACGCCACGGTGGTGGCGGTAAGTCCCGTCCTCGAGGAGTGGCTGGAGAGGAGGCACGGCGTCCTCACGTTCCGGCTGACACAGGTACTCACCGGTCACGGGTGCTTCGGCACGTACCTGTGTCTCATAGGCCGGGAGCAGACGTCCGTCTGCCACCATTGCGGGGTCTGCCCGCGCGACACGGCGCTCCACACGCTCGTGGAGTGTCCAGCGTGGGCGGACCAGCGCCGCGACCTTGTTGCGGCGCTCGCGACGGCCCAACTCTCGCTGCCGGCTGTGGTTCTGTCCATGGTCCGTAGCGAGAGGGCTTGGGAGGGGGTCGCCTCCTTTTGCGAGCAGGTAATGCTCGCCAAGGAGGCGGCCGAGCGGGAGAGGGAGCTGACCACCTTGCTCCCCGCCCGTCGCGTCCGCCCCGGACGTCGCCGTGGGGCGCTCCGGGATCTCCAGCCACCGTAGGAGGATGCCTGCGGGCGGCGATTGGGCAATCGCCGCTCGAACAGCACAGGCCCGAGAAGGCGGCGTACGTGTTCCACGAACGCCTTTCGATGGAGGAAGGGGGGCTAGGCCCCCCAAATCAGACGGGGCCCGCTCACGTTGAGCGGGCCGTGGCCCGTCGGGGTCGCGGATGAATGCGCGAGCGTCTCCCGTGACCCCGGCACTCTGGCCGTCTGGAGGAACACCGTGGGTTTTAGTCGGTATGCCGGTCGCTGTCTCATTGCGGCCGGAGAGCCCGACATAACCCCCGCCTCGCCCAGGCGGGTGCGTACTCGTAATGAGTTTCCCACGAAAAAAAAAAAAAAAAAAAAAATTACTCCACATATCGATCATATAGTAAACAAGTCATCTCGTATGCTAGGTTTCGTCTTAAGAAACTCGAAACATTTTAAAGAAAAAACTAAAATACTATTATTCGATTCGCTAGTCCGAAGCCAATTGGAATTTTGCAGTGTCGTGTGGAATCCTCAGTACGCCGTACATTCCCAGCGTCTCGAAGGCATTCAAAGAAGTTTTACCAGGCGAATTGCTTATACTTCACAGGGAATATCCCACAGATGCCCTTATAATCAACGATTGTCCTTTTATAACATGCAGTCACTACGCGATCGCCGTACGATGCACGATTTAGTATTACTTCACAAATGTATTAATGGCTCTGTTCAATGTGAAGCCATTCTGGAATGTTTGTCTCTAACAGTGCCATATCAATACCCTAGAAAACTTATCGGTAAAATTCTTCATCTTCCACCCTGCAGAACTAACCTAGGCCGACATGCGCCGATTCCCAGAATATGCGCTAAATACAATGAGATCGGCACATTAAACCCTGACCTTGATGTGTTCTCTGATTCTCTTGCTAAATACAGAAGCAAAATATTGTCAACAATTCCATCGCTTAAAGATTTTTTTTTTTTTTTTTTTTTTTTTTTTTTTTTTTTTTATACGTGGGAAATGCATTACGCATACGCACCCGCCCGGGCAAGGCGGGGGTTATGTCGGACTCTCCGACCGCACTCAAAGCGCGGCGGCCAGCATACCGACTAAAACCCACGGTGTTCCTCCAGACGGCCAGAGTGTCGGGGTCACGGGAGTCGCTTGCGCATTCATCCGCGACCCCGACGGGCCATGGCCCGCTCACCGCGAGCGGGCCCCGTCCGATTTAGGGGCCTAGCCCCCCCTCCTTCGAGAGGCGCGTGCGGAACACGCGCACTGCCGTCTCGGGCCCGTGCTGTTCGGGCGGCGACTGCCCGATCGCCGCCCGCAGGCCAACTCGGCCGCAGAGGATAGGGAGAACGGCGCATCGCAATACCGACACTCCTCTTCCCCTGCGGCCCCACCGCGTCCGCAATCTGGCGGTTGCGGCCCCGCCGAGGCCGCGGAAGGTAGGGAGAGCGGCGCACCGTTATACCGGCACTCCTCTCCCGCCGCGGCCCCGCCACTCCTCAGCCGCAGTGTCGCCGAAGCAACACTGCAGCCCACCAGAGCCGCTCCATCGTGGGCTTAACGGCAAAGCCCAGAGGAGCGGCGCGGCGCCTCCTTGGGGTTCCTCTTGGTTCACCGTGGTCCTTGGTAACCACGGCTACTAAGCCCCCCCGCCGCGACAAGGCGAGAACCCCGTTGGGGGGGATCGCTTAAAGATTGAGCTATGTATGTCCAACAAATGCATGTTTTTTGGTATTTTTTGTTTCATTTCTATTTTTAGTCTTGTTATTTTTTCGTTATTTATTTAGTATTTTAATTTAATTTGTATTAATATTATTAAATAGTTGTCTGCTGAAGTCTGCTTCGATGGTAAATGTTGTGTATACCTATAATTGGCATATATATGAGACCTTTTTTTATCTATATTTTCTATTAAATGTAAAATATGTATGCTGTTGGTGTACCTAATAAATAAATAAATAAATAAAATAAATGTCACGTTACGTCACGTCCTCTTTCTTATGGTAGGACTTGCTATATAAAGCATGGCCCGCTGTGTTCTGATCATTGGCTCGAATGTTTTGTGTCACCAGGCAGAGTTTAGAAATATTAGGTTTGGAAGAAGGTAAGTATGTTTAATAAACGTTTTATTTTCAGGTAAAACGTTGCTATTAAACCAACTGTACCGTTCTTCCAAACCTAATTAAAACATGAGATTTGTTTGTTATCGCCTGGTGAAAGAGGACGTCAATGTGATCACATATGTTTAATGATGTTGAGAAAGGGTAACATATGTCTTAGTAAGTATAAATCATAATGTGTTTTATTTGTGCTAATTGGATTTACGAATAATGAAACGTGAGCAAGAACATTCAGGTGTACATATTGTAAATTATGTGAGAAGAGATGCAATATTGACAATGTTATTGACAGTAGAAACAATCAGAATTTATACACTCCACCATTTAATTTTGCCATTTACAGGCAGGTATTCAAAACGTTACACCTGTTCCATCTAGTCATAGACATGAGAAGATAATTCATGTGACCGAATGGCAAAACGGGATTGACTCAGATCGAAATAATTGCAGTTTTTGTGTCATAGCAGTACTGTTAAAACCGGATGCTTCTATTTCGCTTTAGACCTTAGTTCTAAACGGTGGGTCGATCCTGTTTTACTTTCAATCCGTTTTAGTACCATAGTAAGAGTTTTTGAAAATTTATTGAACGTAACACAATACTGCTGGTAAGTGCGGTATCCCATTCAGCGAAGATAGTGGCAAATAGGAGTACTTAGTTCCTAGTTGTTGGTTGGCTTCAGACTTCTGAAGGCTTGACCACGGGTAGGTATGGCTCACAGAACCAACTATACAATTGGATGATAGCTCAGTTTATACCATATGTTTGGGTTAGAGATAGAAAACCAAAGCAACGGTAACTAGAATTTTATTTAGACACTAGCTGTGCCCGCGACTTCGTCCGCGTGGAATAGTGATTTTGGGCAGCATTTTTTGGATATATCTTTTGGTTTGTTTTGAATTATAAACATCTTCGTTTAGGTGAATAAGAAAAATCTTTACAGTAAATGCTTCTCTATCTACGATATTAGACGTATAGCCATCGCGGATCAAAGCCATACAGGCTGCTAGGATTACTTACACGTGGCAAATCCAC
This sequence comes from Parascotia fuliginaria, assembly GCA_963082885.1. Classification (NCBI taxonomy): domain Eukaryota; kingdom Metazoa; phylum Arthropoda; class Insecta; order Lepidoptera; family Erebidae; genus Parascotia; species Parascotia fuliginaria. Next base: position 15,984,917 of record OY720189.1, read on the forward strand.
ATAAAGCTGACCATGGGAAAAACAGTTAATATTTAGATCCACACTCATTAATTGTCATCGCGAAACATAGGCTCACTGGAAACTGAACTCGTTTAAAACTAAACGGGAAATTGTTTGGAATGAAAGGAATCCGAGGAATAAAAACGCTATAAGTTTTTTTTTTTTATATTAGCCTGCCAAAGTGCCTCTACTCTGGCTGATGGTAAGCAGTCAGTGGAATTCAAAAGTAGTGGACACCATTCCAAAAGCCAAACTACTGGTATGGTGGCCTCCACTATGGCGGCTTAGTGAGATGCTTCTTCACGCCTCGCTTAAAAGTCCCAGGATGAAAGTTAGGTGGGAACACATGCGCTGGTAAAGAGTTCCAGGCTTTAATTGAGCGACAAAAGTATAAAGTGCTGAACCGTTTGGTTCGAGACCCTTTAGATTGCACTGTGAAAGGGTAGCACTTCAGTCCCGCACGTGTCGTTCTGGATAAAAAGGGAGAGGGTAGAATTAATTTAAAGAGCTGTTGAGAAGACTCTCCGTGGTAAAGGCGATAGAAGACGGCCGTTGAGGAGGCGATGTCTCTTCGCAGCTGTAAAGGCTCAAGGGTCTTAGGCCTCCGGGCTTCCATGATACGGACTGCTCGCAAAAGGCCGCCGTACCGTCTCGAAAATGGTCGTCGGGTCCCACTATCCGGTCACCAACCTGCCGACGAACCACTCCGAGATTATGCGCAACCTGGTGGGGCAGTCTGTTTTTTTTTGGTTAGGTCTAATTGGGCCCTTGTACAATGCCGCGGGCGGCCAGCGGCACCACCGTTTATACGGGTCTCCCTGGCCGGAGGGTTGACCCACACCACCCACACATTGACTCCGCGGATACTCAGCTGGTCCCACACATACTGCGAGGTCAACGCCATCTAGACCCAAAGTAAGCATATTATATGCTTGTATTATGGGTTCTAGAATACGGATAAACATACTTAAATACTTTTATTTTTGTAAATAGATACATATTATACATATAAACACCCAGACCAATGCAAATAGACATGTTCATGCTACAAATATTTGCACTGAGCGGGAATCGAACCCGCGACCTCACAGTCCATACACAGTACCACCGAAATACAGAGGCAGTCGATTTCCCCCTGACTTTCCCCTCCCTTTCCCCTGACTTCTCCCTCACTACCCCCGCACTTTCCCCTCACTTCTCCCTTCCTTTCCTCTTCCTCCCCCTCCCTTCCCCCTCCCTCCAAATTTCAAGTCGCCAACTTCAAAAGCAAAGATCTTTCCATACAATATTTCATCCCTTATTTCACTCCTATAAATCCACCCCAATAAAAAAAAATTATGAGCGTATTTTTTATTCAAAGCTGTAACTTAAAAAATGAAGACGTTTCATACAATCGATTTCATCCCTTTTCATACACTTAAGGGTTGAATTTTTAATAACCCTTTCTTTGTACACTTCTAGACATAAAGACAAACACACCCTCCAAATTTCAAGTCGCTACGACCAGCAGTTTAGGCTTTACGTTGTCTGTCAGTCAGTCAGTCAGTCAGGACAAAGCCTTTTATAATATGTATGGATGTATGGATTAGACGTATAGCCATCAGGGATCAAAGCATACAGGCTGCTAGTAATGCTAACACGTGATAGAGCCACATAAAGCTGACCGAAAAATAGCTAATACTTAGATCCTCACCCACAACTTTTAGTGTCTTACCTTTACTTTAATTACTTAATTAATTAATTACTTTAATTAGTCATCGCAAAACATAGGCTCACTTTAAACTGGACTCGTTTAAAACTAAATGAAAGACTGTTTAGAATGACAGGAATCCCAGGAATAAAAACACTATCAGCTATTCCGCAACCTGTTAAAATATCTGCTTCTATAAGATTTCGTAGTAAATTAACGGATGTTAGATGTGATTCTTTAAATTGGCATAACTTTTTTATTTATGAACCGATTGACATGAAACAAACACTAAATGTTAAGTGAAGCTTACCACAATATATTAGTGAAAACCATATTTAAATCGGATAAGCCGTTTCTGAGATTAGCGTGCACAAACGCACAGACAAACAGACAAACAGACAAACAGACAAAAATTTTAAAAATCATTGTTTTGGGTTCTATTTGCGTTGATATAGGTCCCAATAGTATTTTTTCTCATATATCTTCCATGTACAGACAGCGATCGGTTACATTTTTATTATATGTATAGATAGTTTTTCTTTGTACCCACTTACAAGACTCAATCAGTAATCTTGGTAAGTCAAATTTGAGGTCATTCAGCTATGGATCAGACTCATAGATAAAAAAAAAAAAAAGTCGTAGATATTTAGACTTAGCTTTTTGGCGGTGAAACAATACATATACACATTACACATTATTCATTATGCTTTTGGAGTGAGAAGACATATGTTGATGTGTCTACTGGTACTTGTTAGATATTTCTGATGACGAGCTTAGCTCACTTCAGACATTGTACACCATGGTAACACTACCAGTGAATACCTCGAGTCTGGTTAAAATACAGCAGTGTATTATGAGCTGAATCGACATAGCGTACATCGCGAGTTCTCTGGTCCTTTATTAGCTTGTCCGGGATCCCGTATGCAGTTCTGCACGTGGTAGGCACGCGTGTGTTTGAACACAATATTTGGATTAGTAGTAGGCACTGAACATCATTCTGATCATTTATTGGTTTTAGCGTTATATTTATTGGCCCGATACATTAATAAATTAAAATTAATTTTTGACAATTGTTGTCAAGGGTTTAATGCTACCTTAATTGTTTCAAATGACGCAGCTGTCCAAGTGTCGATAAAGAACATTGTTCAATCCAATGCGTCCACCGTATCACCGTTTGATAGTAGACTATAACAGTCTTAGTATATTAATCATTGAGAAAGTTACGGGGTTGCAATCATATTTATACCCGAGGGTAGGTTCACTTAGAAATAATCGCCAGTACATATATTATATGAGATACACGAATCTTGCGATAAGTACTTTTTATAGGTGAGTACAGACTGAATTAGGGTCGGTACGACGATCGGTACGATACGATCGGTATGTCTACAAGCGAACAGAAGCAACTGTAAGCACATGACACATTACCGTTTAGGCTATAGCATAGTTAGCTGCCACCTGTGATACGAGCAAAGCTTAACAGTTATTTACTTTCCGGGACAGTAAACGGATATCGTGATGACAGTAGAGCATCCATTGTGTCTACAATATTGTCCATGAAAGGATTAAGTATGTTGAGGTTAATGATTTGATCGAAGCGTTAACAAACACGTTCATCATCCATCTTTTCGTTACGCGTATATTAGAGCGATGTAATTCGATGAGAATTGCATTTTTTCGAGTGTAGTAACATCTATTTAAGCATTCTTTAGTTTAATTGACGATAGAAAATAATGCGTATGCATTCTTAGCTTTTTGGGTAAAGTAGGTTATACGAGCTAATCTGAAGCATTAGTAGATTTAATGTGTGCAATATATTTGTATAGTTTTCAGAATGTATGGCGGTGAGCTTTGGCTTGCCATTCTACATAACAGGAGTATAACGTCATTGGGTTAATTGAACGATAGTGAGTTCTCCGATCCCGGCGGGGAAACGGGAGATAACTCTGATACTTGATTAATTATACAGTGCATCTCATTGTTCATTGAGGCGTTGCTCTTAATGTTAAAAGACCGATCAGCAAGTTTACTTTGTATTCGGGATTAGTTTTAAACAAAATCGGCCAAAGTGAGTTTTTCTTGTAAGGCAAAATGCTTTCCTTGTGATAAGTTGCCATTGTTAACCTGTAGTAGTCGCTTATTCTCATATAGAGAAGGCATGAGCATTAATCGTTACGCTTGCTCAACGCGGATTGGCGATTTCGGAAAAATCCATGTTTCCTCATAATGTTTTCCTTCACCGTCAGTCTATAATGTACGAATACCCTTCGAAAGTACCTACGCGTGACTTGAAAAAGTCACATTGGTACTTGCCCGGATTCGAATCTACGACCTCATGTTTAAAAAGTGGGTGCGTTATCTACTTGGCCATCACGACTCTGCCTCTGTAATCGGAGCCCGCGTACCATCGATACAGCAGATATGGCGGTAGCTACGCCCTTGCCTCTAGCGATAGACCATTGAGAGTGTATTTACTTGTGCATTTACTATAATTATGCATCATTTAGTGGTTACCTAGCAGAGATGGCAGTTCCTAGTCATATACTTTCCTCTCAGGTTTACAGGAGTTTTGCCATGATCGCTTTGCTGGGTAGACGGATTGGCAGCCGCAGTGATGTTGATCTGCATTAGTACAGGATCTCTCTTTTCCTACTTCAAGTTTAGAAGGTTTAAGCCAATCGCTTCGCTGGGAAGACGGCTGGCTAACGCAGTGCATCTGCATTAGTACAGAATCTCTTTCAATTTTAGAGGATTCAAGCCATAATCGCTTCGCTGCGAAGGCGGCTGGCAAACGCAGTAATGCCCATCTGCATTAGTACAAGATCCCTCTCTTTCTCTCTCATTCAGGTTTACAGTATTTCAGCCATATCGCTTCGCTGGGAAGGCGACTGGCAAGTTCTATGGTGCCCATCTGCATTAGTACAGAATCTCTCTCTCTTTCAAGTTTAGAGGATTTAAGCCATAGTCGCTTCGCTGGGAAGGCGGCTGGCAAACGCAGTGATGCCCACCTGCATTAGTACAGGATTCCTCTCTCTCTCTCTCTCTCTCTCATTGAGGTTTAGAGGATTTAAGCCATATCGCTTCGCTGGGAAGGCGGCTGGCAAATGCAGTGATGCCCATCTGCATTAGTACAAGATCCCTCTCTTTCTCTCTCATTCAGGTTTACAGTATTTCAGCCATATCGCTTCGCTGGGAAGGCGACTGGCAAGTTCTATGGTGCCCATCTGCATTAGTACAGAATCTCTCTCTCTTTCAAGTTTAGAGGATTTAAGCCATAGTCGCTTCGCTGGGAAGGCGGCTGGCAAACGCAGTGGTGCCCACCTGCATTAGTACAGGATTCCTCTCTCTCTCTCTCTCTCTCATTGAGGTTTAGAGGATTAAGGCCATATCGCTTCGCTGGGAAGGCGGCTGGCAAACTCTGTGGTGCCCATCTGCGTTAGTACAGAACCTCTCTCTCTCTCTCTCTTTCAAGTTTAGAGGATTTAAGCCGTAGTCGCTTCGCTAGGAAGGCGGCTGGCAAAGGCAGTGGTGCCCATCTGCATTAGTACAGAATCTCTCTCTCTCTCTCGAAGTAGAGGATTCAAGCCATAATCGCTTCGCTGGGGAGGCGGCTGGCAAACGCAGTGGTGCTCACCTGCATTAGTACAGGATCCCTCACTCTCTCTCTCTCTCTCATTCAGCTTCAGAGGATTTAAGCCATAATCGCTTCGCTGGGAAGGCGGCTGGCAAAGGCAGTGGTGCCCATCTGCATTAGTACAGAATCTCTCTCTCTCTCTCTCTCTCTCTCTCTCTCTCGTAGTAGAGGATTCAAGCCATAATCGCTTCGCTGGGAAGGCAGCTGGCAAACGCAGTGGTGCCCACCTGCATTAGTACAGGATCCCTCACTCTCTCCCTCTCTCATTCAGCTTCAGAGGATTTAAGCCATAATCGCTTCGCTGGGAAGGCGGCTGGCTGGCAAAGGCAGTGGTGTTCATCTGCATTAGTACAGGATCTCTCTCTCTCTCTCTCGTTTAGAGGATTAAAGCCATAGACGCTTCGCTGAGAAGGCGACTGGCAACCGCAATGGAACTGATCTGCACTAGTACAGGGTCTCCAAAATAGTACAGGGTCACTGCTGCCTGTTCGGCGAAATGAATAGGTATCCAAGATCGATGAAGATATCCCATTTGCTTTCTTGTACAGTATGCTATACGAGTACGTGAATTTGAGTCGTGAAACTGCGAGGGTAACTTTGAACTCTTAAAGTCATCCTGCAGGGTAGGTGTTCCTCGGCAGGCCATTTTCCTTGCATTGTTTGTGGACTCATTGTAACGCTTCAAATTCAACTTCGTATTGTAGCCTGGTTGCGTATTATTTCTGTATATCTGCACATCTTATACTCACCTTTTCAGCTTTACATTAAGCAGTAGGTACGTATATATCATAGCATTATAGGCTAAAAGTTCCCAACCGAGCAAGCCAAGGTTCGGGTAACATGTATCTACGGGTTTCTCCGTTGGAGAGTATATACCCGCTTTATGATACTATGTTAAAGTTTATAGTCAGGCTATGGGTCTGAAATAAAAGTCCTGAAAGTAATTCGTCAAATACGAGATTCGTATTTCAGTTGATGTCAATCAGACGAATTTATCCTGAAAATGACTCGTTAAACGTATTGTATGATTTATGACAGTTATATTCAAATAAGTTGATGCAGTCATACCTGAGAGGATAGACATCATGAGCTCTTCCATAGATAGCTAGAGGTCTAAAATAACTTTAATTTTATCCTGAAAATAATTGGTTAAACATATGACTTCATGCTTCGCCTTTATGATAGTTATATTCAAGATAATGCAGTCATACTTTGAGAGAATAAACGATGTAAGCATTTCAAAAGTGTAAAATAAATATATTATGGTTAAATCTCGAAAGTAATGCACCAAACTTACGGTTATGCCGCGCGCCGTTGCCTTCGAGTAGTGACTTATTCCTCTAGAATTCACTGCTGAAAACCAAACTGGGCAGTAGTCGACCTACTATTATATCAGCACTAGAGGAATAAGCCGGCGTTGAACTCGTTGCATTCACTCTTCTTTTCCGTGTTGATCCGTGAAGATAGACGGTATACTTTTTACTTCCATCTAAATATATTCAACTACCTACTTACTACATTTAATAAACAGAAACGAATGGTAACACCATTAAATTTTACGTAGGTAGTTAATTTGCGCAAAATGGCGCTGATACGAAATATTAAATATTATAATATTAAAAAATAATATTCAGTAAAGATAGTTGTAGTTACTTTCAGCACTTACATGATTTGTCGTTCGCCGATGTAGATAAAAAGGTAAAATTCTTACCACTTTGAACTGACTTAACATATTATTAATGAAATAAAACACAATCACGTATCTATAGGCACAGACTTCGGTATGTGTGAGGCTAGTGTCTAGCCGAAGACACAACCGTTCCAACGGAAAATCAAGACGCCAATGATCAGAACACAGCGGGCCATGCTTTATATAGCAAGTCCTACCATAAGAAAGAGGACGTGACGTAACGTGACATGTTAGAAAGAGACGGGTATACAGGTAAAAAGGAGACAAAAGGCACGAATCCGACCGGAAATCAGGTTAGCTACTCTCATTTTTTAATTAGGTTTGGAAGAACGGTACAGTTGGTTTAATATATAATTTTAGTTTTTTGTAAATACATACCTACTTGTTATACATAAAAACACCCAGATCAATGCAAATCGTCATGTTCTTGCACATAAATATTTAAACCTAGACGGAATCGAGACCACGACCGACTTAAATGTGGCAAATACTAATGGATACTTTAAAAATAATGGAATATATCACTACATAGTATAAAACGAAATCGCTTCCCTCTGTATGTCTGTCCCTATGTATGCTTCGATCTTTAAAACTATGCAACGGATTTTGATGCGGGTTTTTTTAAAATAGATAGATTATATTCAAAAGGAAGTAAAAAACATATTTTCACTAATAAAACATATTTTTAACGCCTGGGAAAATAAAATGGATGCTATTGGTGTTTTTTGTGATCTCTCTAAAGCATTTGACTGCGTCGAGCACAATACGCTCTTGAGAAAACTCAGTCACTATGGGATCAGGGATGTTGCACTTAATCTAGTTTCCACCTATCTAAGTGATAGAGTGCAATACGTTGATGTAAATGGAAATAGGTCCTTAGGGTTACCTGTTGCTATGGGCGTCCCACAGGGCTCCATTCTTGGTCCTTTTCTATTTTTGGTGTATGTAAATGATTTGCCGTACTTTGTACAGGATTTCTGCGATATAGTGCTATTTGCAGACGATACGTCTCTTATTTTTAAAGTTAACAGTAAAGACCCTAATTTCGACGTTGTAAGTGGTTCGCTCGCGCAAGTCCTGAACTGGTTCACGGTAAACAATCTTCTACTTAATTCCAAGAAGACAAAATGTATAAAATTTTCTATGCCAAATGTCAAAAGTGCAGGTATAAACCTGGTTTTAAATAATGAGTCAGTTTCAATCGTAGAGTCCACAGTTTTCTTGGGCTTAACTTTAGATTGCAAACTTCAGTGGGAAGCCCATATTTCGTGTCTCGCAGGTAAACTCAGCTCAGCGGCTTTTGCTATCAGGAAAGTTAGGCAACTTACTGATGTGGCAACCGCCAGACTAGTCTACTTTAGTTATTTTCACAGCGTTATGTCTTACGGCATATTGTTGTGGGGTAGGGCTGCTGACATTGAAACCGTTTTTATTATTCAAAAACGAGCTATACGTTCTATCTACAACCTAGGTTCACGAGACTCCCTGAGAGAGCGATTCAAAGAGATAGGTATATTGACAGTTGCATCTCAATATATATAAGCTAATGTTGTTTATGTTAAGAGTAACACTAGTCTATATACTAGGAATTGCGATGTGCATGAGATTAACACCAGGGGTAAGCATAAACTGGTTGGCTCACACTATCGCTTACATAAAGTCTATAATTCGTTTACGGGACTTGGTGTACGTTTATTTAATAAATTAGCTATCGACATAATGGATAAACCCTTAGACAAATTTAAACAAATTGTCAAAAAACATTTAATACTTAAGGGTTACTACACTGTTAATGAGTATCTGAACGATATGAAATGAAATGAAATGAAATGAAATATATGTTTATTCATTTAAGTTAATTAAATTAACACTTATGAACGTCAAAGTTTACAAAATGTCAGCAAATTAACCTACAGCCAGTTCGCTGACGAAGTAGAGCCATGAGAAGAACTGGCAAGAAACTCAGGCCACTCTTTTTAATCGCCAGGTTATTACAATTTTTGTAAGTTACAGTTTCAAGTAGCATGCAAAGTGACGCAGGCAATACACTTAACTCTATAGATACTTAATTACTTACAGCTTTCTATGTTGTAAAGAAAATTAAAAAGTAAAATGTGTGCTTTACAAGCTGCCTCAATTTGCATATTGCTACAAAAGATAAAGGCAACATGTGAACTGTGATAAATGTTTCTATGTAGATATTATATAAACTGTTAATTTTTGGTATAAGTATAAAGTAAGATGAACTTGATTTACCACAGGAGTTCACAATGTACCTCTATTTCACAAATCACAATGTAAAAAAAAAATTAACAATACTAAGTATACAATTTTAACAAAACTATACAAAATGTGTACTTAACTGTTCAAATATGGCTCGGGCATCATGTCATTTAAAATTAATACAAAAAAAAAAAAAAAAAACATTTTATAAATTATGTCAAAATGTATCAATAAATTAATGTCAAAAAATTATTTGTTAAAGCATGTCATTCATAATAATCATAAAAAATGTCATTCATACAATAATTAACAAAAATATGTCCTTTAAAGTATAATGTCATTAAAATTAAGAGTAAAATTAATTTACTCCTTCGTCAAGCGAGCATCCCATGACTTTTATCGTTCAGATACTCATTAACAGTGTAGTAACCCTTAAGTATTAAATGTTTTTTGATAATTTGTTTAAATTTGTCTAAGGGTTTATCCATTATGTCGATAGGTAATTTATTAAATAAACGTACACCAAGTCCCGTAAACGAATTATGGACTTTATGTAAGCGATAGTGTGAGCCAACCAGTTTATGCTTACCCCTGGTGTTAATCTCATGCACATCGCAATTCCTAGTATATAGACTAATGTTACTCTTAACATAAACAACATTAGCATATATATATTGAGATGCAACTGTCAATATACCTATCTCTTTGAATCGCTCTCTCAGGGATTCTCGTGAACCTAGGTTGTAGATAGAACGTATAGCTCGTTTTTGAATAATAAAAACGGTTTCAATGTCAGCAGCCCTACCCCACAACAATATGCCGTAAGACATACGCTGTGAAAATAACTAAAGTAGACTAGTCTGGCGGTTGCCATATCAGTAAGTTGCCTAACTTTCCTGATAGCAAAAGCCGCTGAGCTGAGTTTACCTGCGAGACACGAAATATGGGCTTCCCACTGAAGTTTGCAATCTAAAGTTAAGCCCAAGAAAACTGTGGACTCCACGATTGAAACTGACTCATTATTTAAAACCAGGTTTATACCTGCACTTTTGACATTTGGCATAGAAAATTTTATACATTTTGTCTTCTTGGAATTAAGTAGAAGATTGTTTACCGTGAACCAGTTCAGGACTTGCGCGAGCGAACCATTTACAACGTCGAAATTAGGGTCTTTACGGTTAACTTTAAAAATAAGAGACGTATCGTCTGCAAATAGCACTATATCGCAGAAATCCTGTACAAAGTACGGCAAATCATTTACATACACCAAAAATAGAAAAGGACCAAGAATGGAGCCCTGTGGGACGCCCATAGCAACAGGTAACCCTAAGGACCTATTTCCATTTACATCAACGTATTGCACTCTATCACTTAGATAGGTGGAAACTAGATTAAGTGCAACATCCCTGATCCCATAGTGACTGAGTTTTCTCAAGAGCGTATTGTGCTCGACGCAGTCAAATGCTTTAGAGAGATCACAAAAAACACCAATAGCATCCATTTTATTTTCCCAGGCGTTAAAAATATGTTTTATTAGTGTAACGCCTGCATCTGTAGTTGAGCGACCTTTCGTAAAACCATACTGCTCATTATGTAGTAATTTATGAAAGTTAAAATGGCTCTCTAATTGCTGCAATATAATTTTCTCAAAGATATTACTAATAGCTGGCAGTATAGATATTGGTCTAAAATTACTAGGGTCACTCTTAGAGCCGTTTTTAAACAAAGGTACTACTTTACTATGTTTCATTAAATCAGGAAATACTCCTACATCAACACTTTTATTAAAGATAGCAGCTAGATATGGTGCTATATTTATAATTATACTCTCAACTAATTTAACTGAAAAACCCCACAAGTCAGCAGTGTTTTTTGAATGTAGTGACTTGAACACTTTTATTATGTCGTTTGGGTTAACATAATTAAAATTAAAAGGGACGTCACACTCTTTCACATTTCTCCTAAGTAAATGCTCAGCATTGATTGGGCAAGAATTTAAGGAGCTGGTTGTCTTTACTGGTATGCTAACAAAGTAATCGTTAAAAATGTGGGCTACATCTGTATTATTTGAAATAATATTGTCCTTAATGTTTAACTCATAATTGTTATCTTTCAATTTAATACGACCAGTCTCACTATTAATAACATTCCAAGTTGTTTTTATTTTGTTCTCGGACTGTTTAATTTTATTACTTAAATACAAGGACTTAGCGGCAACACATGACTTTTTAAAGATTTTTGAATAATCCCTAACATATTGAATAAAGACTGGATCAAAATTATATTGTTTCATACCATAAAGTTCATACAACTTAGCTCTACTTTTGTATATTCCGGATGTTGCCCAATCACAGAACTTTATTTTGATGTTTTTGGTAAAAGTTCTAGTTGGAAATGATGCATTGTACGCTGATTGTATTGTGCTAAACAAGGACTCGTAAAGCACATTTGGATCATCGTGGCTTGGATAAAAGTCATGGGATGCTCGCTTGACGAAGGAGTAAATTAATTTTACTCTTAATTTTAATGACATTATACTTTAAAGGACATATTGTATGAATGACATTTTTTATGATTATTATGAATGACATACTTTAACAAATAATTTTTTGACATTAATTTATTGATACATTTTGACATAATTTATAAAACATTTGTTTTTTTTGTATTAATTTTAAATGACATGATGCCCGAGCCATATTTGAACAGTTAAGTACACATTTTGTATTGTTTTGTTAAAATTGTATACTTAGTACCTTTTGTTAAATTTTTTTTACATTGTGATTTGTGAAATAGAGGTACATTGTGAACTCCTGTGGTAAATTAAGTTCATCTTACTTTATACTTATACCAAAAATTAACAGTTTATATAACATCTACATAGAAACATTTATCACAGTTCACATGTTGCCTTTACCTTTTGTAGCAATATGCAAATTGAGGCAGCCTGTAAAGCACACGTTTTACTTTTTAATTTTCTTTACAACATAGAAAGCTGTAAGTAATTAAGTATCTATAGAGTTAAGTGTATTGCCTGCGTCACTTTGCATGCTACTTGAAACTGTAACTTACAAAAATTGTAATAACCTGGCGATTAAAAAGAGTGGCCTGAGTTTCTTGCCAGTTCTTCTCATGGCTCTACTTTGTCAGCGAACTGGCTGTAGGTTAATTTGCTGACATTTTGTAAGCTTTGACGTTCATAAGTGTTAATTTAATTAACTTAAATGAATAAACATATATTTCATTTCATTTCATTTCATTTCATTTCAGAAGGTTTATATGTATATAACATGCATAATAATTAATATAGTAGAGAATCACTGATAATTTTAGAAGTTTTAATGTAATGTGGTAAATAACCACATGTTTTTGTGTTTACATTGCAAACGCTGTCTGAACCCTACAATATAGATCAAAATAATGTACTACAGTATTGTACACCTTAAAAAGTTCTACATAAAGTCCGCGATGGTATATATATATATATATATATATATATATATATATATATATATATATATAAATATATACGATTTTAAGCAATACAGCATTAATCCTTATTTCATTAAGTATAATTTAATTCTTTAAGTATTATTTAAATCTTATTTAATTAATAATTTTGACTGCACCGTTGATCTAGTGGTTAGTGTAACTGACTGCGACGCCGGGTGTCGTGGGTTCGATTCCCACGGAAGGCAAATATTTGTGTGATGAACATTTGTATTTGTCTTTAGTCTGGGTTGCTATGTATTCTAAGTAAACTGACGGACTCATAAACTGCATCAAAGTTCAGGATTACTTTGAAATGATTTGTTTTAAATAAGTATGCAAACTTTTTAGATTAAATTATATAAATATGGAGAGACTGGCTCTGAATCTTAAAAAAAAACAAAATTTAAAAATAGATCTGCAGTAAAACAAATGAATATAGCCGGAAAAAGAAAATTTACTCGTAGTATCAGATTTGCGTGTTATTTAAAGCAAAGTTTTAAATTGATTCGCATTGATTTTTAATTCTTTTGTCAATTGAATTATTGTTACCAGCAGAATTGTTGGGTTAGTTTTTTAACTCATCGAGAGTTTTTGAACCATAATATGGATACTTCGTCCGAACAAGCGGCTCAAATTGTAGCACTGGTGCGGGAGGGCTTGGATCAACGAACGATTGGTAGAAATTTAAATTTAAACCAGTCTACGGTTTCTAGAATATACAAAAGGTTTGTGGAGACAGGTTCTTACAGAAGGAGACGTGGTACAGGCAGGACTCGAGCAACCACCGGTCGTGATGACCGATTTATTGTTACAACTTCCCTGCGAAATCGTTTCCTCACGTCAGTTAACATCAAAACAGCGCTTAATGAAGTGCGTGGAGTAAATGTGAGTGCACGAACAATAAGATGAAGGTTAAAGGAAGCGGATATCACCCCTTTTAGACCAGCAAATGGTCCAAAGGTGTCTGTAGCTCACAGACAAGCTCGCTTAAGATTTGCGCGTGATCACCTAAATTGGACAGAAGAGCAATGGGCCTCCGTATTGTTCACGGACGAGTGTAGGACATGTTTATATGGTGCAGATGGTCGCAGAAGAGTCTATCGTCGACGTGGGGAGCGATATGCTCAAAGTTGCATTGAAGAGCGTGTTCCTTTTGGAGGCGGTTCGTGTATGGTCTGGAGTGGCATATCGATGAACGGGCGAACAGAACTTGTTTTCATAGACATGGTCCGTCAAAACGGTAATAGAGGGGGTTTGACTGCACATCGCTACATAACAGAGATCTTAGAAGATCACGTGGTGCCTTACATGGGATTTATAGGCGAAAATTTTACTTTAATGCAGGATAATGCCCGGCCGCACGCTGCTGCACAAGTTCGACAATATTGCGAAGAGGTTGGGATACGTACAATGAATTGGCCAGCACGCAGCCCGGATCTTAATCCCATTGAGCATGTTTGGGACAATTTAAAAAGAGCTGTATATGCGAGAAATCCTGTGCCCAGAACAGCACTTTCAGAAGAATGGGACAATATTCCGCAAGATCTTTTAATAACCCTAATAAAATCTATGCGGAACCGATTAGAATTCGTAATAAGGGCACGTGGAGGTAATACACCTTATTAAAACATAAATAAACCCTTGCATAAAGTTTGTGTCTATTGTTAAAACCATTTTTTTATTAAACCAATTTTCCTTAAATTTCTATTTTTTCTTCAAAAAAGTCTTAAGGTCCTTTCCAGTACACGAACTTAAACTTAAGGATATGACCCTACGCTGTTTTGAAGTTCACGAACCAATCTAGAGGTTTCGATTTTAATCTGTATATAAAGTTTGCATACTTGGTTAAAATATTTATTTCAAAGTCGTCTATTACTTTGATGCAGTTTATGAGTCCGTCAGTGTATGTATTTACAAAAAAAAAAGTATGTATATGTATTATATTTCAGTTATCTAGTACCCATAACACAAGCTCTGCTGTTGAGTTGACGGTGTGTGATAGTGTCCACATATTATTCTTATTATTATTTAATTAAGTACCTTAAATACACTGTGCGTATAATGTAGATCGAAATGGCTCTATACAGCATGTAGTTAAAGTGAATATTTTCAAAGATATAACAGATTTAAAATGCAGGAACACAGGGTTTGCGATGGTACCGGCATTCTGTAGTAAATATACTACCTACATAATGTCTAATACAACGTTCATAGTTTTTTCTTGCCAATATCACGCATGACCAATTTCACATGAGGTAAGAATATGATATGTTGAATAAAAGTAGCCTAAATAAAGCTATATAAATAATATGTCATAATTATTAGCACCAAACAAACAATGATGTTTGCACACTTTTTGCACACAAAAATTATGGTTTCGTACTACCAAGATCAGCAAAATATTATATTACTGGCAATAATTTCAATGTTAAAGATGGCATGAGTGAGAAATTGTCGTAAAATTATACCTGCCTGCATATCTCTGTGAACGCAATACATTACGCAGTCACTCATATAAAACGAGGTACTGTTTACGGCATTGTCAGCAATGTATGATGTTACAATATGTTGCGATTGTATCGTTTTTGTTTGTAAATTACATAATACTATTAAATATTTCCAAATATTTCTAGTATTTAAAGGTTTTCGGACATATCGGTGAAAAGAAATCCCTCCTCGGCTCACACTACACCCCTAACTTCCTTTGCTACAAGTTAGGACAGCGCAAGACGGCATAATTTGTTTTTTTTTTCGGAACTTTCGAAAGCACACTACAAGAGCGACTATTTGACGTTAAAGTGAGTTTCTATCAACTTATGAGCATTTGCTCATATCAGTGGCGCGCGTGCCCCGCCCACAAGGCACTTCTACTTACTTCACTGTTCTGAGTGACCACGTTTTAAGGTAGCAAACCACACTCGGGCCGAGTACAAGTACAATTACAGCCAATACCTAAAGTAAGCACACTATGGCATACCACATACGTAAAGAAATATGTAATTATTAATGCGGTTACGGAGTATATCTTGTTATTTCATTCGGTTAATATGAATACTGAGGGTAGTTCATAAGTAGCGTTAAAGCTAGATAGTGTAGAGCTATTCGGTACGGAATACCTACTTCTATACCTAAGCGTGGTCAAGAAAGATGCATCACGTGACGTGATAAGGATTGCATGCGATGTTAGAAGCGAAAGTTTGATCCAACAAAGGTAGGACTCAATAAACTCTCGATGGGCTTTGTTTTGGTAGAATTGAGGAACGTAGTTAAATGAGGTTAGATCCCAACGATTAAAGGACCGTCAGAGATCACAGAGGTTCTGCATGGACATCGGTATAGTATAGAAGTGCTCAATTTTAAACTTTCCGACAAGTTTAGTATACACACGATAGGCTAGGAACGACAGCGTAACAGTCGGTGTTGATAAAAATTTTGATGATGACGATGAGCAAAACTTTGTTGCGTGGAAAGTCGAATAAAAGGTTCTATCGGCCTTATTGTGTTCGACCGTACCAGTGGTTATTACGTAGGCGTGGCCTGGTATAAGTTTTGTCTCTTAAAAGCCTTGAATTAAAATAGAGCTTACAAGTACCCGGATGATCGTGTACAGAAGGTCTACGATCATCAAGTTTCGATATAGTTAATATAATAATGACGATAGGCAATTCCTATGTTAGGAGTGCTTCCGATCTTTGAAATCAGTTACCTACAAGATCTTTGAAAATAAACTTTGGTTTCAATGACATCCGGAAATCGTTGCGTGCGTATAAAACGCGACTACGTTCTAAAGTGTGGTGGCCAAAATCGATAGAGGCGTAGAACATTATGTAAATCTCCGTCAGAACTCTTTATTAGGCGTCAATTTAGAAATAAGTTGCCTTCCGTTGTAGATGTTGTATTCACAGATTTATTCTTTGAGATGAGAGATGGAGATACAGAAATGAAAGTCAAAAGAAGAATGTAGTATTGGCATTGGAGAGAAAGTTGTGTAAAGATTATGACGAAAGATAATAAGCTATCCACAATTATGAAAAAGGATGGGAATAATGTCGAAGTAGAAAATGAAGACAGCGGACAACGACTACGAAGAAATAGTACACCTAAGGCGATAGTACACCTAAAGCGAACTGAAAGACAGTAGGAAGTTGTGTAGATGGGGATAAATCTTCTGATACTGTTGATTCTACTGAAAACAGTGGGCTAATGGAATAGTTATAATTTCTCAATTATTTAATTGATGTCAAAATAAAATATCATTATATCACATTAATCGATATAGGTTCAATTGCTAGTGTTTCATACAGTACTCGCTAAGTTTTAGTATGGTTGTAAAATCTCGTCTACTTACATTATTTTGATTCTGTATGATTGTATTTAATCGCAGTTAAAATATATATTTTCTTATTTTGTAAAAGGTAGATGTAATGTATAAATATAAGTACGCATACTGGTGAGGCGACCGGTGATGGGGGACTTGCGTGCACATCGCTAGCACGGCACTTCTCGGCCGACCGCCGCACGAGTGTGTTGTATTGTAACTCAAGTTGGTGTTTTATTAAACCATATATAGTGACCTGTACAGCGGCATTATCATATAAAAAACGTCTATAATCAATCCTGCTTCGAATAAATGCCATATATAATCTACGAATGTGTAGTGGGTGAATACCCCAAGATGGACCTGCTAGAACTTGAAGTAACTGGATCTTTTTTTGTGAACTTTCATATACCTCACTAATATGTTTGCTCCATCTCAAGCATTTATCAAGCCATAACCCCAAATATTTATAACAGTCAACAAAAATTAATAAGGAATTATTAACTTTAAGGTCGATAGGTATTCTTTTACGGCCCCTACTAAATAGACAGCATTGTGTTTTGTGATTTGATATATCTAACCCTAAAACTCCGATATATGAGACAAATAATTCTAGAGGCATTTGCATGTTATATATGCTATCTTTAAGTTTACTATAATTGGAATACATGACAAAGTCGTCCGCGTATTGACTTACATAATAATATACATTTTGTATATTGCGAGAGACATTGGCTGTAATTATATTAAAAAGTAGTGGTGACAAAGGGTCACCTTGAGCTATTCCTTTACTAGTCCAAGAATGTACATGTCAGACGAACTAGTTGTCTGATCGATACTATTACAGAACTTATACCAATATTGTGATTTAGCACGTCTAATTTGTCTTTGAGCTTCTGCGATCTTCATTTTTAATAAGTTTAAATTTTGTGGAGTGGGATTTCTTCTAAATACTGTTAATGCTAGCCGTCTTTCAGCAATAATTTTGGAGAGTTCCGGACTTCAGTAAGGCTTTGGTTTAAAGTTATTAACAGGGTTTAAACTACATTTAGTCACAGGTATAGATGTGGCGGCAGCTTTAAAAATTTGTTTAGTCAAAAAATTATACATAGTTTGAACATTAACTAGAGGAGGTGGTTCCAGAAATAGGGTTGTAATAATTTCTCTGTATTTACGCCAATCCGCTTTTTTAAAATTTCATAATACACAATATTAACATATTGTGTATTATTTTCTTGGACTAGTAAAGGAATAGCTCAAGGTGACCCTTTGTCACCACTACTTTTTAATATAATTACAGCCAATGTCTCTCGCAATATACAAAATGTATATTATTATGTAAGTCAATACGCTGACGACTTTGTCATGTATTCCAATTATAGTAAACTTAAAGATAGCATATATAACATGCAAATGCCTCTAGAATTATTTGTCTCATATATCGGAGTTTTAGGGTTAGATATATCAAATCACAAAACACAATGCTGTCTATTTAGTAGGGGCCGTAAAAGAATACCTATCGACCTTAAAGTTAATAATTCCTTATTAATTTTTGTTGACTGTTATAAGTATTTGGGGTTATGGCTTGATAAATGCTTGAGATGGAGCAAACATATTAGTGAGGTATATGAAAGTTCACAAAAAAAGATCCAGTTACTTCAAGTTCTAGCAGGTCCATCTTGGGGTATTCACCCACTACACATTCGTAGATTATATATGGCATTTATTCGAAGCAGGATTGATTATAGACGTTTTTTATATGATAATGCCGCTGTACAGGTCACTATATATGGTTTAATAAAACACCAACTTGAGTTACAATACAACACACTCGTGCGGCGGTCGGCCGAGAAGTGCCGTGCTAGCGATGTGCACGCAAGTCCCCCACCACCGGTCGCCTCACCAGTATGCGTACTTATATTTATACATTACATCTACCTTTTAACAAAATAAGAAAATATATATTTTAACTGCGATTAAATACAATCATACAGAATCAAAATAATGTAAGTAGACGAGATTTTACAACCATACTAAAACTTAGCGAGTACTGTATGAAACACTAGCAATTGAACCTATATCGATTAATGTGATATAATGATATTTTATTTTGACATCAATTAAATAATTGAGAAATTATAACTATTCCATTAGCCCACTGTTTTCAGTAGAATCAACAGTATCAGAAGATTTATCCCCATCTATACAACTTCCTACTGTCTTTCAGTTCGCTTTAGGTGTACTATCGCCTTAGGTGTACTATTTCTTCGTAGTCGTTGTCCGCTGTCTTCATTTTCTACTTCGACATTATTCCCATCCTTTTTCATAATTGTGGATAGCTTATTATCTTTCGTCATAATCTTTACACAACTTTCTCTCCAATGCCAATACTACATTCTTCTTTTGACTTTCATTTCTGTATCTCCATCTCTCATCTCAAAGAATAAATCTGTGAATACAACATCTACAACGGAAGGCAACTTATTTCTAAATTGACGCCTAATAAAGAGTTCTGACGGAGATTTACATAATGTTCTACGCCTCTATCGATTTTGGCCACCACACTTTAGAACGTAGTCGCGTTTTATACGCACGCAACGATTTCCGGATGTCATTGAAACCAAAGTTTATTTTCAAAGATCTTGTAGGTAACTGATTTCAAAGATCGGAAGCACTCCTAACATAGGAATTGCCTATCGTCATTATTATATTAACTATATCGAAACTTGATGATCGTAGACCTTCTGTACACGATCATCCGGGTACTTGTAAGCTCTATTTTAATTCAAGGCTTTTAAGAGACAAAACTTATACCAGGCCACGCCTACGTAATAACCACTGGTACGGTCGAACACAATAAGGCCGATAGAACCTTTTATTCGACTTTCCACGCAACAAAGTTTTGCTCATCGTCATCATCAAAATTTTTATCAACACCGACTGTTACGTTGTCGTTCCTAGCCTATCGTGTGTATACTAAACTTGTCGGAAAGTTTCAAATTGAGCACTTCTATACTATACCGATGTCCATGCAGAACCTCTGTGATCTCTGACGATCCTTTAATCGTTGGGATCTAACCTCATTTAACTACGTTCCTCAATTCTACCAAAACAAAGCCCATCGAGAGTTTATCCTACCTTTGTTGGATCAAACTTTCGCTTCTAACATCGCATGCAATCCTTATCACGTCACGTGATGCATCTTTCTTGACCACGCTTAGGTATAGAAGTAGGTATTCCGTACCGAATAGCTCTACACTATCTAGCTTTAACGCTACTTATGAACTACCCTCAGTATTCATATTAACCGAATGAAATAACAAGATATACTCCGTAACCGCATTAATAATTACATATTTCTTTACGTATGTGGTATGCCATAGTGTGCTTACTTTAGGTATTGGCTGTAATTGTACTTGTACTCGGCCCGAGTGTGGTTTGCTACCTTAAAACGTGGTCACTCAGAACAGTGAAGTAAGTAGAAGTGCCTTGTGGGCGGGGCACGCGCACCACTGATATGAGCAAATGCTCATAAGTTGATAGAAACTCACTTTAACGTCAAATAGTCGCTCTTGTAGTGTGCTTTCGAAAGTTCCGAAAAAAAAAACAAATTATGCCGTCTTGCGCTGTCCTAACTTGTAGCAAAGGAAGTTAGGGGTGTAGTGTGAGCCGAGGAGGGATTTCTTTTCACCGATATGTCCGAAAACCTTTAAATACTAGAAATATTTGGAAATATTTAATAGTATTATGTAATTTACAAACAAAAACGATACAATCGCAACATATTGTAACATCATACATTGCTGACAATGCCGTAAACAGTACCTCGTTTTATATGAGTGACTGCGTAATGTATTGCGTTCACAGAGATATGCAGGCAGGTATAATTTTACGACAATTTCTCACTCATGCCATCTTTAACATTGAAATTATTGCCAGTAATATAATATTTTGCTGATCTTGGTAGTACGAAACCATAATTTTTGTGTGCAAAAAGTGTGCAAACATCATTGTTTGTTTGGTGCTAATAATTATGACATATTATTTATATAGCTTTATTTAGGCTACTTTTATTCAACATATCATATTCTTACCTCATGTGAAATTGGTCATGCGTGATATTGGCAAGAAAAAACTATGAACGTTGTATTAGACATTATGTAGGTAGTATATTTACTACAGAATGCCGGTACCATCGCAAACCCTGTGTTCCTGCATTTTAAATCTGTTATATCTTTGAAAATATTCACTTTAACTACATGCTGTATAGAGCCATTTCGATCTACATTATACGCACAGTGTATTTAAGGTACTTAATTAAATAATAATAAGAATAATATGTGGACACTATCACACACCGTCAACTCAACAGCAGAGCTTGTGTTATGGGTACTAGATAACTGAAATATAATACATATACATACTTTTTTTTTTGTAAATACATACACTGACGGACTCATAAACTGCATCAAAGTAATAGACGACTTTGAAATAAATATTTTAACCAAGTATGCAAACTTTATATACAGATTAAAATCGAAACCTCTAGATTGGTTCGTGAACTTCAAAACAGCGTAGGGTCATATCCTTAAGTTTAAGTTCGTGTACTGGAAAGGACCTTAAGACTTTTTTGAAGAAAAAATAGAAATTTAAGGAAAATTGGTTTAATAAAAAAATGGTTTTAACAATAGACACAAACTTTATGCAAGGGTTTATTTATGTTTTAATAAGGTGTATTACCTCCACGTGCCCTTATTACGAATTCTAATCGGTTCCGCATAGATTTTATTAGGGTTATTAAAAGATCTTGCGGAATATTGTCCCATTCTTCTGAAAGTGCTGTTCTGGGCACAGGATTTCTCGCATATACAGCTCTTTTTAAATTGTCCCAAACATGCTCAATGGGATTAAGATCCGGGCTGCGTGCTGGCCAATTCATTGTACGTATCCCAACCTCTTCGCAATATTGTCGAACTTGTGCAGCAGCGTGCGGCCGGGCATTATCCTGCATTAAAGTAAAATTTTCGCCTATAAATCCCATGTAAGGCACCACGTGATCTTCTAAGATCTCTGTTATGTAGCGATGTGCAGTCAAACCCCCTCTATTACCGTTTTGACGGACCATGTCTATGAAAACAAGTTCTGTTCGCCCGTTCATCGATATGCCACTCCAGACCATACACGAACCGCCTCCAAAAGGAACACGCTCTTCAATGCAACTTTGAGCATATCGCTCCCCACGTCGACGATAGACTCTTCTGCGACCATCTGCACCATATAAACATGTCCTACACTCGTCCGTGAACAATACGGAGGCCCATTGCTCTTCTGTCCAATTTAGGTGATCACGCGCAAATCTTAAGCGAGCTTGTCTGTGAGCTACAGACACCTTTGGACCATTTGCTGGTCTAAAAGGGGTGATATCCGCTTCCTTTAACCTTCATCTTATTGTTCGTGCACTCACATTTACTCCACGCACTTCATTAAGCGCTGTTTTGATGTTAACTGACGTGAGGAAACGATTTCGCAGGGAAGTTGTAACAATAAATCGGTCATCACGACCGGTGGTTGCTCGAGTCCTGCCTGTACCACGTCTCCTTCTGTAAGAACCTGTCTCCACAAACCTTTTGTATATTCTAGAAACCGTAGACTGGTTTAAATTTAAATTTCTACCAATCGTTCGTTGATCCAAGCCCTCCCGCACCAGTGCTACAATTTGAGCCGCTTGTTCGGACGAAGTATCCATATTATGGTTCAAAAACTCTCGATGAGTTAAAAAACTAACCCAACAATTCTGCTGGTAACAATAATTCAATTGACAAAAGAATTAAAAATCAATGCGAATCAATTTAAAACTTTGCTTTAAATAACACGCAAATCTGATACTACGAGTAAATTTTCTTTTTCCGGCTATATTCATTTGTTTTACTGCAGATCTATTTTTAAATTTTGTTTTTTTTTAAGATTCAGAGCCAGTCTCTCCATATTTATATAATTTAATCTAAAAAGTTTGCATACTTATTTAAAACAAATCATTTCAAAGTAATCCTGAACTTTGATGCAGTTTATGAGTCCGTCAGTTTACTTAGAATACATAGCAACCCAGACTAAAGACAAATACAAATGTTCATCACACAAATATTTGCCTTCCGTGGGAATCGAACCCACGACACCCGGCGTCGCAGTCAGTTACACTAACCACTAGATCAACGGTGCAGTCAAAATTAATTAAATAAGATTTAAATAATACTTAAAGAATTAAATTATACTTAATGAAATAAGGATTAATGCTGTATTGCTTAAAATCGTATATATTTATATATATATATATATATATATATATATATATATATATATAAATATATATATATATATATATATATATATATACCATCGCGGACTTTATGTAGAACTTTTTAAGGTGTACAATACTGTAGTACATTATTTTGATCTATATTGTAGGGTTCAGACAGCGTTTGCAATGTAAACACAAAAACATGTGGTTATTTACCACATTACATTAAAACTTCTAAAATTATCAGTGATTCTCTACTATATTAATTATTATGCATGTTATATACATATAAACCTTCTGAAATGAAATGAAATGAAATGAAATGAAATATATGTTTATTCATTTAAGTTAATTAAATTAACACTTATGAACGTCAAAGCTTACAAAATGTCAGCAAATTAACCTACAGCCAGTTCGCTGACAAAGTAGAGCCATGAGAAGAACTGGCAAGAAACTCAGGCCACTCTTTTTAATCGCCAGGTTATTACAATTTTTGTAAGTTACAGTTTCAAGTAGCATGCAAAGTGACGCAGGCAATACACTTAACTCTATAGATACTTAATTACTTACAGCTTTCTATGTTGTAAAGAAAATTAAAAAGTAAAATGTGTGCTTTACAGGCTGCCTCAATTTGCATATTGCTACAAAAGGTAAAGGCAACATGTGAACTGTGATAAATGTTTCTATGTAGATATTATATAAACTGTTAATTTTTGGTATAAGTATAAAGTAAGATGAACTTAATTTACCACAGGAGTTCACAATGTACCTCTATTTCACAAATCACAATGTAAAAAAAATTTAACAAAAGGTACTAAGTATACAATTTTAACAAAACAATACAAAATGTGTACTTAACTGTTCAAATATGGCTCGGGCATCATGTCATTTAAAATTAATACAAAAAAAAAATTGTTTTATAAATTATGTCAAAATGTATCAATAAATTAATGTCAAAAAATTATTTGTTAAAGCATGTCATTCATAATAATCATAAAAAATGTCATTCATACAATATGTCCTTTAAAGTATGTCATTAAAATTAAGAGTAAAATTAATTTACTCCTTCGTCAAGCGAGCATCCCATGACTTTTATCGTTCAGATACTCATTAACAGTGTAGTAACCCTTAAGTATTAAATGTTTTTTGACAATTTGTTTAAATTTGTCTAAGGGTTTATCCATTATGTCGATAGGTAATTTATTAAATAAACGTACACCAAGTCCCGTAAACGAATTATAGACTTTATGTAAGCGATAGTGTGAGCCAACCAGTTTATGCTTACCCCTGGTGTTAATCTCATGCACATCGCAATTCCTAGTATATAGACTAATGTTACTCTTAACATAAACAACATTAGCATATATATATTGAGATGCAACTGTCAATATACCTATCTCTTTGAATCGCTCTCTCAGGGAGTCTCGTGAACCTAGGTTGTAGATAGAACGTATAGCTCGTTTTTGAATAATAAAAACGGTTTCAATGTCAGCAGCCCTACCCCACAACAATATGCCGTAAGACATACGCTGTGAAAATAACTAAAGTAGACTAGTCTGGCGGTTGCCATATCAGTAAGTTGCCTAACTTTCCTGATAGCAAAAGCCGCTGAGCTGAGTTTACCTGCGAGACACGAAATATGGGCTTCCCACTGAAGTTTGCAATCTAAAGTTAAGCCCAAGAAAACTGTGGACTCCACGATTGAAACTGACTCATTATTTAAAACCAGGTTTATACCTGCACTTTTGACATTTGGCATAGAAAATTTTATACATTTTGTCTTCTTGGAATTAAGTAGAAGATTGTTTACCGTGAACCAGTTCAGGACTTGCGCGAGCGAACCATTTACAACGTCGAAATTAGGGTCTTTACGGTTAACTTTAAAAATAAGAGACGTATCGTCTGCAAATAGCACTATATCGCAGAAATCCTGTACAAAGTACGGC
The DNA here is from genome assembly GCA_963082885.1 of Parascotia fuliginaria. Classification (NCBI taxonomy): domain Eukaryota; kingdom Metazoa; phylum Arthropoda; class Insecta; order Lepidoptera; family Erebidae; genus Parascotia; species Parascotia fuliginaria. The sequence continues at coordinate 16,010,205 of OY720189.1, forward strand.
AAATCATTTACATACACCAAAAATAGAAAAGGACCAAGAATGGAGCCCTGTGGGACGCCCATAGCAACAGGTAACCCTAAGGACCTATTTCCATTTACATCAACGTATTGCACTCTATCACTTAGATAGGTGGAAACTAGATTAAGTGCAACATCCCTGATCCCATAGTGACTGAGTTTTCTCAAGAGCGTATTGTGCTCGACGCAGTCAAATGCTTTAGAGAGATCACAAAAAACACCAATAGCATCCATTTTATTTTCCCAGGCGTTAAAAATATGTTTTATTAGTGTAACGCCTGCATCTGTAGTTGAGCGACCTTTCGTAAAACCATACTGCTCATTATGTAGTAATTTATGAAAGTTAAAATGGCTCTCTAATTGCTGCAATATAATTTTCTCAAAGATATTACTAATAGCTGGCAGTATAGATATTGGTCTAAAATTACTAGGGTCACTCTTAGAGCCGTTTTTAAACAAAGGTACTACTTTACTATGTTTCATTAAATCAGGAAATACTCCTACATCAACACTTTTATTAAAGATAGCAGCTAGATATGGTGCTATATTTATAATTATACTCTCAACTAATTTAACTGAAAAACCCCACAAGTCAGCAGTGTTTTTTGAATGTAGTGACTTGAACACTTTTATTATGTCGTTTGGGTTAACATAATTAAAATTAAAAGGGACGTCACACTCTTTCACATTTCTCCTAAGTAAATGCTCAGCATTGATTGGGCAAGAATTTAAGGAGCTGGTTGTCTTTACTGGTATGCTAACAAAGTAATCGTTAAAAATGTGGGCTACATCTGTATTATTTGAAATAATATTGTCCTTAATGTTTAACTCATAATTGTTATCTTTCAATTTAATACGACCAGTCTCACTATTAATAACATTCCAAGTTGTTTTTATTTTGTTCTCGGACTGTTTAATTTTATTACTTAAATACAAGGACTTAGCGGCAACACATGACTTTTTAAAGATTTTTGAATAATCCCTAACATATTGAATAAAGACTGGATCAAAATTATATTGTTTCATACCATAAAGTTCATACAACTTAGCTCTACTTTTGTATATTCCGGATGTTGCCCAATCACAGAACTTTATTTTGATGTTTTTGGTAAAAGTTCTAGTTGGAAATGATGCATTGTACGCTGATTGTATTGTGCTAAACAAGGACTCGTAAAGCACATTTGGATCATCGTGGCTTGGATAAAAGTCATGGGATGCTCGCTTGACGAAGGAGTAAATTAATTTTACTCTTAATTTTAATGACATTATACTTTAAAGGACATATTGTATGAATGACATTTTTTATGATTATTATGAATGACATACTTTAACAAATAATTTTTTGACATTAATTTATTGATACATTTTGACATAATTTATAAAACATTTGTTTTTTTTGTATTAATTTTAAATGACATGATGCCCGAGCCATATTTGAACAGTTAAGTACACATTTTGTATTGTTTTGTTAAAATTGTATACTTAGTACCTTTTGTTAAATTTTTTTTACATTGTGATTTGTGAAATAGAGGTACATTGTGAACTCCTGTGGTAAATTAAGTTCATCTTACTTTATACTTATACCAAAAATTAACAGTTTATATAACATCTACATAGAAACATTTATCACAGTTCACATGTTGCCTTTACCTTTTGTAGCAATATGCAAATTGAGGCAGCCTGTAAAGCACACGTTTTACTTTTTAATTTTCTTTACAACATAGAAAGCTGTAAGTAATTAAGTATCTATAGAGTTAAGTGTATTGCCTGCGTCACTTTGCATGCTACTTGAAACTGTAACTTACAAAAATTGTAATAACCTGGCGATTAAAAAGAGTGGCCTGAGTTTCTTGCCAGTTCTTCTCATGGCTCTACTTTGTCAGCGAACTGGCTGTAGGTTAATTTGCTGACATTTTGTAAGCTTTGACGTTCATAAGTGTTAATTTAATTAACTTAAATGAATAAACATATATTTCATTTCATTTCATTTCATTTCATTTCAGAAGGTTTATATGTATATAACATGCATAATAATTAATATAGTAGAGAATCACTGATAATTTTAGAAGTTTTAATGTAATGTGGTAAATAACCACATGTTTTTGTGTTTACATTGCAAACGCTGTCTGAACCCTACAATATAGATCAAAATAATGTACTACAGTATTGTACACCTTAAAAAGTTCTACATAAAGTCCGCGATGGTATATATATATATATATATATATATATATATATATATATATATATAAATATATACGATTTTAAGCAATACAGCATTAATCCTTATTTCATTAAGTATAATTTAATTCTTTAAGTATTATTTAAATCTTATTTAATTAATTTTGACTGCACCGTTGATCTAGTGGTTAGTGTAACTGACTGCGACGCCGGGTGTCGTGGGTTCGATTCCCACGGAAGGCAAATATTTGTGTGATGAACATTTGTATTTGTCTTTAGTCTGGGTTGCTATGTATTCTAAGTAAACTGACGGACTCATAAACTGCATCAAAGTTCAGGATTACTTTGAAATGATTTGTTTTAAATAAGTATGCAAACTTTTTAGATTAAATTATATAAATATGGAGAGACTGGCTCTGAATCTTAAAAAAAAACAAAATTTAAAAATAGATCTGCAGTAAAACAAATGAATATAGCCGGAAAAAGAAAATTTACTCGTAGTATCAGATTTGCGTGTTATTTAAAGCAAAGTTTTAAATTGATTCGCATTGATTTTTAATTCTTTTGTCAATTGAATTATTGTTACCAGCAGAATTGTTGGGTTAGTTTTTTAACTCATCGAGAGTTTTTGAACCATAATATGGATACTTCGTCCGAACAAGCGGCTCAAATTGTAGCACTGGTGCGGGAGGGCTTGGATCAACGAACGATTGGTAGAAATTTAAATTTAAACCAGTCTACGGTTTCTAGAATATACAAAAGGTTTGTGGAGACAGGTTCTTACAGAAGGAGACGTGGTACAGGCAGGACTCGAGCAACCACCGGTCGTGATGACCGATTTATTGTTACAACTTCCCTGCGAAATCGTTTCCTCACGTCAGTTAACATCAAAACAGCGCTTAATGAAGTGCGTGGAGTAAATGTGAGTGCACGAACAATAAGATGAAGGTTAAAGGAAGCGGATATCACCCCTTTTAGACCAGCAAATGGTCCAAAGGTGTCTGTAGCTCACAGACAAGCTCGCTTAAGATTTGCGCGTGATCACCTAAATTGGACAGAAGAGCAATGGGCCTCCGTATTGTTCACGGACGAGTGTAGGACATGTTTATATGGTGCAGATGGTCGCAGAAGAGTCTATCGTCGACGTGGGGAGCGATATGCTCAAAGTTGCATTGAAGAGCGTGTTCCTTTTGGAGGCGGTTCGTGTATGGTCTGGAGTGGCATATCGATGAACGGGCGAACAGAACTTGTTTTCATAGACATGGTCCGTCAAAACGGTAATAGAGGGGGTTTGACTGCACATCGCTACATAACAGAGATCTTAGAAGATCACGTGGTGCCTTACATGGGATTTATAGGCGAAAATTTTACTTTAATGCAGGATAATGCCCGGCCGCACGCTGCTGCACAAGTTCGACAATATTGCGAAGAGGTTGGGATACGTACAATGAATTGGCCAGCACGCAGCCCGGATCTTAATCCCATTGAGCATGTTTGGGACAATTTAAAAAGAGCTGTATATGCGAGAAATCCTGTGCCCAGAACAGCACTTTCAGAAGAATGGGACAATATTCCGCAAGATCTTTTAATAACCCTAATAAAATCTATGCGGAACCGATTAGAATTCGTAATAAGGGCACGTGGAGGTAATACACCTTATTAAAACATAAATAAACCCTTGCATAAAGTTTGTGTCTATTGTTAAAACCATTTTTTTATTAAACCAATTTTCCTTAAATTTCTATTTTTTCTTCAAAAAAGTCTTAAGGTCCTTTCCAGTACACGAACTTAAACTTAAGGATATGACCCTACGCTGTTTTGAAGTTCACGAACCAATCTAGAGGTTTCGATTTTAATCTGTATATAAAGTTTGCATACTTGGTTAAAATATTTATTTCAAAGTCGTCTATTACTTTGATGCAGTTTATGAGTCCGTCAGTGTATGTATTTACAAAAAAAAAAGTATGTATATGTATTATATTTCAGTTATCTAGTACCCATAACACAAGCTCTGCTGTTGAGTTGACGGTGTGTGATAGTGTCCACATATTATTCTTATTATTATTTAATTAAGTACCTTAAATACACTGTGCGTATAATGTAGATCGAAATGGCTCTATACAGCATGTAGTTAAAGTGAATATTTTCAAAGATATAACAGATTTAAAATGCAGGAACACAGGGTTTGCGATGGTACCGGCATTCTGTAGTAAATATACTACCTACATAATGTCTAATACAACGTTCATAGTTTTTTCTTGCCAATATCACGCATGACCAATTTCACATGAGGTAAGAATATGATATGTTGAATAAAAGTAGCCTAAATAAAGCTATATAAATAATATGTCATAATTATTAGCACCAAACAAACAATGATGTTTGCACACTTTTTGCACACAAAAATTATGGTTTCGTACTACCAAGATCAGCAAAATATTATATTACTGGCAATAATTTCAATGTTAAAGATGGCATGAGTGAGAAATTGTCGTAAAATTATACCTGCCTGCATATCTCTGTGAACGCAATACATTACGCAGTCACTCATATAAAACGAGGTACTGTTTACGGCATTGTCAGCAATGTATGATGTTACAATATGTTGCGATTGTATCGTTTTTGTTTGTAAATTACATAATACTATTAAATATTTCCAAATATTTCTAGTATTTAAAGGTTTTCGGACATATCGGTGAAAAGAAATCCCTCCTCGGCTCACACTACACCCCTAACTTCCTTTGCTACAAGTTAGGACAGCGCAAGACGGCATAATTTGTTTTTTTTTTCGGAACTTTCGAAAGCACACTACAAGAGCGACTATTTGACGTTAAAGTGAGTTTCTATCAACTTATGAGCATTTGCTCATATCAGTGGCGCGCGTGCCCCGCCCACAAGGCACTTCTACTTACTTCACTGTTCTGAGTGACCACGTTTTAAGGTAGCAAACCACACTCGGGCCGAGTACAAGTACAATTACAGCCAATACCTAAAGTAAGCACACTATGGCATACCACATACGTAAAGAAATATGTAATTATTAATGCGGTTACGGAGTATATCTTGTTATTTCATTCGGTTAATATGAATACTGAGGGTAGTTCATAAGTAGCGTTAAAGCTAGATAGTGTAGAGCTATTCGGTACGGAATACCTACTTCTATACCTAAGCGTGGTCAAGAAAGATGCATCACGTGACGTGATAAGGATTGCATGCGATGTTA